>LR738714.1:18407314-18576053 GCA_902687465.1 Secale cereale | reverse complement strand
GAGCTCCATCACCGCCGTAGCCCGAGACCCCAAATCATCCCGAAGCGCTGTCCGCCGCAGAGCTCGCCGCCGGCGAACCCCTTCGCCCCCGAGACCCTTTCGACCACTGGGAGGATCGCCCTGGAGCGGCGGATCCTTTCCCACCCTCGGATGGCTCCTAGGGGCCGTCGTCCGCCGGCGAGGATCGCCGGGCCTCCGCCCCGGCTCGGCCGCGGGAGGAAGGAGAAGGGGGACTGGTCAAATATGACCAGTGGACCCAAGGGCCCCACCCGTCTGTGACTCCAGGCTCGGCTGAGCGTTTTAAGTGAAAGCGTAAACCCTGCAGTACGTCTTTCTTTTCCCAAAAACGTATTCTATTTCGAACCGTTTTCCTTTTCTGTTTTATTTAAAAACAGAATTTTGACTGAACTTTGACTGGGCATATCTTTTTAAATAAAACTCCAAATGAGTTGATTCTTTTTCCTACCACTCTCAAATTTCATGTAGTTTATTTTAGGATTTATTTCAAAAATAATTAGGACAACTTTTTGTACTGTTTTTAAAGTTATGTTGATTTGAATATTTTCAAAAATAGGAAATTGGAGGGAAGATCAAAACTTTCAAAAGTTTTGGAGTGCCCTCACCTCTCTGCACCTTGAAGGCAAGCATTCTGAACCCCGGCATAATATTATTGTGTGTTGTTTGACACGTTTACAACCCCACCTTGACACGAAGTACTAGTTATTTTATGTGATGGTATGATCATGCTCATGAGTGCATGATGAAGATTCCTGGCTGTTGGAAATTGATATACTGGTGATAGTACTCACCCTCGTCTACTTCTCATGCCTACCGGAAGGAATCCGGGGAAGTCTCTGTCTTGGGTAGACACGAGCTTGCTACTGATATTTCGTTGAGACGAGTATAGTCAGTAAGGCATGTTGAGGTATGATAAGTGGTGATTCTGTCTGTTGGTGTGAGATATATTTACTATGCTAATCACGCAGGTGATACTTTAACCTCCTGAGTCGACCATAGATCGAGTCTTGTTCCGGCAACCCCCATTCTTGTTTCGTACTACCACTTGTCCCTGCCGCAGGTAGGGTACAGTCCAGTAAGTTGTCAACCCCTTTCTTGGCACACACCGTACAGAGAGGCCATGGTGGAAGATACCGGCTGCATCCGGTAGGCATGCCACCTGGTCCGGGGGCATGGGTGTTTCCGGTTGGAGCCGAGGGGGTAGCTCCCCTAGTTTGCGCGCATTATAAATTCTGTGATCCCATGCTACTCGAGGTTGTAGCCTCCCCACTTAGAGTTTTGCTTGACAGGTGTCGTGGGTGATTCCAGTCACCGGTAAGTTAAGCTGGTGTGTGCGGGTCAGGTGTGTTTTCAACTAAAAGACCGTAAATGGAATTAGTCCCGGTGGACTAAAGGAATCCATTACTCGTGGGTAAAGAGTACACCCTCTGCAGAGTTTATATCTATTCGAATAGCCGTATCCGCGGTTAAGGACTACAGTCTGGGATGGGTCAAGTGTCGGTCTTAGTGTCGGTCTTCGGAGGAAAACTTCTAAACCAGAATAAATCACGACGTGTGACGAATGATGATTATGATTAATATTATTTTGGACTAACCATTTGTATTGTTTGAATTATTGAGTATCCCTGGGATGGTTCTACCTCCTGGATATTCCCCGTGATTATTCTCATATAAGCCCTTTATGTGGTGTCGCTCAGACGCCCGACTGTGGCATGCTTATTATTTATTTTCCTTATAAGCCCTTTATGTGGTGTCGCTCAGACGCCCGACTGTGGCATGCTTATTATTTATTTTCCTTATAAGCCCTTTATGTGGTGTCGCTCAGACGCCCGACTGTGGCATGCTTATTATTTATTTTCCTTATAAGCCCTTTATGTGGTGTCGCTCAGACGCCCGACTGTGGCAAGTTTGTTATTATTCCTTTATAAGCCCTTTATGAGACGTCGCTCAGACGTCCGACTGAGGCATGCGTTATTTTATTATCCTTTCGAGGTGTCGCTTCAGACACCCGATCGGTGCATTTTATTCTTATTCTCTGGTTGCTCAATCATGCTTTATAAGAATAACCTGCTTGCGTGCGTCATGAATTTTAGTGCGTGACTAACAAAGTGATCATGGAATGTTTCAGTGCATCATTTGTTATATTTTACCTGTGTTCATAATGTTTGCGAGTACATTCAAAGTACTCACTGGCTTGTCCCTGGCTATTGTCTTGGCCAGATTTCTCGCTGGGAGAGGAGCGCTGCGATGACAGCCCCGGAACCTAGGCAGTGGAGATAGCAGCCTCGCGAAGATAGGAATTATCCAGGTCAGCTGTTCCTGTGGGAAATGGAGTCCCATAGACGCTGATGTATCGCAAACCGCTTCCGCCATCAACCACTAGAACCCCTTTTGATGTACTCATGGACCAGAATGGTCTTGTACTACATATTTTGTATTTTGCTTGGAATTTCTGTATCAAGTTTGTGTCTCATCAGCTAACAGTAATCCTGGGGCTGGTGAGCACAAGGGCCGTTTACTGGGAAATTAATGTCCTGGAAAACCGGTCCTGACAACCTTGGTATCAGAGCCAGGCTGACCATTGGCTAATCCTATCTTAGCCAGGTCAATAAACCTAGGTTAACCAACCCACCAAACCTTATTCTAGATCCAGCCATATCCCTCTTGCAGAATAGCCACACAGTGACCCCGACAGCTTTTGGCAGTCGGTGCCCAACCTATCGGCCTATTCATAGACCGTACACCTGTGCCGACATCTGAGTTGTCCCATCCACAAGCGTGCGATGGAAGACCCGGCTGACTTATAAAGGAAGCCTTGCCCCAAAAACTCAGCACATCACAGCCACATTCCCAATTCGATATCCAATCACCAAGATGCCAGGCCCCCGCGTTCACAACGAGACCACCGCAGTTGAGCTCGAAGGCTTCGTAACCATCCTCGCCAATCTCACCCGCCGTGCCTTCGGCACCATCGAGCCGCCGGAATATGTCGTGTACCAAGAACACACGAGTAATTCCATCCATCACTTTTGGGCCACGGCGCACATCTACGGGAGAGGCATCATCTCGGAGCATCCCTACCGGTTCACCGGAAGGACGACCTCCGACGAGCCCCAAGCCATCCAACTTGCAGCCCGAGAGGCTATAGTTCATCTTCGGCACCTGTCGCCGAGGGTTAACTGCCGCTCATTCTACTACTACCCTAGTCGTGAAGGCTATGGTAGACCGACCCAGGTCGCCAACGGAGACCATGAGTCGGACCCTGCCCTGGTGCATCTGGTACGCTACCTGAAAGCGCAAGAAGCACTATTTGATCAGGTCACTCTCGACCTGATTGAGACCCGCATGGCGCTCACCCGCCTGACCCCAGCAAGGAGCAAAGCCGCACCCGCCACCGACACCCCGATAGTGCTGCCTGGAAGGCCGGTTGAGCCCCCAAGCTCTGACCATGTCATCCACCCGGGCAATGCCACCGCCTCACCCGGAGACCTCCGTCGTCTCTTGGAGGCCTACTCCAATGGGACGGTGACCTCGACACCCCGCGAAGGCCACCACCGCTACTCCAGCCCTGTAGCTCCCCATCCTACCCCGGCCAGCTCCGACACGGAAGCACCCGGAGAGGACTCGACATCCGCAGGACACGCCCGGCTAGATCTCAACCAGGTGGACTGAGTCCACCAGGATTGTGTCAAGCCCTAGTGGCCAGTTTTTCCTTTAGTTCCGTAGTAGTCGTTGTGTGACGTAGTGAGCTTGTAACCACTTGTGTGTCAACATCACATAGTATGTGTGATCTGGCATATATTATTTGACGAATGGTTGCAGAGTTAACTTCTAGACGTGACCCCTAACCAACATGCACAGTAACTTGTCACTTTCCTTTTTTTTTGGGGATTGAGGCCTGAGACTTTGACTCAGACAGTCCCGCGCCGGAGTCGGTGTCTCAGTCGTACGGCACCACTTCATGTTTCACGACCCCGGGCTCTCTATAAGAGGCCCCCTCATTTTTCCACACCAGCAACCATCAGCATCGAGCGCTACCTTCCTCATTCACCCATCCATGTCTCACCCCGGAGCTTACCTGAGGACCCCCGACGCAAACCCTGGTAGTTTTGTTAAGATATTATGGGATTTTACCCGCAATACTCTTGGCTCTACCCATCCACCCCTGTATGAGCTGTACAAATCGAGAATCACTCCTGATCTCTCGAAATACTGGGCAGCTGTACATATTCCACCAGCAGATTTAAACCAAGGCCCTCCCTATGTTATTTTCATCGGGAGATCCATGCCAACACCAGGCATGGCCATTGAGTCTGCTGCGTATGAAGCAGTCACCCGTCTTCGATTTGCGGTACCTTGTGCCAGCACAAGAGAATACTGCTATTTCCCAAGCCGCGCTGCTTTTGGAGCAGAAGCTACGTTCCGCTGTGGACGTACGGAGAGCGATCCAGCCCTGGTCTATCTCATTCAATATGTGATGGCCCAGGAGCGTTTCACCCAGCAAATACTGGAGTACCTCCACAGCCTTGCTGTTATAAATCCCCGGATCACCATTGGCGGACCCCCTCTGCCAACTCAGGAAGGACACGTTCTTCGATTGCTTCCTCAACTTCCTCCGCTCCCTCCGGAAGAAGAAGAGTGTGTTCCAAAACCAGGAAGCCTTCCGCTTTCCCCGATAGAAGAGGAATGTGCCCCAGTGCCGGAAACATTTCCTCAGGACCCTGTCCGTTTTCCGTTTTTATCGTAGACATCACTGCTATGTTTGTTATCCTAGCACTTATTTATGTATTACAGCTTATGCGTTGTATCCTAAGTTTGTGCGATGCATTAAATGTTTGTTCTCGATTAATATGAGTGGTTTTTACTGCTGTTCATTTTGATTGACTGTTTCCGCTCTCAGTAAATCTTGTAGTTAGATTTTCCTTTGAGCCGTTGCAACACATAAATTCTTCGTGACATGTATTTTATTTCGCACAGCACCACGACAGCAGGCTCACATCCACTACCACTCAACTGCATGCACTAATTGCATAACCACGTACACATTTTGCACCTATCAGATAACCTCACTATCACACCACAGTCTCTGAAGGAGAAATTTGTGGGTGATTATTCGAACGCAGGTTGCCTCCAGCACACTGACAGTAGTCAGAACCTAACTACCACACTTAATCCTCATGATCACCGCCGCCGCGTAGAGCTAACATTCGAGCAGCAGCATCACGGCGATCATTGAGGATCATCGCGCACAAGAGCGCGGAGAACCCCAGCAATGCCGCCAACCCTCCGCACATCAGGATCACGTACCAGTCCGGCATCACCTCCGCCATTAGAGCCTCGTCGCGAGCTCCCGCAAACAGAAATGGAGGAGAAGGAAGGAGAAGAGAGACGAGGCCAGGTGTGAGGAAGAAGAGTGGAGCACCGCGGTCATTTTATAGCTCGAGATCGGTGTACGGTGGGCGAAGTCCACCAGCGCCGCTCGTCGCTCGATCGCCGGTGTTCGGAGGCGAATCCGCGAGCAGTGCCGACAGCGCACTGGCCCGCGAGGTGAGTGCACGCTGCACCGGCAGCTAGCACGCCGCGCACTACCGCAGTACGGCCTAGATGCCCTACGCGCTAGGCGTCGCCGGTGGAGAAAGCGCAGTCGCGCGCGAGAGAGAAGGAGAAAGAGAGCCAGAGGTAGAAGAAGAGACTGACAGTGGACCCCGGGTCCACCTGTCAGCCAGAGAGAGCTCTATACACTCGGGTACGACCAGCGTAATTTGTGAATTTAGACTGTTGTTCTAAATTTACTGTAGCCGATAGTGGTAATTTCTCGGTTTCCCCAACCATGGCTTTTCCCTCATAACACCAGTACACCAATTATCTCCCTCGCAGTAACCTCAGTGTTTTATGGACGTTCGTTTCTTTTGAATAAATGCTTTATGGTAATAGGATGGATATTTTGAGATCGTCCTTAGCAAATCTCGAGGACGAGATTTTTCTTAAGGGGGGTGGTGTTGTAACACCCCAAGATTTTTAACCATGGTTTATTTATTAAATTTTTGCCAGGAGATTAAAATTTTCTTTTCTGGGTTTTCTTTTGATCTCAGTACCATTCTTTTCTTTTGAATTGTGGAATTTTTCCCTCAAAGGGAACCTTTCAAGAATATTGTTGGACTTGTATTCCCTCTCAAGATCATTTCTTTTATCAGTGGAATTATTTCTGTAAATATTTCCCTAAAACTTATTTGCTTTTAAATTGATTTCTCATAAGTTTGGAGTCTCTTTTGCACTGCAACCCTTTGATAAATGCATTTAAAAATTCCACCAAAATTTGGAGATGTAGGTAGAAGTATGTAATTCATTTCCATGCAAAAACCCAATGGTGTTCTTTGGAAAATTTGAGCAAAACATCCTCATTTGTGTTCTGGTCCAGTTTAGTGGTTTGTACTACAGCCCCATTTTTGCTTGCCCTTTTTGCCTCTAAATTTTCTCCTGCTTATAGTCTACCCTACCAAACTCTTAAATCCAGGAGATTGAACTCATTGGAATATTTTTGGTCCATGCAAGGATAGCTTTTATCTTCTGTCCAGATTTGGTTTTCTCAAAGACTTGCACTAGGAAGTTTTGACTTTTGACAAACTAACCTTGCCACCCTCTTTTTCATCTAAAGAGAATATGTTCTGGAAATTTTGATCACTAGCAAAACCTTCTGGATGCCCCTAGCATTTTGTCGAACAACTGGAGTGCATGAACTCTTTTGGCATGATTTTTGCTTTGCATTGGAGGTTAGCTCATCTGGCTCTATCAGTTTGTCTCTTAGCTGTGCCTTGGCCACCAAGTCATCCCTGTAGAGCCCCGTGGGCAGCAGAGCTCCCTGGCAGGCGTTGGCATTTTGCCGAACACCTTGGGTGCGTGCACAGAGCGCGAGCAGCGCGCACGTTTTGCACGCGCACGCGCACCCGAGCCGCCGCACCGCACAGCCGCGCTCTGGCCCTTCCCCGCTCGAGTAGCCGCGCCCCACAGCCACCGCCCGCCCGTGACGCTAGCGCCGTGCCCCTGGCCGCGCCGCAGAGCCGCCGCCGCTAGCAGCCGTGGCCACCGACGGTGCCCGTGAGCATCCTCGCAGTGGACGGCGCCGCCCAAGCCACCGCAGGCCGCCACCTCACCCTCAGGGCAGCGCGTGCTTATCCGCAACACCGTCCCCTAGTGCCGGCCACCCTGACGCCCCTGCCATCGCCGGAAAACGACGCGCCGACGATCTTATCCACGGCCATGGCGTGAACCGACATCGCCCGCCTATTTAAGGCACCCACGAGCTCGTTCGAGACCGCAAGCAGCCCCCAGTCCACCGTAGCTAGCTCCCCTCGCAGTGGTTCGACCGGAAGAAGCCTTCTTCACCGTCTCCGGCAACCACGGCCGCCGCCATGCGCCGGCACCGTTCGCCGTAACCAGACCCTCCCCCACCCATCCAGTGCCTCCATTGGTTTCCCCTTGACACCACGAAGCTCCCCAACCACTCAACTGAGCTCCATCACCGCCGTAGCCCGAGACCCCAAATCATCCCGAAGCGCTGTCCGCCGCAGAGCTCGCCGCCGGCGAACCCCTTCGCCCCCGAGACCCTTTCGACCACTGGGAGGATCGCCCTGGAGCGGCGGATCCTTTCCCACCCTCGGATGGCTCCTAGGGGCCGTCGTCCGCCGGCGAGGATCGCCGGGCCTCCGCCCCGGCTCGGCCGCGGGAGGAAGGAGAAGGGGGACTGGTCAAATATGACCAGTGGACCCAAGGGCCCCACCCGTCTGTGACTCCAGGCTCGGCTGAGCGTTTTAAGTGAAAGCGTAAACCCTGCAGTACGTCTTTCTTTTCCCAAAAACGTATTCTATTTCGAACCGTTTTCCTTTTCTGTTTTATTTAAAAACAGAATTTTGACTGAACTTTGACTGGGCATATCTTTTTAAATAAAACTCCAAATGAGTTGATTCTTTTTCCTACCACTCTCAAATTTCATGTAGTTTATTTTAGGATTTATTTCAAAAATAATTAGGACAACTTTTTGTACTGTTTTTAAAGTTATGTTGATTTGAATATTTTCAAAAATAGGAAATTGGAGGGAAGATCAAAACTTTCAAAAGTTTTGGAGTGCCCTCACCTCTCTGCACCTTGAAGGCAAGCATTCTGAACCCCGGCATAATATTATTGTGTGTTGTTTGACACGTTTACAACCCCACCTTGACACGAAGTACTAGTTATTTTATGTGATGGTATGATCATGCTCATGAGTGCATGATGAAGATTCCTGGCTGTTGGAAATTGATATACTGGTGATAGTACTCACCCTCGTCTACTTCTCATGCCTACCGGAAGGAATCCGGGGAAGTCTCTGTCTTGGGTAGACACGAGCTTGCTACTGATATTTCGTTGAGACGAGTATAGTCAGTAAGGCATGTTGAGGTATGATAAGTGGTGATTCTGTCTGTTGGTGTGAGATATATTTACTATGCTAATCACGCAGGTGATACTTTAACCTCCTGAGTCGACCATAGATCGAGTCTTGTTCCGGCAACCCCCATTCTTGTTTCGTACTACCACTTGTCCCTGCCGCAGGTAGGGTACAGTCCAGTAAGTTGTCAACCCCTTTCTTGGCACACACCGTACAGAGAGGCCATGGTGGAAGATACCGGCTGCATCCGGTAGGCATGCCACCTGGTCCGGGGGCATGGGTGTTTCCGGTTGGAGCCGAGGGGGTAGCTCCCCTAGTTTGCGCGCATTATAAATTCTGTGATCCCATGCTACTCGAGGTTGTAGCCTCCCCACTTAGAGTTTTGCTTGACAGGTGTCGTGGGTGATTCCAGTCACCGGTAAGTTAAGCTGGTGTGTGCGGGTCAGGTGTGTTTTCAACTAAAAGACCGTAAATGGAATTAGTCCCGGTGGACTAAAGGAATCCATTACTCGTGGGTAAAGAGTACACCCTCTGCAGAGTTTATATCTATTCGAATAGCCGCGTCCGCGGTTAAGGATTTCAGTCTGGGATAGGTCAAGTGTCGGTCTTAGTGTCGGTCTTCGGAGGAAAACCCCTAAGCCAGAACATGGATCATAACCTGTGACTTGTGAGGATTATGATTATTATTATGGACTAACCACTTGTATTGTTTGAATTATTGAATATCCCTGGGATGGTTCTACCTCCTGGATATTCCTTATAAGCCCTTTATGTGGTGTCGCTCAGACGCCCGACTGTGGCATGCTTGTGTTTTTTTTAATTTTCATATAAGCCCTTTATGTGGTGTCGCTCAGACGCCCGACTGTGGCATGCTTGTGTTTTATTTTTCATATAAGCCCTTTATGTGGTGTCGCTCAGACGCCCGACTGTGGCACGTTTGTGTTTATTCTCTTTATAAGCCCTTTATGAGACGTCGCTCAGATGTCCGACTGAGGCATGTTTTATTTTATTATCCTTTCGAGGCGTCGCTTCAGACACCCGATCGGTGCATTTTATTTTTGTTCTTGATTACTTATCCATGCTTTATAAGAATAACCTGCTTGCGTGCGTCATGAATTTTTATGCGTGACTAACAAAGTAATCATGGAATGTTTCAGTGCATCATTTGTTATATTTTACCTGTGTTCATAATGTTTGCGAGTACATTCAAAGTACTCACTGGCTTGTCCCTGGCTATTGTCTTGGCCAGATTTCTCGCTGGGAGAGGAGCGCTGCGATGACAGCCCCGGAACCTAGGCAGTGGAGATAGCAGCCTCGCGAAGATAGGAATTATCCAGGTCAGCTGTTCCTGTGGGAAATGGAGTCCCATAGACGCTGATGTATCGCAAACCGCTTCCGCCATCAACCACTAGAACCCCTTTTGATGTACTCATGGACCAGAATGGTCTTGTACTACATATTTTGTATTTTGCTTGGAATTTCTGTATCAAGTTTGTGTCTCATCAGCTAACAGTAATCCTGGGGCTGGTGAGCACAAGGGCCGTTTACTGGGAAATTAATGTCCTGGAAAACCGGTCCTGACACGCGGCGCCCTCCCCGGCCGTTGAACGGCCGCTTCTTGCTTGTCTCCTCCCCGCCTCCTTGGGCCTTCTCCTTGTCGCGCCTCTCGTACTCAGCTTTCTGCTGCTCGACGAGATACTCGACGCTCTTGCAGTTGGAGAGATCGTGACCCTTGGTGCGGTGGATCTTACAGTATTGCTTGTCGGAGCCGTCCTGCTTGTCGGCTGCCGCTACAGGGGCAGGCTCCTTGCCGGAGCCGCCAGCTTGTGTTTGCTTGGCGGGAGCCTCCTTGCCGGACTTCTCGACGGCAAGCACCTCCTTCTTGCCCTTCCTTCTGTTATTCCGCCGCCGGCTCTTCTTTGTCGGGGCGGTGTCGTCGCTGTCGCTTCCTCCTGCGCCAGCATCTTCTCCGGGGAGTCTCCTCCCCTCTTCTGCGCGTGCGCACTTGTCAGCCAGAGCATAGAGCTCGCTGACATCCCGAATCTTGGTCATCGCCATTTCCTCACGCATGCGGCGGTTACGCACGTTCTGGTGGAACGCGCTGATAACCGCGGCAGGGTGGACATCAGGGATGTTGTGCTGCACACGGCTGAAACGTTGGATGTACTTGCGCAGGGTTTCGCCTTCCTTCTGGGCCGAGATGTGGAGATCGCTCTCCTGGCCGTGGGGTTTGTGGCCGCCGGTGAAGGCGCCAACAAACTGGTGGCAAAGGTCGGCCCAAGAAGAGATAGAACCTTCCGGCAAGTGCATAAGCCACGAACGGACGTTCGGCTTTAGCACGAGCGGGAAGTAGTTCGCCAAGATCTTCTCGTCGCGCCCCCCGGCAGCTTGCACTGCGATGGTGTAGACGCTGAGGAATTCCGAGGGGTGCGTCTTGCCGTCGTACTTCTCCGGTACGTCGGGCTTAAAATTCTTCATGCTGGGCCACTGGACGCGCCGCAGCTCGCGGGTGAACGCAGGGCAGCCTGCCGCGTACGGCAAGTCGCCTGGCTCACCGGGCGCGTGCGCGTCGACAGTGTTCCCAGCTCTCTTGTCTGATTGTCGCCGAGCTTCTCGGCGGCGCTCGATTGTGGTCCGAGCGTCTTCTTCTCACCGGTCGTCGAGGACCTGGCGCTGGTCCCGACGGGCCCGCGGGTCCGACGAGGCTGTGGAGCCGTCGTCGGCGTTGTTCCGGCGGGGTGGCGTCTTTTGCTTCCGCGGCGGGGAGTGCACGCTTGTCGCACCCCCGGCGGTCTTGTCGCCATCGGCTTTCGTCTTCTCAGCTTGCCGCCGCCGTGAGGTCGACGGCTGCTGTGGAGAATCGTTGTTGGCGAAGTCTATCAGGCTCCGGATGGTGGCCCTCCATTCTTCGGCCTTGTCGGCCGCTGGAGGGAAATCGAGGAGCAGTTGCGCCCTTGCGAGCGCTTCTGCTGGAGTGGAGGGGAACGCGGGCGAGCGGTGCGAGGAGCGGGAGACGAAGATTCCCTCGCGCGCTTGGTGGTCCCCGGGGCTGGGGGCTGCGGTGTCGTCGCTGTCGCTTCCTCCTGGCGCCAAAGATGTCGGGGGAAACTGTCCGCCACGAACACCTATGGGACCGGAGCCCCTTGTCTGTGCGGTACGAGGGCGGAGGGAGCACGAAGAGCAGATCGTAGCGAGCACGCGGGCAGTTTTACCCAGGTTCGGGCCGCGGTAGACGCGTAAAACCCTACTCCTGCTTGGTTGTGTATTAAGTTGGAGAACTCGGGAGCTTGAAGAAGCAGCTACACCGAGCGTGAGAGTGATCAAGGTTCCGAACCCCCTCCACGATGTGCATGGGCCTCCTTTTATAGTGTAAGGGGTCACCGACAGGTGTCAACGTAGGAGAAAGGGGTAAAAGCGTAAAAGAGGTGGTAGTTGTAACAGTGCGGGAACAGTGGAGCTACAGTGCAGAACAGTGGTCTATACCTACTTTGACAGTGGGGGACAAGGGCATTCAATGCCCGTCGCCGTCGACCCCAAAAGTTCTCGCCTTAGCGTCTCCGTCTGCCACGGCGATGGATCCACCACCGTGGAGTGCCACCGTGTCCCCCAGGCTGCACAGCCGTCCGCCACGCGTCCCTGGATAGGCCCCAGGGTGACGCGTGGGCCGGTGAGCTGGAGCGCGGGCACACAGCGTAGCCTTCCCGGCAAGCACCTTGCCGGGGCCTTGATCTTGCCGGGCCCGGGAGCTTGCCGCTCCTCGGGCCCTTGCCGGGGCGCATATAGCGCCGAGGCGTGTCTTCTAGTCTTCCTGGCAAGCTCCTCTTGCCAGGGCCTTGTGCTAGTGGGGGCAGTCTTGAGCCTGGTACGGCCTTCCCGGCAAGCTCCTCTTGCCGGGGTCTCGATCTTCTTTCTTGTATACTTTGTTTTTGAATGGTTAAATAAGGAGCAGGAAGGTCTCCGGCGAGCACGCGGTAAACCCTGCCGCGGGAAGCTGCAACTGCCCGTGCACAAGTTGGGGTACTGAGGTACCCCTACCTTAGTACACCGACAGGAGCCCCCGGGCCTGGGCCACACACGGTGCCGAGCGCTGTTGGGCCAGGCCCAAAACAGTGCACGGGTACCCGCGGCCCGCGGCGCGCCGAATCCACTTCCGTATCCGCCGCACCCCACCGTAACGGCACGCGTCGATCGCGGCGTCGTGGGATGGGACGTGCCCACGATCTCTTAATGGAAAGGGCGAAACGCCCCCCCACTCCCCCATAAAAGCAGAGGAAGCGGGCGCGGTTCCCCTCCTTGCGCTTTCATTGCATCGTCTCCTTCCTCCAGAGATCTCTCTTGCGCTCTGCCTCCACACCTCCGCCGCCGCCGAGCTCTTCGTCCCCCTCCTTCCGCCGCGTCCGCCATGGCCCCAAAGACCGACAAGGCGAAGGCGGAGAAGTCCAAGAGGGAGAAGTCAGAGCAAGCGGCGAAGCTTGCCGCGTATCGGAAGCAGCATCTCGTCTTCCCGCCGAGGCTCGGTGCGCGGGAGCTCTGGAACAAGTACTACTTGTTCTGGGCCAAGGAAACCAACGCGCATCCCCGCACGCGAGCATATCCGGCCGCCGCCAAGGACAGCTATCCCGGCGGGTACTACTTCTTCGCAGCTTTCTTTCACTGCGGTCTGTGTCCTCCTTTCTCGAATTTCTTCTGTGATGTCATGCACACCTACGGCCTCCACCTCCTTGACTTCACCCCCAACGCCATTCTCACCATGGCGGTTTTCGCACACATGTGCGAAAACTTCATAGGGGTACAGCCCAATGTAGCGCTTTTTAGGCACTTTTTCACTCCTAGAGCAGAGGCCGATGCCCCCCTCTCCGGAGGAATTTCCTGGGTCTTCCGTCTGAACAAGAAGGGGTCCTACTTGCCGGGAGAGCTCCGCGGCAAGTGGGAGGAGTGGCGCGCGGAGTGGTGCTGGGTCGTCGAAGACCAGCCGCAAGCTTTCACCGCGCCGCGCACAACGCCCATCGTGCGCGGCAGGGACTGGAGTGAGCTAGATTCGGACGACATCAAGCTCGACATCGCCCTCGTCCGGATTCTTCGTCTTCGGGTGGCACAGCTGTCCGTTGCTGAGGTGGGCGCAGACTTCCTTCGCCGCCGCATCGCCCCTCTCCAAGACAGGAAGAGGCCGGCCTGGGAGTACGGCGGCCCGGCGGACATAATGAGGCTGCGCCCCGGGCTCAACTTCAACTTCACGACGCTGGAGCTGAGGGGATGGTCCGGGAACTCTTCAAGTATGACCCGGCGCACCCCGAGTGGTTCCGAGCTCCCCGGGGAGTGGTGCCGCTCTGCAACAACATCGTCCGGGACCGTATCATCGCCATGATGCCCGCGTGCGACTCGCACGGCGTGGACCGCACGTGGATCGCGCCCAAGCCCATCGACGTCCTCAACTTCTACGACAACCTCGTGGAGGTGGCGAAGAACAAGAATGACGTCAAGGAGCACACGCGGGACACCACCGACCAGGAGATCGCCTATATGGCTTCTCGGGCTGAAGAGGCCGCTGCAGCCGCAGCGGCAGGGGACTTCGGGTACACGCCTGCTGAGGCGGAGGCTGCGGATGCGGCCAGCCAGGCGGAGGAGGCGGAGATCCGCAGACTGCTGCAGCTCCCTCCCGACGCGCTCGCCGGGGTCCCCTCGCTGAGGCACTCTGGGATCCACGGAATCGCGGCCGATGCCGCGGCAATGGAGGGTGACGCCGGAGGGAACAGAGGCGCCGCGAGGAGCGGAGGCGCCGGAGGGAGCGGAGGCGCCAAGGGGAAAGAGGCCGCAGCGCAGGGCGCTGGGCCCAGCGAGCCGGCCGGGGAAGAGGAGGAGGAGGAGGCCGAGGACTCTGGCGGATCCACGGAGCTCTACGCCGATGACCTCTCCTCGTCGGAGAGCTCCCCGCCCCCGGCAAGCCCAAGGCAGTCTCCGCCGAAGCGTCTCCGCAAGACGGCGACGGGGGAGAGGGCGCAGGCGCCCCGGCAACAACCAGCTCGCCGGGCAGCTCCCCGGGGGAGCCAAGCCGCGCCAAGGGCGACCGGCGCACCAGCCACAGCAGAGGCGGCCCGCGCGCGGGCCACGACGGAGGCGCCTCGCAGGCCGGCGCCGAGCCGACAGGGGTCTTCTCGGAGCGGAGCAGCGGCTCCGCCCGCTCCTCGGGCGCCGGCTACCACAGGGGCTGGGTCTTCGCAGCCCCCAGCCCCGGGGACCACCAAGCGCGCGAGGGAATCTTCGTCTTCCGCTCCTCGCGCCGACGCGCCTACGGTGGAGTACGACTTCTCCGCCCTGAGCGAGGACGACGAGGAGGACCAGGAGTAAGGATCCAGGACCTTACACCTTCTCGATTTTTGTCTTGGTTTCTGTTGATGCTGACTCTGTTCATTGCTTTGATTTCAGGACCTTGACTCAGCGCGCAGCGAAGAAGGCCAAGGCGCCTGTGGTCGAGGCCACGGGAGACTCAGCCGCCGCGGCAACAGGAGGTGTGCCGGAGCCGAGCCTGCCGGACCCGAGCGCTGCTCCGAGGAGCAGCCCCCAGCGCAGCCCCCAGCGCAGCCCCCAGCGTAAGTCTGGGGTTTACTCTTTCGCTTGTCGGGGTACGCCTGAGGATTGGTCTTGTCTTCATATCTTGATGTTTCTTATCTTGATTTGTGCAGAGGTGGAGCCACAGCGGGAAGAGCGCCCGCAGGCCCCGCCGTCCCCGCCAAGGCCGAACTCTCCGGCAAGGGAGAGTGATCCGCCAAGGGCGGGAACTCCGCCAAGGCAGAGTACCCCGCCAAGGGCGAGCAGCCCGGCGAGGGCGGCCACTCCGCCAAGGCCGAGCTCCCCGGCGAGGGAGCCCGCCGCTGAGGACGTCCGCCAAGGTATGTCTTGTGATTCCTCTTCTTGGCTTCGTCTCTTTTTGGATCTTTGCTTGAACCTCTTTTTCTTCTTCTTCTTTTTAGATCCTCCTCCTCCCGAGCCGATGGAGACTGAGGTCATCAACATCGAGGACGAGGAGGGCGCGCAGGGCGGCGGCGGCGACGCCCCTGTCGTCGAGGAGATGGCCGAGGCCGCCGAGCCGACCGCGCAGGAGACTGCTCCGGCCGCGGACGCAGCTGCCGGGGAGGGGGACGGCGACCGCACTGCCGACCCGGAGGCGGCGGGAGCATCAGATGCTGCACCGGCCGCCGACCCCTCCGCCAGCAAGGAGCAGGGTTACTACCTTGAGGCCCCCAACGGCGTCTTCATCCAGATGCCTTGGGGGTCTTCATCGCGAGCTCCCGCGGAGGGCGAGGCGTTTGACGGAGAAGTCCTCGCCTCCGCGGGCCTGAAAATCGTCGAGGCGCCCGGCGGGAGCGAAGGGCCCGAGGAGGAGAAGCTGCTCCACCAACTCCTGGCCCTTTACCGGGCCAGGCAGGCGAAACTCGCTTCCCGGGAAGCCCTTGCCGCCAAGGCCGCCGCGGAGATGGAGAAGCGCGCGGCAGAGCTCAGCGCCGCCAACCAGGCGGCCCTCCGCGAGGTGGCGGAGGAGCGCGAGCGTCTCGCCGGCGAGTACCAAGAATGGGTGCTGGAGAAGGCCGAAGCTGAGGAACAGCAGCGGCTCGCCGGGGTGGAGCTGTCCCGGCGAGAAGGAGAGCTCGCGCAGCGGAAGGTCGAGCTGGACTCCCATGAGGAGGACCTTGCCGCTCGCGAGGCGGCCCTTGGCGGGGAGTTGAAGGAGGCGAAAGCCGCCGCGGTTGCCGCGGAAGACGCCAAGAAGGAGCTCTCCGCCAAGGTTGTGCAGCTGGAGAAGGCGCTAAAGGTGAGCGCGGAGAAGGTTGCCGCGCTCATCACGGAGCGCGAGAAGGACGCCCACACAAATTCAGAGCTCCATGTGAGCCTCTCTAAGAGGGGCGACGAGTTGAAGGCCGCCAAGGACTCCATCGAGGACTTGGAGTTGAAGGTCACTACTCTGAAGGATTCGCTCGACGCTGCCCGGGCTCAGGAGACCAAGCTGAAGGAGGAGCTCCGCAAGGAGCGGACCTTGGTGGACAGCGTCAACAAAGCATCCGAGCTCTTCCGCCAGACCATTGAGGTATGGACCGAAGACTTGGTATCTTCTGCGTCCAACATTGACCAGGAGCTGCTGGCGCTGAAGGTTGAACATCTCATCTACTCGCCGGATCCGGATCTCCCGCACAGCGCCAAGCTCAGCCTCTTCTTCACAGGGATCGCGCCGGCCCTTGCAGGTCTCCGGAACCGAATCCCCGCGCAGCTGGCCGAGGAGTCGCGCCTGCTCTGCGCGGGAACTCTGGAGCGCGTGCTGACGAAGATCGTGTTCCGCAATCCGGGCATCAATCTCACCAACGTTCTTCGCAGCCTGCCGGCCGATGCAAACACGGAGGCCCTGAAGGAGCAGGTCGCCCACATCATCGAGAAGGTGGCTAAGATCTCCAGGAAGGAGGGCGACCGCGTAGATTAGGGCTCCATTATCTTCATCTTTTTGTTGCTGCATATGATATCATGAACTTATTAGTCCATCGTGGCAAGTTATCCCTTGTAAGATATTTATCTCATTTTGATCAATCAGTGCAATGTTATCTTCCTTGTCTTAATCTTTGACTTTGTATGTTTTTCACCCTACACTCCCGGGGAGCTTGCCGGCAAGGGGTCTTTGCCGCGAGCGCTGAGCGCTGGACTCTAAGCAGCCTGCTGGCTAAGGTCTTACCGGCAAGCAACCTCGCCGCGGCTAGTCGCAACGCACTTAGCTTGCTGAGCGTACTCGGAAACGAAGCAAGGGCGCGACACTTGTCGCAGCTCACTTAGATCGTTGAGTGAACTCGGAAGCAAGATAAGGGTGCGGCAAGCTACGGGTAGGTTCCTCCGCGCACAGGTTTTCCATACAAAGTGTGATTGTTCAAGGAAGACAACTAAAATTTAAAATTTGAACTGGTCAAATTCTAACAACTTACCTTTCATATATCGCTTGCTTTCCGGTAAGGCTTCTCTTTCTTGAACAGCACTTGGTTCCTCCTCAACCTCCTTCCCCCCCGGCAAACTTGTGCGCAAGGAACGTTCCTTCTGCTTAAGAGGAAAGAAAAGGGAGAGGGAAACAAGTATATGGCCTTTCGGCGTGCTAATGCTTACCGTATTTGTATGTCGCACAAGTTGCCAAATAAAACATGCAAATAGCAAAGAAAAGCATGCAAAAGGCAAATAGCGCAAAACACGGAAACTTTACTGATGCACGGGGTCTGCGCCCGGCTTTGTACAAAGGGTTACATGCAACTGCGGCAAAGCTTGTACAAAAGGTGGTTGCCGGAGCGGATCACGGCAACCGCGCCTTATGGGTGAAACTTGCGAAGATGCTCTATGTTCCAGGAGTTGCTCACCGGTAAGCCTTCTTCGGTCTCGAGGCGGACAGCGCCGGGCCTCGTGACTTGTCTCACCCGATAAGGGCCTTCCCACTTCGGCGTCAACTTGTTGGAATTCTTGGCGGACTGAACACGCCGAAGAACAAGGTCGCCTTCCTCGAGACTCCTGGCCTTGACCTTGCGGCTATGGTAGCGACGCAAGGCTTGCTGGTATCGAGCAGCTCGTACAGCAGCCTGGAGACGTCCCTCCTCGAGGAGCAACGCGTCATCTTGCCGCAGTTGCTCTTGCTCGAGCTCATCGTAAGCGAGCACTCGAGGAGATCCGTATACGAGTTCCGTGGGGAGAACTGCTTCTGCTCCATAGACTAGAGCAAAGGGTGTCTGCCCGGTGGCTCGACTTGGTGTCGTCCTGATTGACCAAAGAGCCGCCGGTAGCTCCTCTATCCAATTTCTTCCGCACTTGCGCAGCCTGTCAAAGGTCCTCGTCTTGAGTCCGCGCAGCACTTCAGCATTCGCCCTCTCCGCTTGACCGTTGCTCCTCGGGTGAGCAACAGAAGCGAAACAGACCTTGGCGCCAAGGTCTTGGACGTACTGCATGAAGGTGCGACTAGTGAATTGTGTACCGTTGTCGGTGATGATCCTGTTAGGGATCCCGAAACGGCAAACAATCGACCTGAAGAACCTGACTGCTGACTGTGCTGTCACCTTTCTCACCGGCTCCACTTCTGGCCACTTTGTGAACTTGTCGATTGCAACGTACAAGTACTCAAAGCCCCCGACAGCACGAGGGAAAGGGCCGAGGATATCGAGCCCCCAGACCGAGAAGGGCCAGGATAAAGGGATTGTTTGGAGAGCTTGAGCTGGCTGATGAATCTGCTTTGCATGGAACTGGCATGCTTCACACTTGGTTACTAGTGCAGTTGCATCTTGGAGGGCTTCTTGCCAAAAGAACCCTTGCCGGAAAGCTTTCCCGGCAAGCGCCCTTGCGCCAATGTGGTGGCCGCATATGCCTCCGTGTATTTCTGCCAACAGCTTCCGTCCATCTTCCCTGGAGATGCACTTCAGTCTGACACCATTGAGTCTTCTTCTGTACAGCTCGTTATCCACGAACTGGTACATACTTGACTGCCTGGTTATCTTCTCTATTTCTTCTGGGTCGTCGGGAAGTTCTCCAGTTTGAAGGAAACGGACGATCTGCTGTGCCCATGCCGGAGCCTGAGGCTCGACGGCAAGGACTAAAGGCTCGAGGGCCGCTGCGGGAACCTCAGCTTCTACGGCGAGGACCTCTGGACCCGCCGGAGCTGAAGGCCCCCCGGCAAGCTCGCCGGGGCGAGGCTTGTCGGGAACGCTTGCTTCAACTGTACAGACCCGAGGATCTGCAGGAGCAAACTGTTCCTCAGCGTTCTGGTTGTTGATCTTAGGGACCTTGGCGGCGGTTTCAGGGAGATCCGCCGGCAAGTAATCGCCGGAGACCAACTTTCTCTTCTTGGGCTGCCCAATTGATGGTGTAACGGATGGTTGAGTCAGCTTGAGCAAGAAGGTCCCTGGTTCCACAGGTAACTTCATCGCATCACACTTTGAAAGGCCATCTGCAATTTCATTTTGAGCTCTCGGGATGTGCTCCATCTGCAGACCTTCAAAGTGTTCTTCAAGCTTCCTCACTTCATCGACATAAGCTTCCATCAAAGGGCTCTGATAGCTCTTGTTAACTTGCCGGACCACCAACTGAGAATCTCCCCGCACAATCAGCTTTCTGATCCCAAGTTCGGCCGCAATCCTGAGGCCGGCGAGCAAGCCTTCATATTCGGCGGTGTTGTTTGTCGCTTGCTCCCTGGGAAAGTGCATCTGAATAACGTATTTGAGGTGCTCTCCGGTGGGCGCAATGAGTACCACGCCAGCGCCGGCGCCTTGCAGCGAGAAGGCACCGTCAAAATACATTACCCATTCACTTGTCGCTTCTTGCACGGGTGCACTTGTTTCTTGGATTTCTTCTTCGGGCGTTGGGGTCCACTCAGCTATGAATTCTGCCAAAGCTCGGCTCTGTATAGTTGAAGTACTTTCAAACTTGAGTCCAAAGCTCGACAGCTCCAGTGCCCACTCAACGATCCTGCCTGTTGCTTCTGGGTTGTGCAATATCCTCTTCAGCGGAAAGCGAGTGACCACTGTTATCTCATGGGCTTGGAAGTAATGGCGGAGCTTTCTTGAGGCCATGAGGAGGACGAAAAGCAATTTTTGCACACCAGAGTACCTCGATCTAGCCCCCTGGAGAAGGGAACTCACAAAATACACTGGGCGCTGCACCATCTTCTTCCGCACCTCATCCTGTTCCTGCGCAGAGTTATCCTTGTCGGGGCCAGAGCTTGCCGGAGCAGCCCCCTGCTTGTCGCTGGATTCGCTTGCCGGTGGTGCTGACTCCTCGTCGGACTCCCTCTCCGCTACTAACGCAGCACTAACCACCTGGTTGGTTGCCGCTAGGTATAGCAACAACTTTTCCTGTGGTTTAGGTGCGACAAGTACTGGAGTGGAGGACAGGTACCGTTTCAAATCCTGCAGCGCCGCCTCCGCTTCCGGAGTCCACTTCATGGGACCCGCCTTCTTCAAGATTTTGAAGAAAGGTAGGGCGCGTTCTGCAGACTTTGAAATGAACCTACTGAGGGCAGCCACACAACCTGCAAGCCTCCTGACATCCTTGACGCGCTTTGGGGCCTCTATCTGCTCAATGGCTTTAATCTTGTCGGGGTTGGCTTCAATCCCCCTCTGCGATACAAAGAACCCGAGAAGCTTGCCGGAGGGGACTCCAAAGACGCACTTCTCGGGGTTCAACTTGAGCTGTATTCTGCGCAGGTTCTGAAACGTTTCTTCCAAGTCTTGAATCAGGGTTTCCTTGCTCTTGCTCTTCACCACAATGTCATCCATGTAAGCTTCTACATTTCTGTGGATCTGTGGCTCGAAAGCAGTGTATACTACCCTTGCAAAGGTGGAGCCTGCATTCTTCAATCCAAATGGCATGCGAATAAAGCAATAAGTGCCACATGGAGTGATAAATGCAGTCTTCTCTTCATCCTCTTTGGCCATAAAGATCTGATGATAGCCTGAGTATGCATCAAGAAAACAGAGTAGCTCACATCCGGCAGTGGAGTCGACGATCTGGTCAATGCGCGGCAAAGGGAATGGATCCTTGGGACATGCTTTATTCACATCGGTGAAGTCTATACACAGTCTCCATTTCCCATTGGCCTTGCGCACGACGACTGGATTTGCCAACCATGTCGGATGGATCACACCTCTAACTAGGCCTGCTGCTTCTAGCTTCTTGATTTCTTCGTTGATGAATTCTTGGCGCTCCACGGCTTGCTTCCTCACTTTCTGCTTGATGGGCCGCGCATGAGGACAGACAGCAAGCTTGTGCTCAATTACCTTCCTGGGAACACCGGGGATGTCAGATGGTTGCCATGCAAACACATCGACATTCGCCCGCAGGAAGGCAACGAGCGCGCTTTCCTATTTGCTGTCAAGGGTGGCACTGATGGTGAAGGTACCACCAGTGCCGTCCTCCTTTGCGGACACTTTCTTGGTTGCCGGAGGAGCGGCCATTCCTTTCTTACTCTTGCCGGTGGAGCTCGATGGAACGTCCTCGACGGCAGCGCAGCACTCCGAGGAGGTGCGGTTGCCGGAGTGGGTCCCAGAGCACTTGCCGGACTTGGTCTTCGTCTTCTTCCCCCCGGGAGCTTCAGCGGCAAGAGTATCCTTCTCGGCCGCAGCTGCCGCATCCCGGTAGATCTTGTCGGCGCAGACAAGCGCATCCTTCTTGTCGCCGTGGACAGTGATGACGCTTATCGGCCCCGGCATCTTCAGTACGTTGTAGGCATAATGGGAAGCTGCCATGAACTTAGCGAGGGCAGGACGGCCGAGTATTCCATTGTAGGGCAACGGAATATCGGCGACGTCGAAAGTGATGCGCTCAGTCCTGAAGTTGAGCTCCCTGCCAAAGGTCACCGGCAGAGTGATCTTTCCCTTGGGCTTGCTCCTTCCCGGGTTGATTCCTTGGAGTGAACCGGTTTCTTCGAGCTCGCCATCTGGAATCTGGAGTTTCTTGATCACAGTAGAGGAGATCAAGTTCAGCCCGGCCCCGCCGTCAACCAACATTTTGGTGACCTTGAGGTTGCGGATGGTGGGAGAGACCAGCATCGGCAAGCACCCGACCGCAGTGGTGCGGTCTGGGTGATCCTCAAGATCAAAAATGATGGGCGTGCTGGACCATTTGAGGAGCCTGCGCGACTCCACGGGCGGCTCCGCTGCGTTTACCTCACGCACCCACTGCTTTAGTTGGCGGTGGGAGGTGTGCAGGGAGGCGCCACCGTCGACGCACAGGACCTCCGTGGCCTTCTGGAACTCCTGCTCGCTGTTCTCCTCGTCCTCCATGTCTTCGTCGTCGTCCTCTTCGTCCTTGTCGCGGCCCCGGGGAGGTCGATCTCCTTGCCACTGCTTGGCCTTGCCGCGGCGCCCTCCCCGGCCGTTGAACGGCCGCTTCTTGCTTGTCTCCTCCCCGCCTCCTTGGGCCTTCTCCTTGTCGCGCCTCTCGTACTCAGCTTTCTGCTGCTCGACGAGATACTCGACGCGCTTGCAGTTGGAGAGATCGTGACCCTTGGTGCGGTGGATCTTACAGTATTGCTTGTCGGAGCCGTCCTGCTTGTCGGCTGCCGCTACAGGGGCAGGCTCCTTGCCGGAGGCGCCAGCTTGTGTTTGCTTGGCGGGAGCCTCCTTGCCGGACTTCTCGACGGCAAGCACCTCCTTCTTGCCCTTCCTTCTGTTATTCCGCCGCCGGTTCTTCTTTGCCGGGGCGGTGTCGTCGCTGTCGCTTCCTCCTGCGCCAGCATCTTCTCCGGGGAGTCTTCAGGCGTACCCCGACAAGCGAAAGAGTAAACCCCAGACTTACGCTGGGGGCTGCGCTGGGGGCTGCGCTGGGGGCTGCTCCTCGGAGCAGCGCTCGGGTCCGGCAGGCTCGGCTCCGGCACACCTCCTGTTGCCGCGGCGGCGGAGTCTCCCGTGGCCTCGACCACAGGCGCCTTGGCCTTCTTCGCCGCGCGCTGAGTCAAGGTCCTGAAATCAAAGCAATGAACAGAGTCAGCATCAACAGAAACCAAGACAAAAATCGAGAAGGTGTAAGGTCCTGGATCCTTACTCCTGGTCCTCCTCGTCGTCCTCGCTCAGGGCGGAGAAGTCGTACTCCACCGTAGGCGCGTCGGCGCGAGGAGCGGAAGACGAAGATTCCCTCGCGCGCTTGGTGGTCCCCGGGGCTGGGGGCTGCGAAGACCCAGCCCCTGTGGTAGCCGGCGCCCGAGGAGCGGGCGGAGCCGCTGCTCCGCTCCGAGAAGACCCCTATCGGCTCGGCGCCGGCCTGCGAGGCGCCTCCGTCGTGGCCCGCGCGCGGGCCGCCTCTGCTGTGGCTGGTGCGCCGGTCGCCCTTGGCGCGGCTTGGCTCCCCCGGGGAGCTGCCCGGCGAGCTGGTTGTTGCCGGGGCGCCTGCGCCCTCTCCCCCGTCGCCGTCTTGCGGAGACGCTTCGGCGGAGACTGCCTTGGGCTTGCCGGGGGCGGGGAGCTCTCCGACGAGGAGAGGTCATCGGCGTAGAGCTCCGTGGATCCGCCAGAGTCCTCGGCCTCCTCCTCCTCCTCTTCCCCGGCCGGCTCGCTGGGCCCAGCGCCCTGCGCTGCGGCCTCTTTCCCCTTGGCGCCTCCGCTCCCTCCGGCGCCTCCGCTCCTCGCGGCGCCTCTGTTCCCTCCGGCGGCACCCTCCATTGCCGCGGCCTCGGCCGCGATTCCGTGGATCCCAGAGTGCCTCAGCGAGGGGACCCCGGCGAGCGCGTCGGGAGGGAGCTGCAGCAGTCTGCGGATCTCCGCCTCCTCCGCCTGGCTGGCCGCATCCGCAGCCTCCGCCTCAGCAGGCGTGTACCCGAAGTCCCCTGCCGCTGCGGCTGCAGCGGCCTCTTCAGCCCGAGAAGCCATATAGGCGATCTCCTGGTCGGTGGTGTCCCGCGTGTGCTCCTTGACGTCATTCTTGTTCTTCGCCACCTCCACGAGGTTGTTGTAGAAGTTGAGGACGTCGATGGGCTTGGGCGCGATCCACGTGCGGTCCACGCCGTGCGAGTCGCACGCGGGCATCATGGCGAGGATACGGTCCCGGACGATGTTGTTGCAGAGCGGCACCACTCCCCGGGGAGCTCGGAACCACTCGGGGTGCGCCGGGTCATACTTGAAGAGTTCCCGGACCATCCCCCTCAGCTCCAGCGTCGTGAAGTTGAAGTTGAGCCCGGGGCGCAGCCTCATTATGTCCGCCGGGCCGCCGTACTCCCAGGCCGGCCTCTTCCTGTCTTGGAGAGGGGCGATGCGGCGGCGAAGGAAGTCTGCGCCCACCTCAGCAACGGACAGCTGTGCCACCCGAAGACGAAGAATCCGGACGAGGGCGATGTCGAGCTTGATGTCGTCCGAATCTAGCTCACTCCAGTCCCTGCCGCGCACGATGGGCGTTGTGCGCGGCGCGGTGAAAGCTTGCGGCTGGTCTTCGACGACCCAGCACCACTCCGCGCGCCACTCCTCCCACTTGCCGCGGAGCTCTCCCGGCAAGTAGGACCCCTTCTTGTTCAGACGGAAGACCCAGGAAATTCCTCCGGAGAGGGGGGCATCGGCCTCTGCTCTAGGAGTGAAAAAGTGCCTAAAAAGCGCTACATTGGGCTGTACCCCTATGAAGTTTTCGCACATGTGTGCGAAAACCGCCATGGTGAGAATGGCGTTGGGGGTGAAGTCAAGGAGGTGGAGGCCGTAGGTGTGCATGACATCACAGAAGAAATTCGAGAAAGGAGGACACAGACCGCAGTGAAAGAAAGCTGCGAAGAAGTAGTACCCGCCGGGATAGCTGTCCTTGGCGGCAGCCGGATATGCTCGCGTGCGGGGATGCGCGTTGGTTTCCTTGGCCCAGAACAAGTAGTACTTGTTCCAGAGCTCCCGCGCACCGAGCCTCGGCGGGAAGACGAGATGCTGCTTCCGATACGCGGCGAGCTTCGCCGCTTGCTCTGACTTCTCCCTCTTGGACTTCTCCGCCTTCGCCTTGTCGGTCTTTGGGGCCATGGCAGACGCGGCGGAAGGAGGGGGACGAAGAGCTCGGCGGCGGCGGAGGTGTGGAGGCAGAGCGCAAGAGAGATCTCTGGAGGAAGGAGACGATGCAATGAAAGCGCAAGGAGGGGAACCGCGCCCGCTTCCTCTGCTTTTATGGGGGAGTGGGGGGCGTTTCGCCCTTTCCATTAAGAGATCGTGGGCACGTCCCATCCCACGACGCCGCGATCGACGCGTGCCGTTACGGTGGGGTGCGGCGGATACGGAAGTGGATTCGGCGCGCCGCGGGCCGCGTGTGCCCGTGCACTGTTTTGGGCCTGGCCCAACAGCGCTCGGCACCGTGTGTGGCCCAGACCCGGGGGCTCCTGTCGGTGTACTAAGGTAGGGGTACCTCAGTACCCCAACTTGTGCACGGGCAGTTGCAGCTTCCCGCGGCAGGGTTTACCGCGTGCTCGCCGGAGACCTTCCTGCTCCTTATTTAACCATTCAAAAACAAAGTATACAAGAAAGAAGATCGAGACCCCGACAAGAGGAGCTTGCCGGGAAGGCCGTACCAGGCTCAAGACTGCCCCCACTAGCACAAGGCCCTGGCAAGAGGAGCTTGCCAGGAAGACTAGAAGACACGCCTCGGCGCTATATGCGCCTTGGCAAGGGCCCGAGGAGCGGCAAGCTCCCGGGCCCGACAAGATCAAGGCCCCGGCAAGGTGCTTGCCGGGAAGGCTACGCTGTGTGCCCGCGCTCCAGCTCACCGGCCCACGCGTCACCCTGGGGCCTATCCAGGGACGCGTGGCAGACGGCTGTGCAGCCTGGGGGACACGGTGGCACTCCACGGTGGTGGATCCATCGCCGTGGCAGACGGAGACGCTAAGGCGAGAACTTTTGGGGTCGATGGCGACGGGCATTGAATGCCCTTGTCCCCCACTGTCAAAGTAGGTATAGACCACTGTTCTGCACTGTAGCTCCACTGTTCCCGCACTGTTACAACTACCACCTCTTTTACGCTTTTACCCCTTTCTCCTACGTTGACACCTGTCGGTGACCCCTTACACTATAAAAGGAGGCCCATGCACAACGTGGAGGGGGTTCGGAACCTTGATCACTCTCACGCTCGGTGTAGCTGCTTCTTCAAGCTCCCGAGTTCTCCAACTTAATACACAACCAAGCAGGAATAGGGTTTTACGCGTCTACCGCGGCCCGAACCTGGGTAAAACTGCCCGCGTGCTCGCTACGATCTGCTCTTCGTGCTCCCTCCGCCCTCGTACCGCACAGACAAGGGACTCCGGTCCCATAGGTGTTCGTGGAGGACAGTTTCCCCCGACATCTTTGGCGCCAAAGATGTCGGGGGAAACTGTCCGCCACGAACACCTATGGGACCGGAGCCCCTTGTCTGTGCGGTACGAGGGCGGAGGGAGCACGAAGAGCAGATCGTAGCGAGCACGCGGGCAGTTTTACCCAGGTTCGGGCCGCGGTAGACGCGTAAAACCCTACTCCTGCTTGGTTGTGTATTAAGTTGGAGAGCTCGGGAGCTTGAAGAAGCAGCTACACCGAGCGTGAGAGTGATCAAGGTTCCGAACCCCCTCCACGTTGTGCATGGGCCTCCTTTTATAGTGTAAGGGGTCACCGACAGGTGTCAACGTAGGAGAAAGGGGTAAAAGCGTAAAAGAGGTGGTAGTTGTAACAGTGCGGGAACAGTGGAGCTACAGTGCAGAACAGTGGTCTATACCTACTTTGACAGTGGGGGACAAGGGCATTCAATGCCCGTCGCCGTCGACCCCAAAAGTTCTCGCCTTAGCGTCTCCGTCTGCCACGGCGATGGATCCACCACCGTGGAGTGCCACTGTGTCCCCCAGGCTGCACAGCCGTCCGCCACGCGTCCCTGGATAGGCCCCAGGGTGACGCGTGGGCCGGTGAGCTGGAGCGCGGGCACACAGCGTAGCCTTCCCGGCAAGCACCTTGCCGGGGCCTTGATCTTGCCGGGCCCGGGAGCTTGCCGCTCCTCGGGCCCTTGCCGGGGCGCATATAGCGCCGAGGCGTGTCTTCTAGTCTTCCTGGCAAGCTCCTCTTGCCAGGGCCTTGTGCTAGTGGGGGCAGTCTTGAGCCTGGTACGGCCTTCCCGGCAAGCTCCTCTTGTCGGGGTCTCGATCTTCTTTCTTGTATACTTTGTTTTTGAATGGTTAAATAAGGAGCAGGAAGGTCTCCGGCGAGCACGCGGTAAACCCTGCCGCGGGAAGCTGCAACTGCCCGTGCACAAGTTGGGGTACTGAGGTACCCCTACCTTAGTACACCGACACATATTTAAACCGAACATGCATTATACTTGGATGTGCATCGTATGCCATGTTTATGCTTGTGTGTTTACCGTGTTGTTTGCTTCTTTCCGGTTGCTTCTCTTGTTAGCTTCGGATTCGTTCCGGAGTTGTGAGGATTCGCTCGACTGTGTTGCTTCGTCTACTTCATGGATCCGTTCTTCTCCCTTGCGGAATCCCAGGCAAGATGATCATACCCTTGGATACCTTTACTACCATTGCCATGCTTAGTTGTCTCGATGCTATCGTTACATGTCGCGCTACCCATCTTTTATGTCAGCCTCTCCTTGTTGCCATGAAACCTCTAACCTTTGACACCTTCCTAGCAAAACCACTGTTTGGCTATGTTACTCGCTTGCTCAGCCCCTCTTATAGCGTTGTTAGTTGCAGGTGAAGATGAAGTTCGTTCCAGGTGGGAACTTGTTGTTGGATATATCACAATATCTATAATTTTTATTAACACACCTATATACTGGGCATGGGTGGAAGGCTTGGCCTTTTGCTCGGTGTTTTGTTCCACTCATGCCACCTTAGGCGTCGATAAACCGGCATTATGTTCCTTGATTTTGCGTTCCTTACACGATGGGTGGATGGGGAACCCTTGACAGTTCGAATTTGAATAAAACTCCTCCAGCAAGGCCCAACATTGGTTTTATTTGCCTCATAATAATAACTTAATTAATTAATTAATTTGCATAAGGGGGACGCTCCTTGGAGATTCTTTTCTACATAGTAGGGGGGGCCTGTGCTGATGGTGTTGGTCCCAAACTAGAGCCACTTGCGGTGCCACCCAGTTATCTGGGATCTTCGGTTACTGTACGTAGCGCTCATCCGGACGTGGCCTGATACGAGATGCGCGTGGCTACCATCAGGGTGTCGGCACGCCGGGAGGTCTCGCTGGACTTGTTTTACCATTGTCGAAATGTCTTGTGCTACCGGGATGCCGAGCCTGATCGGATTTCCCTAAAATAAGGGGTGATGATATTACATTTATCACTTCAGCTAATCGTGAGAGCTTGTGATGGGCTAAGTTGGAACACCCCTGCAAGGTTATGATCTTTCGAAAGCCGTGCCCGCGGTTATGTGGCAGATTGGAATTTGTTAATGTCCGGTTGTAGAAAACTTGACAGATGATCTGAAGTAAAACACACAACTGTGTGAGTAACCGTGACTGTCTCTTTTCACTTTGAGAAGAGAACACGGTGGGGTTATGTTTGATTCGTATGTAGTTCAGGATCTTTAGCGATCACTACTTTTGCGACCGTTTGCGTAGATTCTCATCTTCTTCTGGTACTCGTAAGCTAGCTACCATATTATGCTTAGCCGCTGCTGCAACCTCACCACTTTACCTCTTCCTACCCCCCTAAGCTTTGCTAGTCTTGATACCCATGGTTATGTGTTTGCTGAGTCCTCGTGGCTCACAGATACTACAACACCAGATGCAGGTTCAGCCGAGTTTGATGCAGGAGCTGGTTCAAGTACTTCACTGGGAGCTCGATGAAGAGAGTGGCCGTTTGTTTGTGACGTTTTTCGACGATCAGTAGTGGTTTCTACTAGGATTCGATCCTCGACCTGTGGCTTTATGTTGTTTTGGTATCTTTTCTTTTGGATCTTCGCCCGTAGTCGGGTTGTGATGTTTTGAATGATGTTTTGCTTGTGTAATGTATTGTGAAGTGGCGAGTGTAAGCCAACTATCTTCTTTTGCATTTTAATCCCTCTTTTACATGAGTTGTGCAAAGATACCAAACTTGAGATCATTGTAGGATGGGCTTATACCTTTAAGTCGTGCCTCGACACGTAGGAGGTATAGTCCCATCCTGGGCATTACAAGTTGGTATTCAGAGCCTTCTCCGACCTAGAAGCCCCCACTGATTGATCGAATCGTTGACGGTTGAGTCTAGGCACACACTGAAAATGTTCTGAGTCCTATATATATCGGAGAGTAGGATTTCTTTGCTACTCATCTCTTTTCATTCTGGTGAGGACTCCTGACGAGACTCTTGCCTCTTCTACTTTCAAAAATTGCACCAAATTTTTTTTAGGATCTCGCGAGTATTGTTTGGATTGTTCCGATGTCTTTGTGACGAGAACATTGTTCTCGATGCCTCCTGTCATTAGGGGTTGTGGCAGTGTCCCGGGGAGTTGAGCTCCGAGGTGTTGTCGTCACAAATCCATCGCGGCAGTACTAGAATACTTAAGACGGCCAACATCGAAAACTCTCCTATGCGGTTAGTGGCAAGATAACCCCGACATCACCCAGTACTGGGGAGGTAGTTCGGGAGTATTGCCATAGCTTGTATAGTAGATGCGTTTCGAAGGTCCGAGGTAAACGGTTTCCGAGAACAACTGGTTATGTGTTGAAGGATGGATACAGCTGGATGTAGGTTTAGAGTTGATTGTGTGGTGCTTCCCCTGTATCCCCAACACCTGATTGCATAACTGGAAACTTTCGGAAATTAATAGGTGGGTTCATCTAGTAGTTCTAGGCATTCTTCCAACGAATGCATGATATGAAGTTCGGGGTTCTACTTTGAGTGAAGTGGTTTTATGGGCTTGTTCCGATCGGGAGTTGCATCTTAAAGGGTCCTTGGCTATGCTGATCCGGGGATTGCAAAACCCTTTTGTAACACGTTCCATGAGCTTTCAGCACGAAGATGTCGAACGAAACTTCTATCTTGTATTTGTTCTATCTGTTCCTTGTTCCTTTTTATTTATCTTTCGTTCTCCAAGTGGCTTCTCGACTAGTTGATGTACCTGCGGAATTCATTCGTTCAATTCTCTGTTCGGATAGATATGTTGCAACATAATCTTCTTCATAAACATATCTATCCTTTGTTCTTGTTTTGATTCTGGTATTCGAGTTGCTTCGATGTCAAATGTTGATTCCATACCTTTCCTAATCGGTGTTCTCATATTTCTATGGGAGTGCTAGTCCTTCTTGAGCAATCAAGATTTTCATGTTAATTCTTTTCAACCGGTGTGCTTTCTCTTCAAGATATTCCATACGGACGTCGTTGAGAAATCTGACGATTTGTCTGTTTCATTCATCTCAAGTTGTCTTTGTTTTACCCGCCCTCCCTCCCTTTTTCTTCTCGGAGCAAGAAATTCTCAGATGAAGTATCCATTTTATTAATGTGATATTTCTTCATTCTTTTCCTTCAATGTTCTTATCCGGTGATTTATCGTGAAGATGCTCAAGAGCTTCAAGTTCATCATTCTTTTGTTCTCAAATTCTGCCGGTGGATGTAATTCAAGATTTCAATGTTGATCTTATCCTTTCCTCATTTCACAATGCTTTCTTATTCCGGTGCACCAATTAATCATTCTCCTCTTGCTATTCATATCCGGAGTGCTGAAGATTCATAATTTCATTCTTAATCCTTTCAAGCTATTTTGAGGATTATCATCTTATTCAAGCCATTTAATTCAACCGGTGCAATATCTCTTAAGCAATCTTTTTCAACGGTGATTTCTTTTCAGTGGGCCCTAACCCACAGGTCTTTTCCCAGGATCTTACCTGACTCTTTTATTTTTTCTGGAGCTATACTCAATTATTTTCAAAGTGTGACGTAAGAATGATCCTCATCAGTCACATGCCTTCTCCAAGATCGCTTTCAAATTCTTTTTCTTCATTGTTTCGACCTTTTTAATTCTTCATTCCGGAGTGCTCAACAAATCTAATGGCATTTCTCGTCTTCATTCTCAACATTTGGAGACCGGAGAAGTGTTTCTCTTAAATTTTGACCCGTTCTCTTGATGATTCGTGGTTCTAGCTTCATGCCATCCTCATTATCGTTTTGATTGTGAGGAACTTTTTTATGCCATCCGGAGCATTTCATGAATTCTTTTCTTTGTGATCCTCCGAAGGCCATCATTTCAGAATATTTCTTCATTCCCAGTTTTCAACTTCGTCCTCCAAATATTCTTCATTGATGCCTCTTCGTTCGTCTCCATATTTTACGGTGGTTCTGTCAAGATTACTCTTCCGTTGTTATCGTTTTAATTCATTTGTTCTTTCATAATCCTACCGGTGCTTCGTTGGATATTTATCCAGGATTGTACTAAATCTCTCTTAATCCTTTCCAACGAGAATAAGTAGTATGTCAAATCCTTTGGTTGTCATCAATTTAAATTGGTGAAAGAGATGCGTGACATAATTCTTATTCTTATTCCTTCAAGGTGGTTTAATTCTTTTGTCTGGAGCTTGTTCATCAGATCATGTTCTCGGTTCTAAGTTGTTCATCTTCTTTCCCGGAGTTCCAAGTTATCTCTATTGTTATCATTTCAAAGCTCCATCTAATTCATCGCAGGCCTTGAATCTTATTCTTTTCATTTTTCACTTCTCATGCTTCCATTACCGGAGTTTTCATGGTGGTTCATCAAGATTTAATTCATCCTCGAAGTTTTCACCAAGATTCTTGTTGGAGCTCAAGCATTCTTCATCATGCTTTCCAATTCCAATCCTTTCTACCTTATCTTTGAGATGGTGTTATGTCATTCTTGATAATTTTTCCTCCATGTTTCATGTTTCACGAGTTATCAAGTATGAGATATTTAAAACCATCATTTTTCCTTGTTTAGGAAATCTTTCAAACCCTTCAATTATTTTGTTGGAGTAATCTTGGGTTGTATTTCACCTAAAAGCTTTCCTTGAGAATTATTGCTATTATGGTGCTTATAATGACCTAAGTTCTTCATTTATCATTCCGGTGAAAGTTTTTTCATCTCCTTGTTGATCTCAATCCAATCAATCGTTTCCGTTAGTGGCTGGTTGTCACCTCATAATTTTGTGATGTTTTCCATAAGCCCACATGAAGATTATTCGTTTCGTTGTTGATTTTTCAATCAACTCCGTTCGACCCTTCTTTGTAAGGATGCTCTTTCAAATTTAATTTTGAGAGAAGTTGTCATTTTCTTCTCCGTTCTTTCTTTCCAACGATCTTGCATCTATTCTTTCGTTCCGGAGGCCTTGTGATATTGCTCTCTTTAACCATCATATCGTTTTATCGAGATCATGTTCTTTCCCTTGCTTATCATTTAACCGGAGTGTTGTATTCTTCATTCAGTTCCGTCTTTTATCTAGTTTTGCCTCTCTTTTAACAGGAATGCTGTCTATATTGTCCTTTACCTCTGGTGCCATTCTTCCAATTGTTTCGGAGGCAATATGTTGTTGTTTTCATCAAGTATCATCTCATCTTGGCAAGTTCATGTTCAATTCCTTCCATTTTCAGACGGAGTGCTGTCCAAATTCTGTCATTCTTATTCCTTGGCTATATCATTGCGGTTTCTTATTCTTTTGGTCCGTGAGCTCTTGTTTCATGTCTTTCAACCTACAAGGTTCTCATAATGCTCCTTGTTCCTCTTTTCTAACGGAGTGTTTTCATCTTCGTTCATCTCCGTTGCATTCTTTCTTTCTTTTAACTTGTTTAACCTCTCAGGTTCCTGGTTTCACTCGTTTGTCAAAGAAGCAACTTTGTTTACCTCTTCTTTTTCGTTTCTACCCGGTGCTATCTCTAGGATCTCGGGTCGAGATCCTCTGTTAGTGTGGGAGAGTTGTGACGCCCGGAGACCGATGTCCCAGAAGGTTCCAGAAGATTCCAGAAGATTCCAGATGTTCCGGGTCTCTCGTGTGTTTCTTTTGCGCTTGTGTTTTATTTTTTGCATTGCATCATGTCATCATGCCATCATGTCATTAATCTTTTGCATCTCAACTTAAATAAAGCGTGTGGACCTTCGGTCCATTTAAATCGAGGGAAGAATGTCTTCTCTTTATAACATATACTCCCAATATTTTAGGGAGCTATTATAATAATATTCCATTGCTTCGGAATAACCCAACACACTTGCATATATTTTTTCCCATGCCTTTTCTTCTCAATTCCTTGCCAATAATTCTTTTCCGTTGTTTCGAGGTTCCTCCGAAAATTCGAACATTTTTGGACACTTCAATAATCAAGTCTTAGTTCAAGCCCATTTGAATTAAATTAAAATATGTTTGAATTATATCTCGATCTTCTCTTTTATATTTTTCTTGGGCCGTGCTCATTTTTATGAGCCCGAGAAAAATAATAATCCCTTGTGCAACTTTTTCCTTAACCCCCCTCTTTCTTTTCATTTATTCTTTCCTCTATGTTCTTTTTCTTTTCCTTCTTCTCTTCTCTCTTTTTATTAAGAGAGAACCAGCCCAGGCCTCCTTTTAGCCCAATAGCCAAGGCCTTCTCCCCCACCAGCCACCTCCCAGCCGCCCTTCTCTCCTCCTGGCCCATCAGCCAACCAGCTCATGCCCATCTCCTAGCCCAACCGCGCCTAAACCCTAGCCCCGCAGCCATCTCTCCCCCGACCCGCAGCTCCTCCCTCTCTTTCCCCTCGTGCGCCGCCAGCGCTCCACCTCTCGAGCGCCCGACCCCCTTTCTCCTCGTCCCCCCGTCGCTCTCCCCATCTCCCCTCGTCTCCATCTTCAGGGCCCCGCGGGACAAGCGCCCGAGCGCCTCCGCCAGGCTCTCCATCGCCAAGCCAGCCGCCCTGCCTCGACAGCAGTGCCTGCGGGCCTCCTCCGCGCCGTCCTTCGCCCCAGCGCCGCACCTCTCCAGCGCCCTCGAGCAGCCTGCCGTGTCCCGAGGTCTCGAGCACCGCACCCCTCAAGCCGCGCCTCGTCCAGTGCGCAAGGCCGCGCCCCGTCCTCCTTCGGCCAGGGCAGCAGTCTGCCGCCCGTCTTGTTTTCCAGCACTGCATCGCCAGCGTCCAGCGCTGCCCCGCCTGGGAGCCCGGCCTCGTCCAGTGTGGCTCCACCTCGTCTCCTCCAGCACCTCTTCGCCATGCTGCTGGCCATGTACCCCGTCGCCTGACTCGGCCATCTTCTGCTGCGGCCTCGAGCAGTCCCTCCACCGGCGCGCTAAGCCTGCTGCTGTTGTGCTTCTTCTTTCGGCCTCGCGATTTGTTTTTGTCCAGCAGATAACCATGGAGCAGCAAGTACATCTACGTAACGAGAACGTCTACCGTCGCCAAGACCAACGGACGCCAAGTACCACGACGAACGTTTTGAACCGTCAAGTCCCTCTCTGGTGCCCCGAGAAACGAGTACGACTACACATGGAGATCTCGTGTACAACTACCGTCGCAAGAACGAGGACCCCCAAGTACCACGACCAAGTACCACGACGACCCGAACGGCTACGAAACGAGAACGACTACCTTCGGTGAAGAAACGTGTACGACTACATGTGTGTTGCGCCAAGTTCCACTACCGTCGCCAAGTCCCAAGACCGGCAAGTTCCACGACGATACGTCAAGTACCACTACGTCCGATGCCGCGACGAGTACCCCTACCGATGGTTGTGTACCACTACATCCTCAACGAATGAAACGCCTACGTGAACGACTACCGTCAACCCGTGTATGACTACGAACGAGAACAACTACTTCCTCTACGGCCGTGTACCACTACTTCCTCTACGTCCCTCGACGATCTTGGTCCGCCCCGAAACAAATGTTCCGAAGGTATAACCCCGAGACGATGACCCGTGTGATGTTTGATGTGTTGTATGTAATGTTTGCCCTTGTGTGCATCGTGCCCGTTTCGTCCGTTTGTCATGTTCCTCGGTTGCCTCGTCGCCGACTCGTGGGAACCCGGTGACGGGATCACCCCACCTTTCATCTTTGAAACTTAGATCTATCCCACCTAAGCATGATATCAATGATTCTCTCAAAGCCATGAGAATTTCCATTGACGAACGCAAAGAAAGAACCGCTAGAATGCGTGCTAAAAGAGAAGATTATATTAAATTGTGTTCTTCTAGTTATCATGAAAATAAAGATGAAGATCTGAAAGTTATTGATGTCTCTCCTATTAGATCCTTGTTTTCTAGTATTAATCTTGATGAAGATAGGATTGGAGATGATTCTGCTTTAAGGTGTCCCAATGATTCGGAGTTTTTAGATCTTGATGCTAAAATTGCTAAAAGTGGGAGTGAAGAGATTAAAACTTTGCATAGTGATGAACCCACTACTTTGGATTTCAAGGGATTCAATTATGATAATTTCTCTTTGATTGATTGTATTTCCTTGTTGCAATCCGTGCTAAATTCTCCGCATGCTTATAGTCAAAATAAAGCTTTCACTAAGCATATGGTTGATGCTTTGATGCAATCTTATGAAGAAAAACTTGAGTTGGAAGTTTCTATACCTAGAAAGCTTTATGATGAGTGAGAACCTACTATAAATAAAAATAAAAGATCATGAATGCTATGCTTTGTGTGATTTGGGTGCTAGTGTCTCCACTATCCCAAAAACTTTGTGTGATTTGCTAGGGTTCCATGAGCTTGATGATTGTTCTTTAAATTTGCATCTTGCGGATTCCACTATTAAGAAACCTATGGGAAGAATTAATGATGTTCTTATTGTTGCCAATAGGAATTATGTGCCCATAGATTTCATTGTTCTTGATATAGATTGCAATCCTTCATGTCTTATTATTCTTGGTAGACCTTTCCTTAGAATGATTGGTGCAATTATTGATATGAAGGAAGGAAATATTATATTCCAATTTCTGTTAAGGAAAGGCATGGAACACTTTCCTAGAAATAAAATCAAATTACCATATGAATCTATCATGAGAGCCACTTATGGATTGCCTTCCAAGGATGGCAATACCTAGATCTATCTTGTATCGTGCCTAGCTAGGGGCGTAAAACGATAGCGCTTGTTGGGAGGCAACCCAATTTTATGTTTTATGTTTTTGTTGCTGTTAGGGAATAAATATTGCATCTAGCCTCTGATTAGATGTGGTTTCATGTTTTGTTTAGTGTTTGTGCCAAGTAGAACTTTTGGGAAGACTTGTGTGAAGTTTATGTGATCTTGCTGTGAAAAACAGAATCGTTAGCACTAGCTAAAGTAGTCGTGGGATTTTAATGGAGCGTGCTTTTTAGTTGATTCCTTCTGCAGATAATTGGTAGACAAATTCCTCAAATTTGCCAATTTAGTTTGAATTTTTTGGAGTTTGAGAAGTAGGCGAAACCTGCAGATTACTACAGACTATTCTGTCTTTGACATATTCTGTTTTCCGTGTGTTGTTTGCTTATTCCGATGCATCTATGAGTAGTATTGGAGGATATGAACCATAGAGAAGTTGGAGTATAGTAGGTTTAACACCAATATAAACAAAGAATGGATTAATTTCTGTACCTTTGAGTAGTGGTTTGCTTAATTATACTAACGGAGCTCACGAGAATTTTTGTCTAAGTTTTGTGTTGTGAAGTTTTCAAGTTTTGAGTATTGCTTTGATGGACTATGGAACAACGATTAGCAAAGACCTAAGCTTGGGGATGCCCATGGCACCCCAAGTAAATTCAAGATAATCAAAGCCTAAGCTTTGGGATGCCCCGGAAGGCATCCCCTCTTTCGTCCTCATCCATCGGTAACTATACTTGGAGCTATATTTTTATTCGCAACATGTTATGTGTTTTGCTTGGAGCGTCTTGTATAATTTGAGTCTTTGCTTGTTAGTTTGCCACAATCTTCCTTGATGGACACACCTATATGAGAGAGTTAAATAGGGCCAAGAAATTATTAGAACACTCTATGTGCTTCACTTATATCTTTTGAGTTGAATAGTTTTTGCTCTAGTGCTTCACTTATACTTTTAGAGCACGGTGGTGATAATATTTTGTAGAAATTGTTGAACTCTCATGCTTCACTTATATCTATTTGAGAGTCTATTTAAACAACATGGTAATGTGTTTAGGCTAAAGAAACTAGTCTTCACATGATAGATATCCAATGTCAATGTAGTAAAAAAATTCACACTAAGTGCATTGAATAGAATGAGATGTTGGATGCTTGATAATTGTTTTGAGATATGAGGATAGTGATATTAGAGTCATGCTAGTGGAGTTATTATGAAATTGAGAAATACTTGCGTTAAGGTTAGTGATTCTCGTAGCATGCACGTATGGAGAACCGTTGTGTGACTAAGTTAGAGCATGAGGTATTTGTAGAGTGCCAACCATTGTGTGGAGGTCGGGGGCGCGCGATGGTTAACTCCTACCAACCTCCCCCCTAGGAGCACGCGTTGATTGCTTCGTTTTAATGACTCGTAGATTTTTGCAATAAGTATATGAGTTCTTATGACTAATGTTGAGTCCATGGATTATGCGCACTCTCACCCTTCCACCATTGCTAGCCTCTCTTGTACCGCGCAATTTTCGCCGGTACCATAAACCGACTATATATCCTTCCTAAAAATAGCCACCATATTGTTCCTCAAAACAGCCACCATACCTACCTATCATGGCATTTCCATAGCCATTCTGAGATATATTGCCATGCAACTTTCCACCATTCTGTTCATATGACACGCATCATATTGTCATATTGCCATTGCATGATCATGTAGTTGACATCGTATTTGTTGCAAGGCCACCATGCATAATTTTTATACATGTCACTCTTGTTTCATTGCAAATACCGGTACACCGCCGGAGGCATTCATATAGAGTCATACTTTGTTGTTGTAGTATCGAGTTGTAATGAAAGTGTGATGATCATCATTATTAGAGCACTGTCCCATTGGAGGAAAGGCTAAATCTATAAAGCCCCTCCGCAAAAAAGAGAAAATAAAAAAAGGCCCAAAAAAGGAAAAGAAAAAAAAGGAAAAAAAGGGACAATTGCTAGTATCTTTTCCACACTTGTGCTTCAAATTAGCACCATGTTCTTCACTATAGAGAGTCCCATGTTTAGTCACTTTCATATACTAGTGGGAATTTTCATTATAGAACTTGGCTTGTATATTCCAACGATGGGCTTCCTCAAATGCCCTACGTCTTTGTGAGCAAGCAAGTTGGATGCACAGCCACTAGTTCCTTTTGTTTAGCTTTCATTCATATTTAGCTCTAGTGCATCCGTTGCATCGCAATCCATACTCACTCACATTGACATCTATTGATGGGCATCTCCATAGCCCGTTGATACGCCTAGTCGATGTGAGACTATCTCCCTCCTTTTTGTCTTCTCCACAACCACCTCTATTCCACCCATAGTGCTATGTCCATGGCTCACGCTCATGTATTGCGTGAAAGTTCAAAGGTTTGAAAAGATAGAGTATGAAAACAAATGCTTGGCTGAAATCAGGGTTGTGCATGATATGAATATTTTTGTGCGATAACAACGGAGCATAGCCAACACTATATGATTTTGTAGGGATAACTTTCTTTAGCCATAGTATTTTGAGAAGACATGATTGCTTTGTTAGTATGCTTGAAGTATTATTATTTCTTATGTCAATATACACTTTTATCTTGAATCTTTCAGATCTGAACATTCATGCCACAATTAATAGAATCACATTGAAAAACTATATTGGTTAGCATTCCACGTCAAAAATTCTTTCTTTATCATTTACCTACTCGAGGACGAGCAGGAATTAAGCTTGGGGATGCTTGATACGTCTCCAACGTGTCTTTAATTTTTTATTGTTCCATGCTATTATTTATGAAGTCCTGGATGTTTAATGGGCTTTATCATTCACTTTTATATCATTTTTGGGACTAACCTACTAACCCAAAGGCCCAGTCCAGATTGCTGTTTTTTTGCCTATTTTAGGGTTTCGCAGAAAAAAATATCACACGGATTCCAAACGGAATGAAACCTTCGCGAGAGATATTTTTGGAGAAAATCACGCCAGAGGAACTTGAGAACCACGTCAGGGGAGCGTCGAGGCGGCCACGAGGGTGGGGGCGCGCCCCCCTTCCCAGGGCGCGTCCCCCTTCCCAGGGCGCGCCCCCTACCTCGTGGGCCCCTCGAGTGTCCCCCAGTGCCCTCCTTCTTCCTATATGTCTACGTACCCCAGAAACTCCATGGACAGAGAGAAAACCCTAATTACACCGCCGTATCTTCTGTTCCCGTGGAGATCCCATCTTGGAGCCTGTTCCGGGAGGGGGATCCATCATGAGGCCTTCATCATCATCATCATCATCGCCCTCACCATGAGTTGTGAGTAGTTTACCACAAACCTTCGGGTCCATAGCTAGTATCTAGATGGCTTCTTCTCTCTCTCTGGATCTCAATACAAAGTTCTCCTCGGTCTTCGAGGAGATCTATTCGATGTAATCTCTTTTTGCGGTGTGTTTGTCGAGATCCGATGAATTGTGAGCTTATGATCAAGGTTATCTATGAAAGATATTTGGTTCTTCTCTGAACTTTTTATGTGTGCTCATAATATCCATGCAAGTCTCTTCGAATTATTGGTTTGCTTTGGCCTACTAGATCTATAGTTCTTGCAATGGGAGAAGTGCTTAGCTTTGGGTTCAATCTTGTGGTGTCCTTTCCCAGTGACAGTAGGGGCAGCAAGGGACATATTGTATTGTTGCCATCGAGGATAAAAAGATGGGGTTTATATCATATTGCTTGAGTTTATCCCTCTACATCATGTCATCTTGCTTAAGGCGTTACTCTGTTCTTATGAACTCAATACACTAGATGCATGCTGGATAGCGGTCGATGTGTGGATTAATAGTAGTAGATGCAGGCAGGAGTTGGTCTACTTGTCTCGGACGTGATGCCTATATACAATGATCATGGCTAGAAAGGCTCATAATTATTTGCTTTTCTATCAATTGCTCGACAGTAATTTGTTTACCCGCCGTAGAATACCGCTATCATGAGAGGAGCCACTAGAGAACACTATGGCCCTCGGGTCTATTCTCAACATATCAATCTACATCTACTTTACTTTTACCGCTTTTAGTTGCTGTTTTACTAAACTAAAAATACCAAAAATATAAACTATCATCTCTATCAGATCTCACTTTGGTAAATGACCGTAAAGGGATTGACAACCCCTTACGCGTTGGCTGCGAAGTTCTTATTTGTTTGTGCAGGTGCGAGGGACTCGCGCGTGGTCTCCTACTAGATTGATACCTTGGTTCTCAAAAGCTGAGGGAAATACTTACGCTACTGTGCTGCATCTCCCTTTCCTCTTCGAGGGAATACAACGCAAGCTCAAGAGGTAGCAGTGCCAATCATGACTTTTGAGACCAAATATATTTACTTTTTCAAGACTCGCTCCCCTCTTTAGATTCGCTCCATACCCATCAGGGAACATCAACTGTTGTTGCACCCACAAGATAATTTCCCTCATAGCTGGCCTTCCACGATTGAACCATGCCTTTGGCTTCGTCCAGTTCTGCATTCCTTTCGGTTCTTTTATGTTTTGTAACGTCCTATCACATAGCGCCTCCAGATCGACTCTAGCCTTAGTATTATCCTTTGACTTCAAATCTATGCCGAACAATGTACCAAAAAGTGCCTCGGTGATATTCTTCTCAGTGTGCATCACGTCGATGTTGTGTGGGCAAAGGAGGTCTTTGAAGTAAGGCAGTGATACATCTCCAATGTATCTACTTTTCCAAACCCTTTTGACCTTGTTATGGACTCTAACTTGCATGATATGAATGGAACTAACCCGGACTGACGCTGTTTCCAGCAGAATTGCCATGGTGTTGTTTTTGTACAGAAATAAAAAGTTCTCGGAATGACCTGAAATTCCACGGAGATTTATTTTGGAAAATATAGAAAATATCTGCAAAAAGATCCATTCCAGGGGGCCCACACCCTGTCCACGAGGGTGGGGGGCGCGCCCACTGCCCAGGGCACGCCCCCTGCCTCATGGGCCCCCTGGTGCTCCATCGGCGTATCCCTAGATCCTATAAGTTCACTTTCGGGGAGAAAAAAATCAGAGAGAAAGAATTATCGCGTTTCACGAGATGGTACCGCCGCCAAGCCCTAATCTCTCTCGGGAGGGCTGATCTGGAGTCCGTTCGGGGCTCCAAAGAGTGGAGATCGTCGCCATCGTCATCATCAACCTTCCTCCATCACCAATTCCATGATGCTCACCGCCGTGCGTGAGTAATTCCATCATAGGCTTGCTGGACGGTGATGGGTTGGATGGGATCTATCATGTAATCGAGTTACTTTTGTTAGGGTTTGATCCCTAGTATTCACTATGTTCTGAGATTGATGTTGCTATGACTTTGCTATGCTTAATGCTTGTCACTAGGGCTTCAGTGCCATGATTTCAGATCTGAACCTAGTATGTTTCCATGAATATATGTGTGTTCTTGATCCTATCTTGCAAGTCTATAGTCACCTACTATGTGTTATGATCCGGCAACCCCGAAGTGACAACAATCGGGACCACTCCCGGTGATGACAATAGTTTGAGGAGTTTCCAATAGGACCCCGCTGCCACGGGAGGGTAGGACAAAATATGTCATGCAAGTTCTTTTCCATAAGCACGTATGACTATATTCGGAATACATGCCTACATTGCATTGATGAACTGGAGCTAGTTCTGTGTCACCCTAGGTTATAACTTCAAAATGATGAATTGCATCCGACATAATTTCCCATCACCGATCCAATGCCTACGAGCTTTTCATATATTGCTTGTTGCTTATTTACTTTTCCATTGCTACTATCACAAAAGCTACAAAAACACTATCGTTACTCTTATTGCTGCTAGCGCTACGATCATATTACTTTGCTACTAAACTATGTTGCTGCAGATACTAAGTTTCCAGGTGTGGTTGAATTGACAACTCAGCTGCTAATACTTCAGAGTATTCTTTGGCTCCCCTTGTGTCGAATCAACAAATTTGGGTTGAATACTTTACCCTCGAAAACTGTTGCGATCCCCTACACTTGTGGGTTATCAGGCAGATCCCAAAAGCATGTCTTGTGAGTCCAGGCGTGTTTAGAATTATACCCCTTGAAATACCCTAGACGAGCTACTTGAAGAACCCACCTATTAATTCCCGAAGCTTTCCGGTTAAGCAATCTGGTGTTGGGGATACATGGGAAGCACCGCGCACTCAACTCTAAACCTACAACCAGATGTATCCATCCGTCAACACATAACCACTCATCTTCGGAAAGTGTTTACCTCGGACCTTCGAAACGCATCAGCTATACTAGCTGTGGCAATACTCCCGAACTATCCCACCAGTATTGGGTGACTTCGGGGTTATCTCACCACTAACCGCATAGAAGAGTTTTAGATGTCGACCAACTCTGGTATTCTAGAACTGCTACGATACATTTGTGACGACAATACCTCTGAGCTCAACTCCCCGGGACAATGCCACAACCCCTGAATGACAGGAGGCATCGAGAACAATCTTCTCGTCACAAAGATATCGAAACAATCCAAACAATACCCGCGTGATCCTAAAAAAATTGGTGAAATTTTGAGAGTAGAGGAGATAGAACAACGTCAGGAGTCCTCACCAGAGCGATGAAGGGGATGAGGAGTAAAAATAAATCCTACTCTCCGATATATATATAGGACTCAGAACATTTTGTGTGTGTGCCTAGACTCAACCGTCAGCGGTTCGATGAATAAGTGGGCTCCTAGGTCGGAGAAGGCTCCGAATACCAACTTGTAATGCCGAGTATGCGGCTATGTCTCCCACGTGTCGAGGCACGACTTAAAGACATAAGCGCATACTAGAATGATCTCAAGTATGGTATCTTTGCACATCTCATGTAAAATTCAGGGATGAAATTGAAAGATAGTTGGCTTACACTCGCCACATCCCACAATGAATAAAATAACACACATCATCCAAATAACACAAGGTCTGACTACGAACAAAATCCAAATGAGAAAGATACCCTAAAACCACAAGGCCGAATCGCCCCTAGTAGGAACCACTACTGATCGTCGGGATACGAAACATAGTAACGTCCACGCTCTTCATCGAACTCCCACTGAAGTTCTAGACCATCTCTTGGATAGGTCACAGCGGTACCTACATCTGGTGTGTGTTGAATCTGTGAGCCACAAAGGACTCAGCAATCCCGTTCCCGGGTATCAAAACTAACCAAGCCTTTAGGTGTGGAGAGGTAATAAAGTGTTTGCAGCAAGCACTAAGCAACTAGCTTACGAATTTAGAGCGAGAAGAGAAAAGTGCCAACGGTCGCCAAAGATGATCAATAAGTGATTCTAGCTACTCACAAACAAACATAACCCCACCGTGTTCACTTCCCGAAGCCCTTCGGAAAGAGACCATCACGGTTACTCACACAGGTAGTGCATTCTTAAGGATATGGTGTCAAGTTATCTACAACCGGATATTAACAAATTCCCATATGCCACATAACCGCGGGCACGGCTTTCGAAAGTTCTAAACCCTGCAGGGGTGTCCCAACTTAGCTCATCACAAGCTCACGATCTGCGGAGTCGCAACTCCAATGTGGGAAGACCCGAGTATTCTCGGAATCCCGTGCTCAAGATATGTCGACAAAGGTAAAACTAATACTGCAAGACCTCCCGGCGTGCCGACACCCTGATAGTAGCCGCGCATATCTCGTCTCAGGCCACGACCGGATGGGCGATGCTACAGGTAATACCAGCCCTCGTGTTTCCCTAAGGTGGCCCCGCAGGACCCCTAGTTTGGACCAACACTCACGAGAAGCACTGGCCCGGGTTATTGATTAATAAATCCTCGGGTTAATTACTCCCTCGGCTAGTTTTAGTTGTTAGGAAAATGGTAAAACCAAAGTTGGGCCTTGCTGGAAAAGCTTTAAGCAGTGCGAATTATCAAGGGGGGCCCATAAACCCCAACAGTGTTAGGAACGCAAAATCAAGGAACATAACACCGGTTTATCGGTTCCTAAGGTGGCATGAGTGGAACAAAACACCAAGCAGAAGGCCGAGCCTTCCACCCATTGCCAATATATATGTGTATTAATTACTCAAGATATATATATATATATATATATATATATATATATATATATATATATATATATATATATATATATATATATATATATATATATATATATATATATATATAGTGTTATCCCCATAAACAAGTTCAACATGGAGCAATATTCAATCTTCACCTGCAACTAACAACGCTATAAGAGGGGCTGAGCAAAGCGTACTTAGCCAATCAACGGTTTGCTAGGACGGCGGTTAGAGTGTTTCATGGCAACAATAGGAGGTTGACAAACAGGAATAGCCATCGAGGCATAGCTAAAGAGCGAGACAACTAGCATAGGCAAAGATAGAGGTGATATCAGGGAATGATCATCTTGCCTGGGATTCCGCAAAGAAGGAGAACGAGTCCACGAAATAGTCGAACAGAACCTCACAACTCTGAAACGAAACCGAAGCTAATGAGAGAAGCATACCGGAAAGAAGCAAACAACACAGTAAACACACAAGCATAAACATGGCATATGATGCACAACCAAGTATGATGCATGTCCGGTTTAATTATGCATGGCATGGCAAAGTGCACAAACAAGACTACAATTTAAGTGGAGCCCAATATGCAACGAGTTGCATATTGATGAAACGCCACATTCGACTATTTAGTTTGATCTCGATTATGAACTCAACAAGTTTAATTTTTTTAGCATGGCAAGAGGTGAAGCAAAAGAAAACTACCTATCTAGGCATTTTAAATGAGGTCGGAAATAACAACACCAATTCCGAAAAATCCCTATGTGCATATAGCAATTATTAATGCAAACAACAATTTAAACATTTTAAATGTTGTTTTCATGATCCGGATGACATTTTCAAGTTTTATGCAAATTTAGTTAAAAGTTGACATAAGAGATATGAAGCATTTCGTCACCGTGATGGAAGGAAAGGGGTGCCACGGCGGCGATAGCGAAAACGGTGCCACGGCAACATTCCGGTGATCCGACACCTCTTTGAGATATCGGTGCAAAAGAAGGACGATAGGAGTGTGTCATGCAAGATAGTGGGGTGCTCCCGTTACCGGGTTCCCACGGGTTGGCGACATGGAATAGAAGGACTTCGTGCAACGAATGATTTTGACACGGTGCAAACACACGGTTCATCTCATACAACATGCATTCGTACACGGGGGTCGTCTCAGTGGTATACCTTTGTAGCGTGCATTCTTGGAGCGGTTCGGGTTCGTAGTGGAAGTAGTCATTCATGGTTCGGAGTCATACATGTTCCGGAGTCGTTCACGTAGGCGGTAGTTGTACACGAGGCATCGGGTCGTTGTTGACATAGGGGTACACGTTTATGTAGACGGTCGTTGTTGACGTAGGGGTACATCATCGTGCTACTTGCGTCTCGACGGCGGGGTCGTTCACGACAATCGTAGACGAACTTGACGGGTCTCGTGTTTAGTCGTACTCGGCGAATCCGCGTAGTTGTACATGTCTTTGTGTTGAAGGCGAACTTGACGAAAAACCCACGACGACACCAAAACGTTTACTCTTGGCATACAGTGGCAGCAGCAACAGTCTTGGCATACAGTCGACGTTTAGGAACCGAGGGAGGAAGATGCTGAGGAGCTCGGTGCTCGCGACCCACTCGGGGCTGAGCAGAGGAGGGAAGAGGAGGCATGGCCTCGGGTATCCTTGAGTAGGCAAGCGGGCGACGGCTTGCTGATGGAGGGCGCGAGGCGGAAGGCCATAGTGCGCGGCGCGACGAGGCGCGCGGAGGGCGGCGGCCATGGGAGCCTGCTGCGGCCGGGACGGGCGCGACTCCCAGTGGCGAGGGGGCGCTGGTCGTGGAGGACGAGGAGAACGTCGAGGAGGGTAGGGCGTAGGCGAACTTGGATGGCCACGCGGTGCCGAGTCGGGCGCTGGAGGCGCACGGAGGACGATGCTCTGCAGCGGCCTTGGCTGGTCGCCGAAGAGGACGACGGGGAGGCGCAGTTGAGGTGGGGGCTAGCCGCGCTCGCAGGAGGAGGTCGGGCACGAGGTGGCCTCGGCCTCCTGGCGTGACGGGGTCGGGAGGAGGATGAAGGAAGGAGAGGCGTCTTGGGGACGAGGCAGAGAAGGAAGGAGCGCGTCGGGTCCTGGCGGTGCGGTGGAGCTCGCCGGCGGCTGGCTGCGGGTGTGAGTGGCGATGCAAGGGAGAGAGCAAGAGGAGGGACATGGGGTCGCGGGGTGATGGAGATCGAGCAGGAGGCTGCGATGCGGGTGTGGTGCGATGGGTGGCGGCGCGCTGATGGACGAGAGGGAGAGGCCAGCGAGCGAGGGGGGTAGGCTAGGGTTGGAGCGATGGAGCTGGGCCTCGAGGAGTGCCTCGCCTTGGGCTGGCTGGGCTGGTTAAGCGAGGGAGAGAGCGGTTGCTGGGCCTGGGGAGGCGGGCGGGCGGCATGGGCCTTGGGCCGGAGAGCCTGAGGCTGCAGCTGCTCTCTTTCCTCTCTCTTATAACCCAAAAACAGGAAAAAAAATAGCAAGAAGAGAACATGAAAAGACGGAAGGGTTACAAAAGGAATTTGGACATGGGGTAAAATTCCCCGGACTCAAAAAAATGAGGGTGACCCCAAAAAATATATGTGGGCATGAATTTAATTCAAAAGGATTGAACAAAGACTAGATTTTTGAAGTGTCCAAAAATGTTCATATTTTTGGAGGAACCTCGATAAAAGAGATACGAGTTGTTGGCAAAGGTCTTGAAGTCAAACTGGAGATGGAATAGGCATGGGATTTTTGCAAGTGTGTTATGGTTAATTCCAAAAGAATGGAATATTTATTATAATAGCTCCCTAATAATATTGAGAGACTTTCGAAGATCCATACGATTTATTTAGTTGAGTTTAAAAAATTAAAAGACTTGATGACATGATGACATGATGCAAGCACAAATAAAATGAAGCAAGCAAATAAAACACACAGCGAAACCCGGAATAGCTAGAAGTCTTCTGGAGCGTCGGTCTTGGGGCGTCACAACTCTCCCACACTAACAGAGGATCTCGACCCGAGATCCTAGGGATGGCACCGGATAGAAGAGGATAAAGGAAGAGGTAAAACAAAGTTGCTTCTCTGACAAACAAGTGAAGCCTTGAACCTTGAGAGGTTAAACAAGTTGAAGAAATAATACAATGGAGATGAACGATGATGAAAACACTCCGTAAAAAAAAGGAGGAACAAGGGACACCACGAGAATATGAAGGTTGCAAAGACATGAATTAATAGCTCAAGGATGACGAAAGAATTTCAAAACCACTCCGGTTAAAACAAGAAGGAGAAGGAATAAGAACGAAATAATTTGGACAACATTCCGACTGTAAATGGAAGGAATTGAACATGAACTTGAGGAGATGGGATGATACTTGATGAAATCAACAACACACTACCTTCGAAACTATTGAACGATTGGCACAAGGGGTAAGAAAGATTTCAGACAACACTCCGATTAAAAGAGAGTCAAAACTTGATAAGATGAGAGAACTATAATGGAGATCACAACACTTCTATTAAATGGACCAGAATGGAAATAACATGAACTTGACCAAACGAGATGATGAAACGAAGAGATCAAGACCACAATACCTCCGGAACGAATGAATAGAAGCTAGATTGACGGAAAGAAAAGAACGGAGAATAAAATGACAACTTCTCCCACAATTGAATTTGAAAGAGCATCTTTAGAAAGAATGATTGAATGAAGTTGTTGGAAAATCAACAACAAAAGAAATAAGCTTGTTGTGGGCTTATGGAAAACATCTCAAAATTATGAGGTGACAACCAGCCACTGACGAAAACATTTGACTGGATTGAGATCAACAAGGAGACGAAAAACTTATTTCACCGGGAGGATAAATGAAAAACTTGGGTCATTTTTAAGCACCATAAATAGCAACAATTCTCAGGGAAAGCTTTAGGTGAATTATAACCGAAGATTTCTCCAACATAGAGATTGAGGGGTCGAAAGATCTCCTCAAGAAAGAGAAATAATGGTTTTAAATATATCATTCTTGATAACTTGTGAATCATGAAACACGAAAGGAAATTGTCAAGAATGACATAACACCATCTCAAACGATAAGGTAGAAAGAATTACACTTCGAAATGCAAGAAGAAGAAAGCTTGAGCTCCAACAAGAATCTTGAAGAGCACATCCATTATGAATTAAATCATGATGAACCACCAATAAGAACTCCGGTAACAAAAGGATGAGAAGTGAAGGATGAAAGCATAAGATTGAATCCTTGCAATGATTAAATGAAGCTTTGTGATGAGATAAAGAGAAAACTTGGAACTCTGGAAAGAAAGATGAAACACTCCGAACCTAGAGTTTATTAATCATGAACAAACTCCGAACAAGGCATTAATCACTTGGATGAAATAAGAATAGGAATTATGTTGTGCGTATCCTTCACCAATTCAAATTGATGACAAACAATGGATTTGGCATACTACTTATTCTTGTTGCAAAGAATTCAAGAGAGATCTCACACAAACTTGGGTAAATCTTCAATGAACCACCGGTAGGATTTCAAAAAGAACAACTGAATTAATACGATAACAAGGAAGAGTAAAATTGAATGAACCACCATAAGAATATTGAGACGAACGAAGAGGCATCAATTAAGAATAGTTGGAGGATGAAGTTGCAAACTGAGAACGAAGAAATCTTCTGAAATGATGGCCTTCCGAGGATCACAATGGAAAGAATTTATGAAATGCTTCGGATGGGTATAAAAAGAATTCCTCACAATCGGAACAATAATGAGGATGGCATGAAGCTAGAACCAAGAATCTTTGGAAGAACGGGTAAGGATTCAAGAGGAACTCTTCTTCGGTCTTCAAATCTGAGAAGACAATGAGATACACCACCATGAATTGTTGAGGCACTCCGGAATGGAGAATTAAAAGGTTGAACCAAAGGTTAAAAGAATTTGAAAGCGATCTTGGAGGATACATTTGACTGATGATAAATCCATTCTTACGTCAAACTTGAAAAGAATTTGAGAATAACTCCGGAAAAAAATTAGAAGAGTCAGGTAAGATCCTGGAAAAGACCTGTGGGTTAGGGCCCACTCAAAAGAAACACCATTGAAATGATTTGAAAAGAGAGATTGCACCGGTTGAATTCAATGGCTTGAATGAGATAACAACCTCGAAATAGATTGAACTGATTAAGAATGGAAAAACGGATCTTCCGAGATATCTTGAACACTCCGGAGAAGAATTAGAGAGAGTTGATTAAACAAGAGAGACTTCGGATAAGAAATTCCAACATGGGAAAACATGTGAAACAAAAAGAAAGATATATGATTATGATCGAAGATTGAATTACATCCACCGGCAGAATTTGAGAACAAAAGAATGATGAACTTGAAGTTTCCTGAGCATCTTTATGAAAATCACCGGATAAGGACATTGAAGGAAAAGAATAAAGAAACATCACATGAATAAAATGGGTATTCCATTTTATATTTCTGACTCCGAGAATAAGAAGGGAGGGAGGGCGGGGAAAACAAAGACAATTTGGGAAGAATGGCACAGACACCGTTGAGAAAAGATTGAGAGTTGATCTTGCAAATGATGAAGAGATCGGATTAACTTGAAGAGAAGCACACCGGTTGAAAAGAATTTAACATAGCATTCTCGATGATCAAGAAGGATTAGCACTGCCATAGAAATATGAGAACACCGATTAGGAAAGGTATGGAATCAACACTTGATATCAAAGCAACTCGGATACCACAATCAAAACAAAAAACAAAGGATAGATTTGTTGCAACATAATCTTCACAATATCATTCGAACAGAGAATTGAACGAATGAATTCCATAGCTTAATGGTACATCAACTTGTCGAGAAGCCACTTGGGAGAACAAAATGATACAACAAGGTACAGATGGAACAAATACATAATAGAGGTTTCGTCCCACATGTTCGTGCTAAATGCCCCGTGGCACGTGTTACAAAGGGTCTTGCAATCCCCGGATCAGCATAGCCAAGGATCATTTAAGATGCAGCTCCCAATTGGAACATCACCCATGAAACCTCTTCACTAGATGTTGAACCCCAAACCTCATATCATGCACTCGTTGGAAGAATGCCTACGAGCTACTTGAAGAACCCACCTATTAATTCTCGAAGCTTTCCGGTTATACAATCTGGTGTTGGGGATACAGGGGAAGCACCGCACACTCAACTCTAAACCTACATCCAGCTGTATCCATCCGTCAACACATAACCAGTCATCTTCGGAAACTGTTTACCTCGGACCTTCGAAACGCATCCGCTATACTAGCTGTGGCAATACTCCCGAACTATCCCACCAGTACCGGGTGACATCGGGGTTATCTCACCACTAACCGCATAGAAGAGTTTTCGATGTCGGCCGACTATGGTATTCTAGAACCGCTACGATACATTTGTGACGACAACACCTCGGAGCTCAACTCCCCGGGACACTGCCACAACCCCTAAATGACAGGAGGCATCGAGAACAATGTTCTTGTCACAAAGATATCGAAACAATCCAAACAATACCCGCGTGATCCTAAAACAAAATTGGTGAAATTTTGAGAGTAGAGGAGATAGAACAACGTCAGGAGTCCTCACTAGAGCGATGAAGGGGATGAGGAGTAAAAAGAAATCCTACTCTCCGATATATATATAGGACACAAAACATTTTGTGTGTGTGCCTAGACTCAACCATCAGCAGTTCGATCAATCAGGGGGCTCCTAGGTCGGAGAAGGCTCTGAATACCAACTTGTAATGTCCAGTATGCGGCTATGTCTCCCACGTGTCGAGGCACGAGTTAAAGACATAAGCGCATACTAGAATCATCTCAAGTATGGTATCTTTGTACATCTCATGTAAATTCAAGGATGAAATTGATAGATAGTTGGCTTACACTCGCCACGTCACACAATGAATACAATAACATACATCATCCAAATAACACAAGGTCCGACTAAGGACAAAATCCAAATGAGAAAGATACCATAAAACCACAAGGCCGGATCGCCCCTAGTAGGAACCACTACTGATCGTCGGGATACGAAACATAGTAACGTCCACGCTCTTCATGGAACTCCCATTGAAGTTCTGGACCATCTCCTGCATAGGTCTCAGTGGTACCTGCATCTGGTGTGTGTTAAATCTGTGAGCCATAGAGGACTCAACAATCCCGTTCTCGGGTATCAAAAATAACAAAGACTTTAGGTGTGCAGAGGTAATAAAGTGTTTGCAGCAAGCACTAAGAAACTAGCTTACAAATTCAGAGCGAGAAGAGAAAAGTGCCAACGGTCGCCAAAGATGATCAATAAGTGATTCTAGCTACTCACGAACAAACATAACCCCATCGTGTTCACTTCCCGAAGCCCTTAGGAAAGAGACGATCATGGTTACTCACAAAGGTAGTGTATTCTTAAGAATATGGTGTCAAGTTATCTACAACTGGATATTAACAAATTCCCATCTGCCACATAACCGCGGGCACGGCTTTCGGAAGTTCAAAACCCTGCAGGGGTGTCCCAACTTAGCCCATCACAAGCTCACGATATGCAGAGTCGCAACTCCAAAGTGGGAAGACCCGAGTATTCTCAGAATCCCGTGCTTAGGATATTTCGACAAAGGTAAAACTAATCCAGCAAGACCTCCCGGCGTGCCGACACCCTGATAGTAGCCGCGCGTATCTCGTCTTAGGCCACGACTGGATGGGCGATGCTACACGTAATACGAGCCCTCGGGTTTCCCCAAGGTGGCCCCACAGGACCCCCCTGTTTGGACCAACACTCATGAGGAGCACTGGCCCGGGTTGTTGATTAATAAATCCTCGGGTTAATTACTCCCTCGGCAAGTTTTAGTTTTTAGGCAAATAGTAAAACCAAAGTTGGGCCTTGCTGGAAAAGCTTTAAGCAATGCGAATTATCAAGGGGGGCCCATAAACCCCAACCGTGTTAGGAACGCAAAATCAAGGAACATAACACCGGTTTATCGGTTCCTAAGGTGGCATGAGTGGAACAAAACACCAAGCAGAAGGCCGAGCCTTCCACCCATTGCCAATATATATGTGTATTAATTACTTAAGATATATATATATTGTTATCCCCATAAAAAGTTCAACATGGAGCAATCTTCAATCTTCACCTGCAACTAACAACGCTATAAGAGGGGCTGAGCAAAGCGTACTTAGCCAATCAACGGTTTGCTAGGACGGCGGTTAGAGTGTTTCATGGCAACAATAGGAGGCTGCCAAACAGGAATAGGCATCGAGGCATAGCTAAAGAGCGAGACAACTAGCATAGTCAAAGATAGAGGTGATATCAGGGAATGATCATCTTGCCTGGGATTCTGCAAAGAAGGAGAATGAGTCCATGAAGTAGTCGAACAGAACCTCACAACTCCTGAACGAAACTGAAGCTAACGAGAGAAGCATACCGGAAAGAAGCAAACAACACGGTAAACACACAAGCATAAACATGGCATATCATGCACAACCAAGTATGATGCATGTCCGGTTTAATTATGCATGGCATGGCAAAGTGCACAAACAACACTACAATTTAAGTGGATCTCAATATGCAACGAGTTGCATATTGATGAAATGCCACATTCGATTATTTAGTTTGATCTCGATTATGAACTCAATAAGTTTAAATGTTTTTAGCATGGCAAGAGGTGAAGTAAAAGAAAACTACCTATCTAGGCATTTTAGATGAGGCAGGAAATAACAACACCAATTCCGGAAAATCCCCATGTGCATATAGCAATTTTAATGCAAACAACAATTTAAACATTTTAAATGTTGTTTTCATGATGCGGATGACATTTCAAGTTTTATGCAAATTTTAGTTAAAAGTTGACATAAGAGATATGAAGTATTTCGTCACCGTGATGGAAGGAAAGGGGTGCCATGGCGGCGATACAGAAAACGGTGCCACGGCAACGTTCCGGAGATCTGACACCTCTTTGAGATATCGGTGCAAAAGAAGGACGATGGGAGCGTGTCATGCAAGATGGTAGGGTGCTCCCGTTACCGGGTTCCCACGGGTCGGCGACATGGAATAGAAGGACTTCGTGCAACGAATGATTCGGACATGGTGTAGACACACGGCTCATCTCATACAACATGCATTCATACACGGGGGTCGTCTCGGCGGTATACCTTTGTAACGTGCATTCTAGGAGCAGTTCGGGTTCGTAGTGGAAGAAGTCGTTCACGGTTCGGAGTCGTACATGTTCTGTAGTCGTTCACGTAGGCGGTAGTTGTACAGGAGGCATCGGGGTCGTCGTTGACGTAGGGGTACACGTTTATGTAGACATTCGGGTATCCATATATGTACTTGGCGCATTATCATGATACTTGCGTCTCGACGACGGGGTCGTTCACGGCAATCGTAGACGAACTTGATGGGTCCCGTGTGTAGTCGTACTCGGCGAATCTGCATAGCTGTACATGTCTTTGTGTTGAAGTCAAACTTGACGAAAAACCCACGTCGAAGCCAAAACGTTCAATCTTGGTGTACAGTGGCAGCAACAACAGTCTTGGCGTACAGTCGACATTGAGGAACCGAGGGAGGAAGGTGCTTAGGAGCTCGGTGCTCGCGACCCACTCGGGGCCGAGCAGAGGAGGGAAGAGGAGGCATGGCCTCGGGCATCCTCGACAATGCAGGCGGGCGGCGGCTTGGTGATGGAGGGCGCGAGGCGGAAGGCCACAGTGCGCAGGGTGACGAGGTGCGCGGAGGGCGGCGGCCATGGGAGCCTGCGGCAGCCGGGACAGGCGCGGCTCCCAGCGGCGAGGGGGCGCTGGTGGTGGAGGACGAGGAGGACGTCGAGGAGGGCAGGGCGCAGCGAACTTGGATGGCGACGCGGTGCAGAGTCGAGCGCTGGAGGCACACGGAGGACGACACTCTGCAGCGGCCTTGGCTGGTCGCCGATGAGGACGACGGGGAGGCGCAGGTGAGGCGGAGGCTGGTCGGCGCTCGCAGGAGGAGGTCGGGCACGAGGTGATCTCGGCCTCCTGGCGCGACGGGGTCGGGAGGAGGACGAATGAAGGAGAGGCGTCTTGGGGACGAGGCAAGGAGGAAGGAGCACGTCGGGTCCTGGCGGTGCGGCGGAGCTCGCTGGCGGCTGGCTGCGGGTGTGAGTGGCGGCACGAGGGAGAGAGCAGGAGGAGGGAGATGGGGTCGCGGGGTGATGGAGATCAAGCAGGAGGCTGCGATGCTGGTGTGGTGCGATGGGTGGCGGCGCGCTGAGGGACGAGAGGGAGAGGCCAGCGAGCGAGGGGGTCGGCTAGGGTTGGGGCGCTGGAGCTGGGCCTCGAGGAGTGCCTCGCCTTGGGCCAGCTGGGCTGGTTAAGCGAGGGAGAGAGAGACTGATGGGCCTGAGGAGGCTGGCAGGCGGCATGGGCCTTGGGCCGGAGAGCCTGAGGCTGCAGCTGCTCTCGTTCCTCTCTCTTATAACCCAAAAACAGGAAAAAAAATAGCAAGAAGAGAAAATGAAACGAAGGAAGGGTTACAAAAGGAATTTGGACATGGGGTAAAATTCCCCGGACTCACAAAAATGAGGGTGACCCCAGAAAATATAAGTTGGCATGAATGAAACATTAAATTCAAATTCCTTTGAATTTAATTCAAAAGGATTGAACAAAGACTAGATTTTTGAAGTGTCCAAAAATGTTCATATTTTCGGAGGAACCTCGATAAAAGAGATACGATTTGTTGGCAAAGGTCTTGAAGTCAAACTTGAGATGGAATAGGCATGGGAATTTTGCAAGTGTGTTATGGTCAATTCCAAAAGAATGGAATATTTATTATAATAGCTCCCTAATAATATTGAGAAACTTTTGATATGCTATAAAGAGAATCACTAAGTGAATTCCCTCGATTTAAATGGACCGAAAATCCATACGATTTATTTAGTTGAGTTTAAAAAATTAAAAGACTTGATGGCATGATGACATGATGTAAGCACAAATAAAATGAAGCAAGAAAATAAAGCACACGGCGAAACCCGGAATAGCTGGAAGTCTTCTGGAGTGTCGGTCTTGGGGCATCACACCTTGTGTTAAAACAACAATTTAGGGTTGAATACTTTACCCTCGAAAATTGTTGCGATCCCCTACACTTGTGGGTCATCAAGACTATTTTCTGGCGCCGTTGCCGGGGAGCATAGCTCTATTCTTTAAGTCACTTGGGATTTATATCTGTTGATCACTATGAAGAATTTGAAGGACTCAAAAACCAAGATCTTACCCTCAACTATGAGGGGAGTTAAGGAACAGCCATCTAGCTCTGCACTAGATTCTCCTTCTGTTATGAGTAAACTTGCGACACCTACTCCCGCTATTGAGTCTGATATGTCGTATGTTCTTGATGATGCCACTTCTGTTATGTATGATGAAACTACTTCTATGTCTGATAATACTATGCCACTAGGTGAATTTCTAGATGAACAAATTGCTAAGGTTAGGGAGAATGCAAATATTGAAACTGATGATATTTATGAAAGTGATGATGAGGCTACTCCCAATAGATATGAATTGCCTGTGGTGCCTGAGGGTTATGTTATGGATGAAGAAACTTCTAGAGACTTTCTTGCTTGCAATGATAGATATGATCTTAAGAAATTATTAGCTAAGATGAAAGAAAAGTCCTTGAATTCTAGAATGAAACATGACCCTGCTTTTGCTACTTCACCTATCTGCGTTACTGATAAGGATTATGAATTCTCTGTTGATCCTGAGTAAATTACTTTTATTGAATCTGATCCTTTCCAGGGCTATGAGTCTGAAACTGTTGTGGCACATCTTACTAAGTTGAATGATATAGCGACCCTGTTTACCAACGATGAAAAGATTCATTACTACTATATCTTTAAGCTATTTCCTTTCTCGTTAAAGGGTGATGCTAAGACCAGGTTTAATTCCCTTGATCTTGGTTGTGTGCGTAGTCCCCAGGATATGATGTATTACTTCTCTGCTAAATATTTTCCCGCTCATAAGAAACAAGCTGCCTTAGGGAAATATATAACTTTGTGCAAATTGAAGAAGAGAGTCTCCCACAAGCTTGGGGGAGGCTTCTCCAATTACTTAATGCTTTGCCTGATCATCCTCTTGAGATGCATGATATACTTGATGTCTTTTATAATGGACTAACCGATGCTTCCAGAGACCACCTGGATAGTTGTGTTGGTTGTGCTTTCAGGGAAAGAACACTTGAACAAGCTGAACTACTATTGAATAATATGCTGGCCAATGAAAATAATTGGACACTTCTTGAACCAGCCCCTAAGACAACTCCGAAGAAAAGAGGTGTTCTATTTCTCTGTCCTGAACATATGCAAGAGGTAAAGAAATCTATCAAAGAAAAAGGTATTAAAGCTGAAGATGTTAAGAATTTACCACCTATTGAAGAAATACATGGTCTTGATAACCCGACACAGGTAGTAAAGGTAATTCTATTTATAGATGTGATGAAGGTGATATTCCTCGTTAAAAGTCTGCTAGCAAATGCTTACATGAGTTTGACAATTTTATTGTGAAACAAGAAAACTTCAATGCTTATGTCGGTAGACAATTAGGACACAATGCTTATATGATTGAACGCTTGAGTGATTATCTGTCTAGAGCTAAAGGTGAAATGAAACTCATTAGTATACATGCTTCTATGGTCACCACTCAAGTAGAACAAGTATTTAAGGCACATAATGATTTGCTCAATGAATTAAATAGTAAGCATAATGACTATGCTGTTAGAGTTGCAACTAGAGGTGGTAAAGTGACTCAGGAACCTCTGTATCCTGAAGGCCACCCTAAGAGAATTGAGCAAGATTCTCAGAGAGCTAATTTAGATGCACCTAGTTCTTCTAAGAAGAAGAAAAAGGAAAATCATAGGACTTGTTGCATGCTTCTAGTGAACCTGTAGCTGACACACCTGAGAATCCCAATGATATATCTGTTTCTGATGCTGAGACACAATCTGGTAATGAACATGAACCTAGTTATATTATTAATGATGATGTTCATGATGATGCTCAACCTAGCAATGATAATGATGTAGAGATTGAACCTGTTGTTGATCTTGATAACCCACAATCAAAGAATCAACGTTATGATAAGAGAGACTTTGGTGCTAGGAAGCACAGTAAGGAAAGAGAACCATGGGTTCAGAAACCCATGCCTTTTCCTCCGAAACCGTCCAAGAAAAAGGATGATGAGGATTTTGAGTGCTTCACTGAAATGATTGGACCTATCTTTTTGCGTATGCATTTGACTGATGTGCTTAAAACAAATTCTTATGCTAAGTATATGAAAGATATTATTACCAACAAAAGAAAGATACCTCAAGTAGAAATTTCCACCATGCTTGCCAATTACACTTTTAAAGGTGGAATGCCTGAAAAATTAGGAGATCCAAGAGTACCTACTATACCTTGCTCCATTAAGAAAAACTATGTTAAAACTGCTTTGTGTGATGTGGGAGCCGGTGTTAGTGTTATGCCTCTCTCTTTATATCGTAGACTTGACTTGAGTAAGTTGACACCTACTGAAATATCTTTGCAAATGGCTGATAAATCAACTGCTATACCTGTCGGTATTTGTGAGGATGTGCCTGTTGTAGTTGCAAATGTTACTATTCTAACGGACTTTGTTATACTTTATATTTCTGAGGACGATAGTATGTCTATTATTCTTGGAAGACCCTTTTGAATACTACAGGGGCTGTTATTGATTGCAACAAAGGCAATGTCACTTTTCATGTCAATGGTAATGAGCATACAGTACACTTTTCGAGGAAACAACCTCAGGTCCACAGTATCAATTATACTGGAAAAATTTCAACTATTACTATTGGAGGTTTTGAATTTCCTCTTCCTACTATCAAGAAGACATATGACATCCTTATTGTTGGGGACCTACATATCCCCATTGAGGTAACATAGTGTTATTCGAAAATTCTCCGGTTTTATGTTACTCGGAAAGAGTTTATTAACAAGACCTGATCAACCTTGTTAATGGATTCCTTTCGATGAGCATGGGATAGGTGAATCTATATAGCACAACCTTCTGTACCCTCTTTTTATTTTCTGTTAATTAGGATAAATAAAGCAAAAATAGCATTTTCTGTCTGTTTCCAAACTTATCTGTGCAATAAAAAAATATCCCGAAAATAAACGTTCTCCAAATGCCATGAAAATGAAATATGATTTTTTCTAGAATATTTGACGAAATATGGCACAGAACACACAGCGAGGGGAGCCATCACCTGGCCACGAGGGTCCAGGGCGCCCCCCTGCCTCGTGGGCCCCACATGGCCCCCCTCCACTTATTCCTGCACCCACACTCTTCTTCTTCCTCCCAAAAAATCATTAACCAGCTCAAACTCGAGTTCTAGCTCATCTTGCTGCCATTTTCGATCTCCTTGCTCAAAGCACCATTCACCAAACTGTTTGGGGGGATTGCTCCTTGGTACGTGACTCCTCCATTAGTCCAATTACTTTTTGTTCTAGTGCCTTATTTGTTGCAAATTTATGGTGCTGTGGTGACCTTGTTCCTGAGCTTGCATGTCAAATTTTCTTGGTCCCAAGTAGTTCTAATGCATGATTTAGTATCTAGGCACTTATAGGAGTTGTTGCCATCAATCTTGTTGAGTTTGGTTAACTTTTATTGTGAGTTACTAAAAATTTCAGAAAATTTCAGAAAAATGCATAGGAAAAACTTTCAAGGTGGTTCTTCAAGGAAGCAAGAACCGAGGCTCGCGTTCCGTGAGCCGGACACTGAACTACCGAGGGATGCTGATGTACGGCCTTGTGAATGGCCGTTAGATGACTTTATGGATCAGGCTGGCATCAAGGATGAATTTTACGCATACGTGCGCGACGCTGACCTCGAGGGCTTCATACATGATAAGTGCACTCAATACCGTGGCTTAACTGATAGCTTTGTGAGAAGGTTTAAATTTTCATCTTCACGTAATTCTCACACTGTCCTGTTTGACCTTTATGATAAATCCTATACCATGGAGTTAGAGGATTTTAATGATGCTTGTAAGCTCCCACAGTGGGGCAGTATGGGTGATCCTCGTAAATCTGAATTTAGAAAGTTTCTTGGTAGTATCACAGTGGGAGAATCTAGAGAAATCACACAGGCTACCATAGGGAGCATCCATTTTCCTGCTATTCATTACTTTGCTCTCTTTATCGGTAGATGCATAGATGGTAAAGATGAGGCTTGCCACATGTGTGTCCCTGATCTTAGTGTTCTCAGGAGTGGTGTACTAGGGGATAGATAATATAACTTGGGAGACATTGTTGCACGTAGGCTGCATCATAATGGTTTGCATGGAGATTTATTTGGTGGGATTTATGCCACTCGCATAGCCCGCCGCCTTGGTGTGCCTGTGCACGAGAATGATGAACCTTTACCTCCTGCTTATTTAGATTGCCATGCTATGACTAGTCACCAGTTTATAGAGTGGGATGATCAAACTCTTAAATATCGACTAATCTTTAACAGGCAGCATGCCATCCCTATTGTTCTTCCTGCCCCCACTTTGTTTAACTTTCAGGCAAAAGGGAGATACACTATAACTATGGAGGAGGCAAATGCTTATTATAACATGACGGAGGCAGCCCGCCTTCGAGCTGCAGCTCAGCATGCAGTATCTGCTGCATCCCAGTACAACCCCAACTATGACTTTGGATATCCGTCAGACCAATACTGGCCATAGACCAACCTAGGCCAAAAGCCTAAGCTTGGGGGAGTACGTGTTTCTCACCGACTTTACATTCATGTTCACACACTTATTCTAGTTGTCGGTACTCACACTCTTTCACTGTACAATCCATGCTTAGTTTCAATTTCTTTTTCTTAGTCTTTTTCTTGTGTGCTAGAAAAACCCAAAAAAACAAAAATATTAGTTTTAGCTTCTAACTAGTTTACTTTCTTCGCTTGTAGTAGTAGTTAAAATGAAAACCCAAAAATATTTCCCGTTCTTCTTTTGCTTGTTGGGAGCTTTCCCATGTAAATAGTTCCTTTTCTTTTCTTTGGGGGATAAGAGTAGAACACCATAATTAAAATGCTTAGTGGCTCTCATATGCTTTGTCGTTGATTTAACCTTGAGCCATATTACCTTGTCTTCTCTCTTATTAAATGTCTGCGGATTCTAGCTTTGTCCAATGCACATGCACTATTATTATTATCCACACCGTTCGGTTGTGCGAGTGAAAGGCAATAAGGATGATATATGATGAACTAATTGAGATGAGAAAAGCTGGTATGAACTCGACCTCTCTTTTTTTTGTAAATATGATAGCTCATCGTTCCTGATTCAGCTTGTTATGAATGAAACATGCTTGCAATGACAATTAGAGATCATAGCTGCTTATGCCATGCTTAATTAGCTGAGAGTTTATAATGGTCTATCTTGTGTGCCAACATGATATTAAAATGGTTGTGATGTGGTATGATGAGGTGGTATCCTCCTTTGAATGATTTAAGTGATCTGACTTGGCACATGTTCACGCATGTAGTTGAAACAAATCAACATAGCCTTCACGATATTTATGTTCATGGTGATTTATATCCTACTCATGCTTGCATTCATTGTTGATTAATTTTAATGCATGTTCATGACCGTTGTTGCTCTCTAGTTGGTTGTTTCCCAGTCTCTTTCTAGCCTTCACGTGTACTAAGCGGGAATACTGCTTGTGCATCCACTTCCATAAACCCCAAAGTTATTCCATATGAGTCCACCATACCTTCCTATATGAGGTATTTACCTGCCATTCCAAGTAAATTTGTATGTGCCAAACTCTAAACCTTCAAATAAAATTCTATTTTGTATGCTCGAACAACTCATGTATCAACTAGGGCTGTCTATATCTTCCATGCTAGGTGGGTTATTCTCACGATGAGTGGACTCTGCTCATCATTCATGAGAAAATGGCTGGTAACCGGGATGCCCAGTCCCATGCTCAAAATCATAATAATTAAACAAAACTCCCCCAGGGCTGTTGTTGGTTTGGATGGTACCCGTTGTTTCGGGCTAGCCATGGAGTGTGCTTGTTGGTGGTTGGGGAGTATAAACTTTACCATTCTGTTTGGGAACCGCCTATAATGTGCGTAGCATGGGAGATATCGAGATTCTTGGTTGTTATGTTGACAATGAAAGTATACCGCCCAAAATGTTATTCATCTCTATTTAAAAATCCAGCTCTGGCACCTCTACAAATCCCAGCTTCCCTCTACGAAGGGCCTATCCATTTACTTTTACGCAAAGTCACCATCCTCTTATCAAAGAGCACCACTAGGAGAGCACCTCTGTCGTTGCATGTATTACTATTAATTTGCATTGAGTATGATCATGACTGGATCTCTTTTACCATGAATTACAATGTCTAATCAGTCCTTGATCTTTAAAGGTACTCTGCATTTATGTTTTGCGGTCTCAGAAAGGGCTAGCGAGATACCATCTTGTTATATCATATCATGATTGTTTTGAGAAAGTGTTGTCATCCGAGGTTTATTATTATTGCTCGCTAGTTGATTATGCCATTGATGTGAGTAGTCTTGAGACCTGAAAGTTATTGTGAATGTGGTTAGTTCATGATCTTATTGAAATCCTGAATGCTAGCTTACATATTTACAACAACAAGAGCAAACAGAGTTTGTCAAAGTTTTTGTTTATCACTTTCAGTTTATCAACTGAATTGCTTGAGGACAAACAAATGTTTAAGTTTAGGGGAGTTGATACGTCTCCAACATATCTACTTTTCCAAACCCTTTTGCCCTTGTTATGGACTCTAACTTGCATGATTTGAATGGAACTAACCATGACTGAAGCTGTTTTCAGCAGAATTGCCACGGTGTTGTTTTTGTGCAGAAATAAAAAGTTCTTGGAATGACCTGAAACTCCACAGAGATTTATTTTGGGAAATATAAAAAATATCTGCAAGAAGATCCATACCAGTGGGCCCACACCCTATCCACGAAGGTGGGGGGCGTGCCCCCTAGCTCGTGGGCCCCCTGGTGCTCCACCGACGTATCCCCAGATCCTATAAGTTCACTTTCGGGGAGAAAAAAATCAGAGAGAAAGAATTATCGCGTGTCACGAGATGGAGCCGCCGCCAAGCCCTAATCTCTCTCGGGAGGGCTGATATGGAGTTCGTTCGGGGCTCCGGAGAGTGGAGATCGTCGCCATCATCATCATCAACCTTCCTCCATCACCAAGTCCATGATGATCACCGCCGTGCGTGAGTAATTCCATCGTAGGCTTGCGGGATGGTGATGGTTTGGATGGGATCTATCACGTAATCGAGTTAGTTTTGTTAGGGTTTGATCCCTAGTATCCACTATGTTTTGAGCTTGGTGTTGCTATGACTTTGCTATGCTTAATGCTTGTCACTAGGGCCCGAGTGCCATGATTTCAGATCTGAAGGTATTATGTTTCCATGAATATATGTGTGTTCTTGATCCTATCTTGCAAGTCTATAGTCACCTACTATGTGTTATGATCCAGCAACCCCGAAGTGACAATAATCGGGACCAGTCCCGGTGATGACCATAGTTTGAGGAGTTCATGTATTCAATATGTGTTAATGCTTTGGTCCGGTACTCTATTAAAAGGAGGCCTTAATATCCCTTAGTTTCCAATAGGAGCCCGCTGCCACGGGAGGGTAGGACCAAATATGTCATGCAAGTTCTTTTCCATAAGCACGTATGACTATATTCGGAATACATGCTTGCATTGGATTGATGAACTGGAGCTAGTTCTGTGTCACCCTAGGTTATAACTTCTACATGATGAATTGCATCAGACATAATTTCCTATCACCGATCCAATGCCTATGAGCTTTTCATATATTGCTTGTTGCTTATTTACTTTTCCGTTGCTACTATCACAAAAACTACAAAAACACTATCGTTACTTTTATTGCTGCTACCGCTACTATCATATTACTTTGCTACTAAACTATCTTGCTGCAGATACTAAGTTTCCAGGTGTGGTTGAATTGACAACTCAGCTGCTAATACTCAAGAGTATTCTTTGGCTCCCCTTGTGTCGAATCAACAAATTTGGGTTGAATACTTTACCCTCGAAAATTGTTGCGATCCTCTACACTTCTGGGTTATCAGGCAGATCCCACAAGCATGTCTTGTGAGTCCAGACATGTTTCAAATTATACCCCTTGAAATACCCTAGACGCTCTGGATCTGGCTCGAGAGCGTTTAACTGATATAGTGTCTCTTGGCCTGTCAACGCAGGTGGTGCAGAGTTTCTGACAGCTCTACCTTTGATGAAGTTCTTCTTGTCTTTCTTGAACTTATGGCGAGGATCCAAGAACTGCCTATGCATGTCGAAGCAAGAAAACTTCCGACCGGCCTGAAGACAACGAAACTCAAGAGCTCCCTTGCATGTGGGGCACATGAACCTTCCATGCACACACCAGCCAATGAATAGCGCATACGCCGGCAAGTCATGCGTCGAGTACAAGTACCAGACACGCTTTATGAAGTTCCGTTTGCTAAAGAGCGCGGAGGGTTTTGTCTAACTGGTACCGATTTTCAAGTAGTACATGGACTTTAGGTAGAAAACGTCCAAATACTGTCATCATTGCGTCATAGCCTTCTCTGCCCAAGTTGAATTGAGCCTTCAAAGCCATTATTTGTGAGATGGCATCCAACTGACAAAGCTCAGTGTGCTCGTGGAGAGGACATTTTGAGGACTCCAACATTTCATTGATGGCCTTTGCAGATTCTTCCATCTCATCTTCCGAGTCCCGAGCATCATCAAAGTCTTGCACCATGTCTTGCATCCCGGTACCAGGCTCGTCGGTGCGACGATGGAGCACCTCAGCTCTAGCACATTGGGCAGACTCGCCATGAAATGTCCACACCATATAATCTGGCGTAAAACCCCTCTTCTACTAGTGTTTGCCCATTTCATCATCTATCCTCTTGTGCCAATTGTTGCACCCGGCATAGGGGCACCAGGTTGTCCTCTGGCCATTTGCAAATGTGGCTCTCAGAAACTCCTTGGTTTTTGTGAGCCATTCAGTGGTCATGTCTTTCTGACAAGTGTGGCTGGTGTACTGCTACTTCTCGAGCTTGCGTTGTATTCCCTCGAAGAGGAAAGGGTGATGCAGCACAGTAGCGTAAGTATTTCCCTTAGTTTTTGAGAAATAAGGTATCAATCTAGTAGGAGACCACGCGCGAGTCCCTCGCACCTGCACAAACAAATAAGAACTTCCCAGCCAATGCGATAAGGGGTTGTCAATCCCTTTATGGTCACTTACGAAAGTGAGATGTGATAGATATTATAGTTTGATATTTTTGGTATTTTTTGATATAAGAACGGAAAGTAAAAACAGAAAAGTAAAGTATTGTAGATTGATATGTTAAGAATAGACCCGGGGGCCATAGGTCTCACTAGTGGCTTCTCTCATGATAGCAGATTTCTACGATGGGTGAACGAATTACAGTCGAGCAATTGATAGAAAAGCGAATAATTATGAGAATATCTAGGCATGATCATTATATATAGGCATCACGTTCGTGACAAGTAGACCGAAACGATTCTGCATCTACTATTATTACTCCACACATCGACCGCTATCCAGCATGCATCTAGAGTATTAAGTTCATAAGAACAGAGTAATGCTTTAAGAAAGATGACATGATGTAGAGGGATAAACTCAAGAAATATGATATAAACCCCATCTTTTTATACTCGATGGCAACAACACTATACGTGCCTTGCTGCCCCTGTTGTTACTGGAAAAGGACACCGCGAGATTGAACCCAAAGCCAAGCACTTCTCCCATTTCAAGAACTATAGATCTAGTAGGCCAAACCAAACCGATAATTCCAAGAGACTTGCAAGGATATTATAATCATACATAAAAGAATTCAGAAAAGAACCAAATATTTCTCATAGATAATCTTGAACATAAACCCACAATTCATCGGATCTCGACAAACACACTGAAAAAAGATTAAATTGAATAGATCTCCTCGAAGACCGAGGCGAACTTGGTATTGAGATCCAAAAAGAGAGAAGAAGCCATCTAGGTACTAACTATGGACTCGAAGGTCTGTGGTAAACTACTCACAACTCATGGTGAGGTGATGGTGTTGATGTAGAAGCACTCCGTGGAAGATCCCCGCTCCGGCAGAGCTCCGGAACAGGCCCCAAGATGGGATCTCACGGGAACAGAAGGTTGCGGCAGTGGAATTAGGGTTTTCTCTATTTCTTCAATGTTTTCAGGGTAAATGGGTATACATAGGAGGAAGGAGGGCACCGGGAGAGCAACGTGGGGCCCACAAGGCAGGGGGGCGCGCCCAGGGGGAGGGGCGCTCCCAGGGGAGGGGGTGCGACACCCACCCTCGTGGACGCCACATGTGCCCTATTCTATGGTTCTCAAGTCTCCCATGAAGATATCGCTCCAAAAATATCTCTCCCGAAGGTTTCATTCCGTTTGGACTCTGTTTGATATTCCTTTTTCTGTAAAACCCTGAAATAGGCACACAAAAAAAAACAATCTGGACTGGGCCTTTGGGTTAATAGGTTAGTCCCAAAAATAATATAAAAGTGTATAATAAAGCCCATTAAACATCCAAAACATCATAAATAATAGCATGGAACAATAAAAAATTACAGATACTTTGGAGACGTCTCAAGTATCCCCAAGCTTAGTTCATGCTCGTCCTCGAGTAGGTAATTGATAAAAACAATTTTTTTGATGTGGAATGTTAACCAACATAATTTTCAATGTAATTCTCTTTATTGTGGCATGAATGTTCAGATCCGAAAGATTCAAGACAAAAGTCTATATTGACATATGAAATAATAATACTTCAAGCATACTAACATAGCAATCATGTCTTCTCAAAATAACAAGGCTAAAGAAAGTTATGTCTACAAAATCATATAGTCTGGCTATTCTCCCTCTTCATCACAAAAATATTCATATCATGCACAACCCCGGTTTTAGCCAAGCACTTGTTTTCATACTCAATTTTTTCAAACCTTTCAACTTTCACGCAATACATGAGCGTGAGCCATGTACATAGCACTATAGGTGGAATAGAATGGTGGTTGTGGAGAAGACAAAAAGGAGGAAGATAGTCTCACATCGACTAGGCGTATCAATGGGCTATGGAGATGCCCATCAATAGATATCAATGTGAGTGAGTAGCGATTGCCATGCAACAGATGCACTAGAGCTATAAATGTATGAAAGCTCATCAAATGAAACTAAGTGGTTGTGCATCCAACTTGCTTGCTCACGAAGACCTAGGGCATTTGAGGGAGCCCATCGTTGGAATATAGAAGCCAAGTTCTATAATGAAAATTCCCACTAGTGTATGAAAGTGACTAAACATGAGACTCTTTATTATGAAGAACATGGTGCTACTTTGAAGCACAAGTGTGGAAAAGGATAGTAGCATTGTCCCTTCTCTCTTTTCTCTCATTTGTTTTGGAGGGGCTTCTTTTTTATTTATTTAGCCCCTCTCTATATTTTTTGGGGCCATATCCTTTTTTTTATTTGGCCTTTCCTCACATGGTACAATGCTCTAATAATGATGATCATCACACTTTTATTGATTTACAACTCGATATTACAACTCAATACTAGAACAAAGTATGACTCTATATGAATGCCTTCGGCGGTGTACCGGGATGTGCAATGAATAAAGAGTGACATGTATGAAAAATTATGCATGGTGGCTTTGCCACAAATACGATGTCAACTACATGATCATGCATGGCAATATGACAATATGAAGCGTGTCATATGAGTGAAACGGTGGAAAGATGCATGGCAATATATCTCGGAATGGCTATGGAAATGCCATGATAGGTAGGTATGGTGGCTTTTTTGAGGAAGGTATATGGTGGATGTTTTGAGGAAGGTATATAGTGGGTGTATGGTACCAGCGGAAGTTGCGCGGTACAAGAGAGGCTAGCAATGGTGGAAGGGTGAGAGTGCGTATAATCCATGGACTCAATATTAGTCATAAAGAACTCATATACTTATTGCAAAATTTTACGAGTCATCAAAACAAAGCAATCAACTCATACTCCTAGGGGGAGGTTGGTAGGAGTTAACCATCACGCGCCCCCGACCTCCGCACAAAAGATGACACTCTACAAATATCTCATGCTCTAACTTCGTCACATAGTGGTTCACCATACGTGCATGCTATGGGAATCACAAACAACAACACAAGTATTTCTCAAATTCATAATAAATGCACTAGCATGACTCTAATATCACCATCCTCATATCTCAAAACAATCATCAAGTATCAAACTTCTCATCATATTCAATGCACTTTGTATGAAAGTTTTTACTACATTCATCTTGGATGCCTATCATATTAGGAATAGTTTTATAACCAAAGCTCATTACCATGCTGTTCTAATAAACCCTCAAAAGGATATAAGTAAAGCATGAGAGATCAACAATTTCTACAAAATAAAATCACCACCGTGCTCTAAAAGATATAAGTGAAGCACTAGAGCAAAACTATTCAGCTCAAAAGATATAAGTGAAGCACATAGAGTGTTCTAAAAAATTCTAGGCCATATTTATCTCTCTCAAAAAGGTGTGTCCAGCAAGGATGATTGTGGCAAACTAACAAGCAAATACACAAATGATACATGACGCTCCAAGTAAAACACATATCATGTGGTGAATAAAAATACAGTCTCGAGTATAGTTACCGATAGATAAAGACGAAAGAGGGGATGCCTTCCTGGGGCATCCCCAAGCTTAGGCTTTTGGTTGTCCTTGAATTTTACCTTGGTGTGCCTTGGGCATCCCCAAGCTTAGTCTCTTGCCACCCCTTGTTCCATAGTCCATCAAAGCCATACTCAAAACTTGAAAACTTCACAACACAAAACTTAGCCAAAAATCTCGTGAGCTCCGTTAGTATAAGAAAACAAACCACCACTCAAAGGTACTGTAATGAACTAATTCTTTGTTTATATTGGTGTTAAACCTACTGTACTCCAACTTCTCTATGATTCATATCCTCCAATACTACTCATAGATTCATCAAAATAAGCAAACAACACACGAAAAACAGAATCTGTCAAAAACGGAATAGTCTATAGTAATCTGTAACTTTCGCATACTTTTGTAACTCAAAAAAATTGCAATAAGTCGGTAAACGTGGGGAATTTTTCTATTAATCGTCTGCAAAAAGAATCAACTAAATATCACTCTCCAGTAAAATCTGGTGACTATTCTAGTGACCGCCAACGTTTCTGTTTTTCACAACATGATCATATAAACTTCACACAAGTCTTCCCAAAGGTTCTACTTGGCACAAACACTAATTAAAACACAAAACCACATCTAAACAGAAGCTATTCCTAAACAGAAGCAAAAGCAAATAAAATAAAATTGGGTTGCCTCCCAACAAGCGCTATCGTTTAACGCCCCTAGCTAGGCACGATAATTCAATGATGCGCACATGAAAGACAAGACTTGAAGCACAAAAAGAGCATCATATAACATGTGAAAATCACATCTAAGTATAACATACTTCCTATGCATAGGCATTTTATAGGCAAAAAAATTAGCAAGACAAACAAGATCTAGAATATGCAAGGAAGAAGAAAGAAACAATAGCAATCTCAACATAACGAGAGGTAAATTAGTAACATGAAAATTTCTACAACCATATCTTCCTCTCTCATAATAATTGCATGTAGGATCATAAGCAAATTCAACAATATAGCTATCACATAACATATTCTCAACACGATCCACATGCATACGAAGTTGACACTCTTTCAAAATAGTGGGATCAATATTAACTAAAGTCATGACCTCTCCAAACCCACTTTTATCAAAAAATTCAGAAGGTTGAACATTCTCCAAATACGTGGGATCTAAAGTTGACACTCTTCCAAACCCACTTTCAATATTATTGCAAACATTATTATCAATCTCATATTCATCATGGGGCTTAAATAAAATTTCAAGATCATAAGAAGAATAACCCCAATCATGATCATTGCAACAAGTAGTGGACATAGCAATACTAGCATCCCCAATTTTAGGGTTTTGCATATCATTAACACAATTGACATTAATAGAATATATAATGACATCATTGCAATCATGCTTTTTAGTAAAAGAGCTATCGTGAATCACTTCATAATTTTCTTCTTTCGACACTTTGTCACAATTTTCAGATTCATGAATTTCGAGCAAAACCTCATAAAGATAATCTAGTGCACGCGGCTCCCTAGCAATAGATTCAATATAATTGGATCTCTTAAAGAGATTAGCAAGTGGATGAGGATCCATACTTTAGCAAGCGAAGATGCAAGCTAATTGAGGGCACATAGCAACACAAGCAAATAAAAAGCAAGCAAATGGTAAACACACAACAAAAAGAAGGGCAAATAAAACGGCAAGGGTGAAGTGGGGGAGAGGAAAACAAGAGGCAAATAAATGTAATGCGAAGGATAAGGGTTTGTGATAGGTACTTGGTATATGAATTTTGTGTGAGCCTCCCTGGCAACGGCGCCAGAAATTCTTCTTGCTACTTCTCGAGCTTGCATTGTATTCCCTCGAAGAGGAAAGGGTGATGCAACACATTAGCGTAAGTATTTCCATCAGTTTTTGAGAACCAAGGTATCAATCTAGTAGGAGACCAAGCGCGAGTCCCTTGCACCTGCACAAACAAATAAGAACTTCGCAGCCAACGCGATAAGGGGTTGTCAATCCCTTTATGGTCACTTACGAAAGTGAGATCTGATACGCTACAGGAAACAGGAAATTTGTCGTCTGTGGATCACAGACGGCAAAGATTTTTCCGTCAAGAAGTAGACGGCAAAGTCAGACCAAAAAAAATAAATCGGCAAAGAATACTTTGCCGTCAGCTTTCATCTGACAGACGACAAAGAATTTGCCGTCAGCCGAAGCTTCTTCGCCGTCTGCCTTATAAATCACATATGGCAAAGAAAAGTAGTTTTGTTGTCAGCTAGACTACAGATTTGCCATCCGCTATTCGCGTCTTTGCCTTCAGCCTCACGTATCACAGACGGCAAAGAATGGGGTCAAATTAAAAAAACATAGTGGCGTTGCTCCCGAACGATGCGCATGCAAGTATAGTGCCATATCTTATCTTTCTTCATCTTTTTAAGAGGGAAAGGACTGTCCATACCTAGTGCCTTTCATTCAATAGTAGTGGAGTACAAAATGTAAACGGGACCGCAAGAGAACTAAAATTACAGAATAGTCCTTGAAATTTACACAAAGTACCCTAAAACATAAAATGGAAAAGCAATTGGGTCCTTCTTCGCTGCAGTGGCCTGTTCGCCCAAACTTCTCTGCCTCCTGGTCCTGCTCGTCGCGCCACCGTCTGGACCCACTCAGCTGCGCTGCTCCGTCCCAGGCGCGCTCGGGATGCACGCAAGGGAGGTCGGGCGTGGGTGGTGCTCGCGATGCGGAGTCCCCGGCTGCTGTCGCGGTGGACCTCACGAGGCAGAGTACGCGACCTCGAGGACGGGGCCAGTGCCGGGGGTGGATGCTGGCGGAGGCCTGCGGGGTTGACAGGGCTGGGGCCTCCGGAGGCCGGCGGGGGCGACAGGACGTGGACGCTGCCGAGGGAGATGAGCACCGGGGTGTGGACGCCGCCGGGGGTGACGAGTGACCAGGCCGGGGCCGGCGGGCGAGATGATGGCCAGCGTGGCCAGGGCCGGCCGGAGAGATGGCGGCTAGCAAGGTGTTGGCGTGCACCGACAGGCCTACGGCGGTGACGGGGGAAGTGGCCGCGGCCGCGAGGCGATGTGGTTGGGGGCGAGGCCATCACCGGGGGGCGAGATCGATTTGGATCGAGTGGGAGAGAAACGAGAGAGAGAGACGTGCGGTGGGGGTCAGGATAAGGGAGACATGATGTGGGGCTTGTGGGTGTTGCCCTGGGGGCGCGTGCATCATGGGTGGGTGGGGTGTGGACGGCTTGGTGGGTGCGGATGTGTGTCTAAGATGTTGCCAACTCATCGATCCATGAGATCAATCCACGTGATGTGCTTCCTCTTTGCCGTATGCGAAAAAAATACAGACGGTAAATAGCTCACTTTGCTGTCTGCAAAATGAAATACAGACGGCAAAGAATCTTCGCCATCTCCTTAAAAAATGTAGACGGCAAAAAATATTTGCCGTCTGTGATTTTTGTTGCAAACGGCAAAGTGAGCTCTTTCCCGTCTATGATTTTTCTCGCAGATGGCAAAGTCTATTTTGTCGTTAGTTTTTCCTTGCCGTCTGTTGATGACAGCAAACCCATTCTTTGCCGTCTGCCCGACGAAAAGCTGACGGAAAAGACACCCCCTTATGGCAAATTATCTGTTTCCCGTCGTGATAGATATGATAGTTTGATATTTCTGGTATTTTTGGATATAAGAACAGAAAGTAAAAACAGAAAAGTAAAGTAGATTGTAGATTGATATGTTAAGAATAGACCTGGGGGCCATAGGTTTCACTAGTGGCTTCTCTCATGATAGCAAATTTCTACGGTGGGTGAATGAATTACTGTCGATCAATTGATAGGAAAGCGAATAATTATGAGAATATCAAGGCATGATCATTATATATAGGCATCACGTCCGTGACAAGTAGACCAAAATGATTCTGCATCTACTACTATTACTCCACACATCGGCCGCTATCCAACATGCATCTAGAGTATTAAGTTCATAAGAACAGAGTAATGATTTAAGCAAGATGACATGATGTAGAGGGATAAACTCAAGCAATATGATATAAACCCCATCTTTTTATCCTCGATGGCAACAATACTATACGTGCCTTGCTGCCCTTGCTGTCACTGGGAAAGGACACCGCAAGATTGAACTCAAAGCCAAACACTTCTCCCATTACAAGAACTATAGATCTAGTAGGCCAAACCAAACCGATAATTCGAAGAGACTTGCAAGGATATTATAATCATACATAAAAGAATTCAGAAAAGAACCAAATATATCCCATAGATAATCTTGATCATAAACCCACAATTCATCGGATCTCGACAAACACACCGCAAAAAGATTAGATCGAATAGATCTCCTCGAAGACCGAGGAGAACTTGGTATTCAGATCCAAAAAGAGAGAAGAAGCCATCTTGGTACTAACTATGGACCCGAAGGTCTGTGGTAAACTACTCACAACTCATGGTGAGGTGATGGTGTTGATGTAGAAGCACTCCGTGGAAGATCCCCCCTTCGGCAGAGCTCTGGAACAGGCCCTAAGATGGGATCTCACGGGAACAGAAGGTTGCGGCGGTGGAATTAAGGTTTTCTCCGTTGCTTCGATGTTTTCAGGGTACATGGGTGTATATAGGAGGAAGGAGGGCACCGGGGGAGCAACATGGGGCCCACGAGGCAGGGGGCGCGCACCCCACCCTTGTGGATGCCACGTGTGCCCTATTCCGTGGTTCTCAAGTCTCCTGTGAAGATATAGCTTCAAAAATAACTCTCCCGAAGGTTTCATTCCATTTGGACTCCGTTTGATATTCCTTTTCGGTAAAACCCTGAAATAGGCAAAAAAAAACAGCAATCTGGACTGGGCCTTTGGGTTAATAGGTTTGTCCCAAAAATAATATAAAAGTGTATAATAAAGTCCATTAAATATCCAAAACATCATAAATAATAGCATGGAACAATATAAAATTATAGATACGTTGGAGACGTATCATGTACATCCACGCTCGATCGGTCATTTTGCCTAGCTACTGGACACATAAGAAATATATATATAAATCATCATGTATATATTCATCAGTTATTGAAGTTTGTCACTTTTATTACGTCCATGCAACCTAGACGCTAATAGGTAAAGATAGGTCCGAATCCCATCCGAGTATTTGTAGATTGGGTTCGTTTTCCCATGCTCTGCTCCGGATCCGATGCAAAATTTCGGCAGCACCTCCCCGTTGTTCTCCTTATACACGTCTCAGCAATAAGCAGAGAGGATGTGTACCCGGAGAACAACAGGGAGGCACTGACGAAATTCTGCATCAGATCCGGAGCAGAGCATATGGGAAAACGAACCCAATCTACAAATACTCGGGCTGTCCATGGATATTGTTGGACAATTCAAAAGAATCACGGTTATCACTATGAAAATGCATGCATATTTATAGATGTAACCCTTCCGAACGGGAGACGCATAGTGGTCACGCATACTGATGATTGAAGACACCTATAGCTAGCAAGTTTCATGGACACAAAGACCAGAATAGAGCAAATCAAGGGGGGAGGAGATGTCATTTGTGCTAACCCACGAACACAGGGGCGGAGCTCGTCGAACACTAGAACCTCGCAGCGACGAAAAAACTGCACATTTAAATGGAAAGATGAGTTTCATAGCAATATTGTTTATTCTGTCAACCTAACTAAATATTTACAACAGGACGAGCGGGTTAGGGGTTCCTCGGCGTTGATAGAACAATAAATAGCAAGTATCATCTGTGCAAGATACATGAGGCGCTCGGCATTGAACACTAGATCCACGTCCCACAGGTGACGCTGGCGCCCGACGTCCCGCAACAATAGTTCTCGTGGCCGATGACGGTCGAACACCTTGGCAAATTTGTCTGGCAGCCTCTACGATGAGGATTAAAGCCAAGTTTTGAAATTTCAGACAACCAAAACGACTTGAGTCAGTTTGGGTGTGTCAAGTTTCAACACTTAGCTTTCAATCATCATCTCAGAGGCTGCCAGACAAATTCGTGATGGTGTTCGACCGCCATCGACGCCGAGAACCGCCATCCCCTGAAGGTAGGACCTCCCACTACCAGCCCGGCGGAGCCCAGTCTCGGACATGGCCCCTCTGATCAAGTAGGCCATCTCCGCCGAGTCGACGACAAGCGGGATAGGCATTGTCGACTTCGATGCGGGAAAAAAAATGCTTGAACTAAAAACCTAACAAAAAATTTCACATGTTCAAAATAAACCAAACTTAGCCTAAAAGTAAACTAAACTAAACATAAACCAAACTAAGTAAACTAAACCTAAACTAAACTAAACTAAACCTAAACTAAAACTAAACCTAAACTAAACTAAACATAAAGAAATCTAAATAAACTAAACAAAACCTAAACTAAATTATACGAAACATAATTAATCTAAATCTAAAAAAATAGGAAAAAAATATCTCACATTGGAGCGGTCGGGGCGGCAAGCCGGCGCGGTGGGGTGCTACTTCTCGAGCTTGCGTTATATTCCCTTGAAGAGGAAATGGTGATGCTGCAAAGTAGAGTAAGTATTTCCCTCGGTTTTTGAGAACCAAGGTATTAATCCAGTAGGAGACCACGCGCGAGTGCCTCGCACCTGCACAAACAAATAAGAACTTCGCAGCCAACGCGATAAGGGGTTGTCAATCCCTTCACAGTCACTTACGAAAGAGAGATCTGATAGATAGGATAGTATAATATTTTTGGTATTTTTGGTATAAGAACAGAAAGTAAATAAAGCAAAAAGCAACAGTAGCAGAAATTGAAGGGAAAGTAATATGATAAAGATAGACCCGGGGGCCATAGGTTTCACTAGTGGCTTCTCTCATGATAATTCTACGGTGGGTGAACAAATACTGTTGAGCAATTGATAGAAAAGTGCATAGTTATGAGAATATCTAGGCATGATCATTATATATAGGCATCACGTCTGTGACAAGTAGACCGAAACTATTCTGCATCTACTACTATTAGTCACACATTGACCGCTATCCAGCATGCATCTAGAGTATTAAGTTCATAAGAACAGAGTAATGCATTAAGCAAGATGACATGATGTAGAGGGATAAACTCAAGCAATATGATATAAACCCCATCTTTGTATCCTCGATGGCAACAATACAATACGTGCCTTTCTGCCCCTGCTGTCACTGGGAAATGACACCACAAGATTGAACCCAAAGCCAAGCACTTCTCCCATTGCAAGAACTATAGATCTAGTAGGCCAAACCAATCCAATAATTCGAAGAGACTTGCAAGGATATTATAATCATACATAAAAGATTTCATAAAAGAATCAAATTATGTTCATAGTGTCGGTGTACTAAGATAGGGGTACCTCAGTACCCCAACTTGTGCACGGGCAGTAGCAGCTTCCCGAGGCAGGGCTTACCACGTGCTCGCCAAGAACCGTTCTGGTCCCTATGAAGCCATTCAAGAACAAAGTATACAAGTCAGAAGATCAGGGCCCCGGCAAGAGGAGCTTGCCGGGAAGGCCACACCAGGCTCAAAGTTATCACTTTAGCACAAGACCCTGGCAAAAGGAGCTTGCCAGGAAGGCCAAGGAACACATATCTCAAGAGATGTCTCAGCGCATCATGCGCCCCGGCGGGACCCGGAGAGCGACAAGCTTCCGGGCCCGGCAAGATCACGACCCCGGCAAGGTGCTTGCCGGGGAAACCTATGATGTGTGCCCGCGCTCCAGCACATCTGCCCACGCGTCGCCCTGGGGCCCTTCCAGGGGCACGTGGCAGGCGGCTGTGCAGCCTGGGGCACACGGTGGCAAGCCACGGTGACGAGGCTACCGCCGTGGCGAACGGAGAAGCATGGACGGACGCTTTTGGGGGCGACGGCGACGGGCATTTAATGCCCTTGTCCCCCACTGTCAAAGTTAGGTGAAGACCACTGTTCATATACTGTTCATGCACTGTTGCAACTACCACCAAATTTACACTTTTACCCTCCTCTACGTTGACACCTGTCGGTGACCCCTTTGAGCTATAAAAGGAGGCCCATGCGCAACGTAGGGGGGGTTCGAAACCTAGACAACTTTCTCGCTCGGTGTAGCTAGTACTGTAGATCTTCAAGCTCCCGAGCTCAAGAACTCAATACAACCTAAGAAGGAGTAGGGTTTTACGTGTCCGCGCGGCCCGAACCTGGGTAAACTGCCCGCGTGCGCTCCTCGATCTGCTCTCCGTGCTCCCTCCGCTCCCTTACCGCAACGTAGAAAGGGGCTCCGGTCCCATAGGTGCTCGTGGGAGGACAGTTTCCCCCGACATCTTTGGCGCGCTAGGTAGGGGGCGTCGAGGTTGTGCGAACCTGATCCGGCGCTCACGCGGGCGCAACCTTCAGCAACCTCTCCAGCTTCATCAACCTCATCGACAGCATCAACATGCCTCCGAAGAAGAAGGCTTCGGAGGTCGGAGGCCCGTCTGCGTCGATCCCACCGCCACCAGAACCAACGGTTGGTGGGGGAGGCGCCGGCGGAAGGGTGGACGCCGGTGGGGACACTCACGGCGCCACCAAATCCAAGGACAAGACGGACGACCGGGCGAACTCCAAGGCCTCGGTGTCCGTGAACGCGCCACGTCCCTCTTAGGAGGTACAAGACTAGCAGCGGCGTGGTACTGGAGGTACCATACGCTTGCTGGGACGTGGCCAAGCCGGAGGATCACGGGATGCTCAAGGCCAGCGCGCTGGTACAAGCAAGGCGCGGTCGCCGGGGCGGGAACATGCTCCTTCTAACGCGGTTAAAAGTCCGAGCGTGTCCCGCTCCTCGCACCGTTCGCCACCGTTCCCCTCTTCTCCAGCAGAGGCCCTGGCCAGGGCCCGGCTACTCCTCGATTTCCCTCCAGCGGCAGACAAGGCCGAAGACTGGAGGGCAACGATCCAGAGTCTCATCGCCTTTGCCAACAACGACGCGCCTCAGCAGCCGGAAACTTCGCGGCCGCGGCAAGTCGACCAAGCGAAGGCCGATGGCGACAAGACCGCCGGGGGTGCAACTACCGTGCACTCCCCGCCGCGGAAGCAGAAAACGCCGCCCCGTCGGATCAGCATCGGCGATGACTCCACGGCGTCGTCGGATCCGCGGGCTCGCCGCGATCAGCGCCAAGTCCTCGACGACAGGCGACAGGAGGACGCTCGGACCCGTATCGAGCGTCGACGAGAAGCCAGAAGACAATCTGATCAGCGCGCTGGGACCGCTGTTGACATGCACGTGCCCGGTGAACCAGGCGACTTGTCGTACGCGGCAGGCTGCCCTGTGTTCACCCGAGAGCTGCGGCAAGTCCAGTGGCCCAGCATGAAGAATTTCAAGCCCGACGTACCCGAAAAGTACGACGGCAAGACACACCCCTCGGAGTTCCTCAGCATCTACACCATTGCGGTGCAGGCTGCCGGGGGACGCGACGAGAAGATCCTAGCCAACTACTTCCCGCTCGTGCTTAAGCCAAACGTCAGGTCTTGGCTTATGCACTTGCCGGAGAACTCCATTTCTTCGTGGGCGGATCTGTGCCACCAGTTTGTTGGCGCCTTCACGGGCGGCCACAAACCCCACGGCCAGGAGAGTGATCTCCACATCCTTGCCCAGAAGGAGGGAGAGTCCTTGCGCAAATACATCCAAAGATTCAGCCGCGTCCAGCACAACATTCCCGACGTCCACCCTGCCGCGGTTATCAGCGCGTTTCACCAGAACGTGCGTAACCGCCGGATGAGGGAGGAGATGGCCATGACCAAGATCCGGGATGTTAGCGAGCTCTACGCTCTGGCTAACAAGTGCGCGCGCGCTGAAGAGGGGAGGAGACTCCCCGGAGAGGATACTGGCGCAGGAGGAAGCAACAGCGAGGATGCCGCCCCGGCAAGGAAGAACCGGCGGCGGAATAACAGAAAGAAGAAGAGCAAGGAGGTGCTGGTTGTCGAGCAGTCCGGCAAAGAGGCTCCCGCCAAGAAGGCACAGGCTGGCGGTTCCGGCAAGGAGCCCGCCCCTGTAGCGACAGCCGACAAGCAGGACGGCTCCGACAAGCAGTACTGCAAGATCCACCGCACCAAGGGCCACGATCTCCAGAACTGCAAAAGAGTGGAGTACCTCGTAGAGCAGCAGAAGGCTGAATACGAGCGACGTGACAAGGAGAAGGCCCAAGGAGGCGGAGGAGAACCCAGCAAGAAGCGGCCGTTCAATGGCCGGGGAGGACGCCGCGGCAAGGTGACAGACCTCCCCGGGGCCGCGACAAGGATGAGGATGAAGACGATGATGATGACATGGAAGAAGGAGACAACAGCGAGCAGGAGTTCCAGAAGGCCACAGAGGTTCTGTGTGTCGACAGAGGTGCCTCTCTGCACACTTCCCACCGCCAGCTCAAGCAGTGGGTGCGAGAAGTGAATGCAGCTAAGCCGCTCGTCGAGTCACGCAGACTGCTGAAGTGGTCCGGCACGCCCATCATCTTTGACCTTGATGACCACCCTGACCGCACAATTGCGGTCGGGTGTTTGCCGATGTTGGTCTCACCAACTATCCGCAACCTCAAGGTCACCGAGATGTTGGTTGACGGCGGGGCCGGCCTGGACTTGATCTCCTCAGCTGTGATCAAGAAGCTACAGATCCCCGACAGCGAGCTCGAGGAAACCGGGTCGTTCCAAGGGATCAACCCGGGAAGGAGCAAGCCGAAGGGGAAGATTACATTGCCAGTGACCTTTGGCGGGGAGCTCAACTTCAGGACGGAGAGGATTACGTTTGATGTTGCCGATATCCCATTACCATACAGTGGGGTACTTGGCCGTCCTGCCCTCGCCAAGTTCATGGCAGCTTCCCACTATGCATACAACATGCTCAAGATGCCGGGGCCGATAAGCGTCATCTCTGTCCCTGGCGACAAGAAGGACGCGCTTATCTACGCCGACAAGATCTACCGGGATGCAGCAGCCGCAGCAGAAAGCAACACACTTGCCGCTGAAGCTCCCGGGGGGAAGAACAAGATCAAGTCCGGCAAAAGCTCTGGAGCCCACTCCGGCAAACGCACCTCCTCGGAGTGCTGCGCTGGCGTCGAGGATGCGCCATCGAGCTCCACCGGCAAGTGCAAGAAAGGGATGGCAGCTCCACCGGCAACCAAGAAGGTGTCCGCCAAGGAGGACGGCACTGGTGGTACCTTCACCATCAGTGCTACACTCGACCCCAAATAGGAAAGCGCGCTCGTTGCCTTCCTGCGGGCGAATGTCGACGTGTTTGCATGGCAACCGTCTGACATCCCCGGCGTTCCCAGGAAGGTAATGGAGCACAAGCTTGCTGTTTGTCCTCACGCGCGGCCCGTCAAGAAGAAGGTCAGAAAGCAAGCCGTGGAGCGCCAAGAGTTCATAGCTGAAGAGATAAAGCAGTTAGAAGCAGCAGGCCTGGTTAGAGGCGTAATACATCCCACGTGGTTGGCCAATCCAGTTGTCATGCGAAAGGCTAATGGAAAGTGGAGGCTTTGTATAGACTTCACCGACGTGAACAAAGCTTGTCCCAAGGATCCCTTTCCCTTGCCGCGCATCGACCCAATTGTTGACTCCACTGCTGGATGTGAGTTGCTCTCATTCCTTGATGCATACTCAGGTTACCACCAGATATTCATGGCCAAGGAAGATGAAGAGAAGACTGCATTCATTACTCCATGCGGCACGTATTGCTTCATACGCATGCCCTTTGGATTTAAGAATGCAGGCTCAACATTTGCAAGAGTGGTGCACACTGCTTTTGAGCCACAGATCCACAGGAATATAGAAGCCTACATGGATTATATAGTGGTCAAGAGCAAGAGCAAAGATACCCTGATACAGGACTTAGAGGAAACCTTTGAGAATCTGCGCAAGATACAGCTCAAGTTGAACCCCGAGAAGTGCGTCTTTGGAGTCCCCTCCGGCAAGCTTCTTGGGTTCTTTGTGTCCCAGAGGGGGATTGAAGCCAATCCCGACAAGATAAAAGCCATCGAGCAGATCGAAGCCCCGAAGCGTGTCAAGGACGTAAGAAGACTTGCTGGTTGTGTGGCTGCCCTCAGCAGGTTCATTTCAAAGTCTGCAGAGCGCGCCCTGCCTTTCTTCCAAATTTTGAAAAAGGCAGGTCCCATGAAATGGACTCCGGAAGCGGAGGCAGCGCTGCAAGACTTGAAAGGATACCTGTCCTCCACTCCAATACTTGTCGCACCTAGGCCACAAGAGAAGTTGCTGCTGTACCTAGCGGCAACCAATCAATTGGTTAGTGCTGCGTTAGTAGCGGAGAGGGAGGCGGATGAGGAACCCACATCCCCGGCAAGCGAATCCAACGACAAGCAGGGGGCTTCCCCGACAAGCTCTGGCCCCGACAAGGACAAGTCTGCGCAGGAACAAGGAGAAGTGCGAAGGAAGATGGTGCAGCGCCCAGTGTATTTCGTGAGTTCCCTTCTACAGGGGGCTAGATCAAGATACTCTGGGGTGCAGAAGTTGCTTTTCGGCCTCCTCATGGCCTCAAGAAAGCTGCGCAATTACTTCCAAGCACACGAGATAACAGTGGTCACTCGCTTTCCGTTGAAGAGGATATTGCAAAATCCAGAAGCAACAGGCAGGATCGTCGAGTGGGCACTGGAGCTGTCAAGCTTTGGTCTCAAGTTTGAGAGTACTTCAACCATACAGAGCAGAGCTTTGGCAGAATTCATAGCAGAATGGATGCCAACGCCAAAAGAAGAAGTCCCAGAAACAAGCGTCCCCGTCCAAGAAGCGAGCAACGAGTGGATAATGTACTTTGATGGTGCTTTCTCGCTGCAAGGCGCCGGTGCCGGCGTGGTACTCATAGTGCCCACCGGAGAGCACCTCAAGTATGTTGTCCAGATGCACTTTCCCAAGGAGCAAGCGACAAACAATACTGCTGAGTATGAAGGTTTGCTTGCCGGCATCAGAATTGCGGCCGAGCTTGGGATCAAGAAGTTGATTGTGCGGGGAGATTCACAGTTGGTGGTCCGACAAGTGAATAAGAGTTACCAGAGCCCTTTGATGGAAGCTTATGTTGATGAAGTGAGGAAGCTTGAAGAGCGCTTTGAAGGTCTGCAAATGGAGCACGTCCCAAGAGCTCAGAATGATATTGCAAATGGCCTCTCAAAGTGTGCTGCAATGATGTTACCTGTGGAACCAGGGACCTTCGTGCTCAAGTTAACTCAGCCATCCGTTACACCATCAGTTGGGCAAAACAAGAAGAGGAAGTTAGTCTCCGACGACTACTTGCCGAAGGATCTTCCAGGAGCCGCCGCCAAGGTCCCCAAGATCAAAAACCAAGATGCTGAGGAACAGTTTGCTCCTACAGATCCAAGGGTCTGTACAGTTGAAGCAGGCGTTCCCGACAAGCCTTGCCCCGGCAGGCTTGCCGGGGGACCATCAGCTCCGGCAGAGCCGCAGGTTCTTGCCGTAGAAGCTGAGGTTCCCGCAACAGCCCTCATGCCTTTAGTCCTTGTTGTTGAGCCTCAGGCTCCAGCATGGGCACAGCAAATCGTCCGCTTTCTGCAAACTGGAGAACTTCCCGATGAGCCAGAAGAGATAGAGAAAATAACCAGGCAGTCGAGTATGTACCAGTTCGTTGGCAATGAACTGTACAGAAGAAGACTCAATGGTGTCAGGTTGAAGTGCATTTCCAGGGAAGATGGACAGAAGCTGTTGGCAGAGATACATGGAGGCATATGTGGCCACCACATTGGCGCAAGGGCACTTGCCGGGAAGGCCTTCCGGCAAGGGTTCTTCTGGCCAGAAGCCCTCCAAGATGCAACTGCACAAGTAACCAAGTGTGAAGCGTGCCAGTTCCATGCCAAGCAAATTCACCAGCCAGCTCAAGCTCTCCAGACGATCCCTTTATCCTGGCCCTTCTCGGTCTGGGGGCTCGACATCCTCGGCCCCTTTCCCCGCGCAGTCGGGGGCTTAGAGTACTTGTACGTTGCAATCGACAAGTTCACAAAGTGGCCAGAAGTGGAACCAGTGAGAAAGGTGACAGCACAGTCAGCAGTCAGGTTCTTCAGATCAATTGTTTGCCGTTTCGGAATCCCAAACAGGATCATCACCGACAACGGCACACAGTTTACAAGTCGCACCTTCATGCAGTACGTCCAAGACCTTGGCGCCAAGGTCTGCTTCGCTTCTGTTGCTCACCCGAGGAGCAATGGTCAAGCGGAGAGGGCCAATGCTGAAGTGCTGCGCGGGCTCAAGACAAGAACCTTCGACAGGCTGCACAAGTGCGGAAGAAACTGGATAGAGGAGTTGCCGGCGGCTCTTTGGTCAATCAGGACGACACCAAATCGAGCCACCGGACAGACACCCTTTGCTCTTGTCTATGGAGCAGAGGCAGTTCTCCCCACGGAACTCGTATACGGATCTCCTCGAGTGCTCGCTTATGATGAGCTCGAGCAAGAGCAACTGCGACAAGATGATGCATTGCTCCTTGAGGAGGAACGTCTCCAGGCTGTTGTACGAGCTGCTCGATACCAGCAAGCCTTGCGTCGCTATCATAGCCGCAAGGTCAAGGCCAGGAGTCTCAAGGAAGGCGACCTTGTTCTTCGGCGTGTTCAGTCCGCCAAGAATTCCAACAAGTTGACGCCGAGGTGGGAAGGCCCTTATCGGGTGAGACAAGTCACAAGGCCCGGCGCTGTCCGCCTTGAGACCGAAGAAGGCTTACCGGTGAGCAATTCCTGGAACATAGAGCATCTTCGCAAGTTTCACCCGTAAAGCGCGGTTGCCGTGATCCGCTCCGGCAACCACCTTTTGTACAAGTCTTGCCGCTGTTGCATGTAAACCTTTGTACAAAGCCGGGCGCAGATCCCGTGCATCAGTAAAGCTTTTGTGCTTCGCACTAATTGTCATTTCCATGCTTTTCTTTGTTATTTGCATGCATCATCTGACACCTTGTGCAACGCACATCCCCGGTAAGCACTAGCAAGCCATAAGGCCCTATACTTGTTTTTCCTCCTCTTTTTCCCTCTTAAGCAGAAGGAGTATTCCTCGCGCACAAGTTTGCCGAGGGGGAAGGAGATGGAGGCATGAACCAAGTACTGTTCAAGAAAGAGGAGCCTTGTCGGGGAGCAAACAATCTATGAAAGCTAAGTTACCAACGTTTGAGTAATTCAAATTTTTCAAATTTTTTAGTTGTCTTCCTTGAACAACCACACTTTGTATGGAAAACCTGTGCGCGGAGGAACCTACCCGTGGCTAGCCGCACCCTTACTTTGTTTCAAAGCACGCTCAACGACTTAAGTGAGCTGCGACAAAGTGTCGCGCCCTTACTTCGTTTTCGAGTTCGCTCAGCAATCTAAGTGTGCTGCGACTGGCTGCGGCAAGGTTTCTTGCCGGCAAAGGTATTGCCAGCAGGCTGCTAAGAGTCCAGCACTCAGCGCTCGCGGCAAGGGTCCTTTGCCGGCAAGTTCCCTAAAAACATAGGGTGGAATGCATACAAAGTGAAGGGACCAAAGCAAGGGAGATAACACTGCATTGGTTGCTCAAAATAAGATTGTATATTACAAAGATAACTTGCCGCAATACTAACAGATTCTTGTCCGTAACATGCTTTGCAGCGGCAAGGGAAGCAGAAAGAAAGGAATCTAATCTACGCGGTCGCCTTCACGCCTCGTGATCTTGCCCACCTTGGCGACGATGTGGGCAACCTGCGCCTTCAACGCCTCCTGATCAGCTTCGAGCGGCAAGGAACGGAGGACATTGACGAGGTTGATGCCGGGGTTGAGGTAGACGATCTTCGATAAGACCCGCTCCATGGTGCCCATGCAGAGCCGACGCGCCTCATCGGCCAGCTGCACGGGGATCTTCTCCCGCAGCCGCGCAAGCGCCGGCGCAATTCCCCTGAAGAACAGACTCAACTTGGCGCTGTGGGGGAGACTCTCGTCCGGGGAGTACACGAGATGCTCCGCCCTCAGCGCCATCATCTCCATGTCAATATTGGCAGCGGAGGTGACCAGCTCATCAGTCCACTGCTCCACTGCCTGGTTGAAGTTGTTCGCCGAGACGGCGGCGCTCTCCACCAAGGCCCTTTCCTTGCGGAGTTCGTCCTTCAGCTTCGTCTCGCGGTCCCGGGCGGCGTCGAGCGAGTTAGTCAATGTGGAAACCTTCAGCTCTAAATCAGCAATGGAGTCCCTGGCGGCAGTGAGTTCCTGGCCCTTATCGGAGAGGCGTACCTGCAAATCCGAATTGGTATGGGCGTCCTTCTCCCGCGCCACGTTGAGCGCGGTGACCCTGTCTTCGCTCGCCTTCAGGAACAACTCCAGCTGCGCCACCCTGGCCTCCAGATCCTTCTTAGCAGTTTCCGCGGCAGCGGCGGCGTCCCTCGCCTCCTTCAGGGCCCCGCCGATGGCTTGCTCTCGGGTGGTGAGGTCGTCCTCGTGGCTGTCGAGGTCGACCTTCCGCTGGTTGAGCGCTCCCTCCCGTCGAGACAGCTCCTCGGCGGCCAGTCGCTGCTGCTCTTCTACCTCAGCCTTCTCAAGGATAAATGATTGCTGCGCCCCGGCAAGCTCTTCACGCTCCTCCGCCAAGTTGCGGAGGGCCGCCTGGTTGGCGGCGCGGAGCTCCGTGGCGCGCTTCTCCAAGTCAGCTCCAGCCTTGGCAGCCAGAGCCTCCCGAGACTCCAACTTCGCTTGCCTGGCCCGATACAAGGCCAAGAGCCGACGAAGGAGTCTCTCCTCTTCGGGCTCGTCGCTGCTGCCGGGCGCATCCACGACCTTCAGCCCGGCGGAGGCGAGGACCTCTCCGTCGAAGGTCTCTCCCTCCGCGGGTGCTCGAGACGAGGACGCGCACGGGACTAGTATGAAAACCCCGTTGGTGGCCTCCAAGTAGACGCCCGACCGGTCCGCGGAGGCGGAGGGGTCGGCGGCCGGTGTAGCGTCCGGCGCTCCCGCAGCCTCCGGGCCAGCGGTATGGTCGCCGGTCCCTTCCCCAGCCGCGGCATCGGCGGTTGGGGTGGTCTCCTCGACGGCCGGCTCGTCGGCTCCGGCCATTCCCTCAGTGGCAGTGGCGTTGCCGCCGTCGCCGTGCACCTCCTCCTCAGCGGTGGCCTCCGTCTCCATCAGCTCTGGGGCAGGAGGATCTAATGGAAGAAAAAGAAAAGAAAGGATCAAGCAAATATCCAAAAAAGACAAATCCAAGAAGAAGAAGTTGCAAGGTTTACATTCGCGGGCTTCTTCGACCACGGGGTCCCTCGCCGGGGAATTCTCCCTTGGCGGCGGAGTAGTGGCCCCTGCTGGCGGAGGGCCGCCTGCGCCCTCCCTTGGCGGGGTGCTCACCCTTGTCGGGCTGCTCGTCCTTGGCGGGGTACTCGCCCTTGGCGGAGTGCCCGTCCTTGGCGGAGCGTTCTCCCTTGCCGGGGAGTTCATCCTCGGCGGGGAGGGTGGAGCAAGTGGCTCGTCGGGGGCGACCTCCTGGTGCTCCTACGGCTGCGGCTCCACTTCTGCACAAGACAACAAGACATCTACCAAAATGATAACCTCAAGCGCACCCATCAAGCAGAAAGATAAATACCAGACTTACGCTGGGGGCTGCGCTGGGGGCTGCTCCTCGGAGCAGCAGGCTGATTCGGCAAGCTCGTCGCCGGCGCGTCGCTTGTCGCCGCGACGGGCTCGTCGTCCTCGATATTGACCACCGGGATCTTGGCCCTCTTCGCCATCCGCTGGGTCAAGGTCCTGCGAAGCAAAACAAAAACAAGATCAGAACCAAGCAAGGAAAATCAAGACAAAATCAAAGAAACTAAAAGAATTGCAAATACTTACTCCTCTTCCTCTTCGTCGTCGGAGCTGAGGGTGGAGAAGTCGAACTCCGCCTGGTGCGCTTCCGCGCGAGGAGCAGGAGGAGAAGGCTCCCTCGGGCGCTTGGCGGGCTCCGGGACTGTGGGCTGTGAAGACCCGGCCCCCGTCGTCGCCGTGGACCGAGGGGCAGAAGGAGCACCCGTTCCGCTCCGGGAAGATCCCCCTTCGCTTGGCGCTCGAGCACGGGGCGCCTCCTTGACGACTTCGCTCGTCTTGGTGGCGCGCGTCGCACGGCGCATCGGCTGCTGTCGAGGCGCCTGTGGCCTCGCCGTCTCAGCTGCCTTGCGGAGGCGCTTCTTCGGTTGCTGCGGAGGGCTTGGCGGAGGCGGAGAGTTCTTCGAGGACGAGGAGGCATCGTCGTCAAGATTCAGAGATCCACCGGAGTCTTCATCGGAATCTCCAGCCTCGGCATCCTCCTCCTCCTCGACAGGCCCGCTGGACTCAGTGCCATGCCCGGCGGCCTCGCTCCCCCCGGCAACCTCGCTCGTCCCGGCAAGCTTCACGGAAGGCTCCCCGGCAAACTCCTCGGGCGCAATCTTCAGTAGCTTGAGGATTTCCGCCTCCTCTGCTTGACTCACTGCGTCCGCGGCCTCTGCCTCATCCACAGTGTATCCAAATTCGCCCGCAGCCGCAGCTGCGGCGGCCTCCTCCATCCTAGAGGCGATGTAAGCTACATCCCGGTCAGTACTATCCCGGGTGAGGCCCTTCTTCTCCTCGGCGTTGCGGGGCTTCTCGACCAAGTTGTCGAAGAAGGTCAGCACGGTCTCCGGTGGAGGCTAAAGCCAAGTGGGGACGACGCCATGGGAGTCGCACTCGGGCATCATCGCGCGTATGGAATCGCGGGCAGTGCTGTTGCACAGCGGCACCACTCCTCGGGAAGGTTTGAACCACTCCGGATGGGCAGGGTCATGCTTGAAGAGCTCCCGGACCATCCCCTTCAACTCCAAGACAGTAAAGTTGTAGTTCAATCCAGGGCGCAGCCTCATGATGTCCGCCGCGTTGCCGAATTCCCAGGCAGGCCTCTTCCTTTCTTGTAAAGGGGTGATGCGGCGGCGGAGGAAATCTTCTCCAACTTCTCCAACAGTCAGATTGGCGACCCGGAGACGAATGATCCTAATGAGGGCGATCTGAAGCTTGCTGTCCTCCGGGGCCAATTCACTCCAATCCCTACCGCGCACTATGGCAGTCTTGCGCGGCGAGGTAAAGGGCTCAGGATTAGCTTCCAGCACCCAGCACCAATCGACTCTCCACTCCTCCCACTTACCGCGGAGCTCTCCCTTCAAGTACGCGTCCTTCTTGTTCAGCCTGAAGATCCAGGAGATGCCGCCAGAGAGGGGAGCACCGGACTCTACTCTAGGCATGAAGAAGTGGCGGAAAAGAGCTACATTTGGATGACCCCAACATAGTTTTCGCACAGATGTGCGAAAACGGCCATCGTAAGGATGGCGTTGGGGGTGAAATCTAGGAGCTGGAGGCCATACGTATTCATTACATCACAAAAGAACTCCGAGTATGGAGGGCACAGACCACAATGGAAGAATGCGGCAAAGAAAAAGTATCCGCCGAGGAACATGTCGGCGGCGACGGCGGGGAGGACTCTGGTGCGGGGATGAGCTTTGGTCTCCCTCGCCCAGAACAAATAGTATTTGTCCCGCAGCTCCCTCGCGCCAAGCCTCAGCGCGAAGACCACGCACATCTTCCGCAGGGCTGCCAGCTTCGCCGCCTGCTCGGACTTCTCCTTCTTGGCCTTGTCACTCTTCGCCTTGTCGCTCTTCGGAGCCATGGCGGGGGCGGCAAGGAAAGAGGCGAGGAGGTCGACGGTGCCGCGGATGCGGGAGACGGCGGAGGAAGGGAGGGGCTGGGCTCTCTGTCGACCTTTGGGAGGCGGAGGGCGACGGGGGTTTCTGGAGAATCAAGGCGCAATGAAAACGATGGAGGGAACTGCCCCTGCTTCCTCTGCTTTTAAGGGGGAAGTGGGGGACGTTCCGCATTTCCCATTAAAGAACAGGCCACGATCTCTCCCACGACGCCGCAATCGACGCGTGCCGTTAGGGATGGATGCGGCGGATACGGAAGGGGATACGGCTTGCCGTGGGCCGCGTGTGCCCGTGCACTGTCTTGGGCCTGGCCCAACAGCGCTCGGCACCGTGTGTGGCCCAGGCCCGGGGGCTCCTGTCGGTGTACTAAGATAGGGGTACCTCAGTACCCCAACTTGTGCACGGGCAGTAGCAGCTTCCTGAGGCAGGGCTTACCACGTGCTCGCCAAGAACCGTTCTGGTCCCTATGAAGCCATTCAAGAACAAAGTATACAAGTCAGAAGATCAGGGCCCCGGCAAGAGGAGCTTGCCGGGAAGGCCACACCAGGCTCAAAGTTATCACTTTATCACAAGACCCTGGCAAAAGGAGCTTGCCAGGAAGGCCAAGGAACACATACCTCAAGAGATGTCTCAGCGCATCATGCACCCCGGCGGGACCCGGAGAGTGACAAGCTTCCGGGCCCGGCAAGATCACGACCCCGGAAAGGTGCTTGCCGGGGAAACCTACGCTGTGTGCCCGCGCTCCAGCTCATCTGCCCTGGGGCCCTTCCAGGGGCACGTGGCAGGCGGCTGTGCAGCCTGGGGCACACGGTGGCAAGCCACGGTGACGACGCTACCGCCGTGGCGAACGGAGAAGCATGGACGGACGCTTTTGGGGGCGACGGCGACGGGCATTTAATGCCCTTGTCCCCCACTGTCAAAGTTAGGTGAGGACCACTGTTCATATACTGTTCATGCACTGTTGCAACTACCACCAAATTTACACTTTTACCCTCCTCTACGTTGACACCTGTCGGTGACCCCTTTGAGCTATAAAAGGAGGCCCATGCGCAACGTAGGGGGGGTTCGAAACCTAGACAACTTTCTCGCTCGGTGTAGCTAGTACTGTAGATCTTCAAGCTCTCGAGCTCAAGAACTCAATACAACCTAAGCAGGAGTAGGGTTTTACGCGTCCGCGCGGCCCGAACCTGGGTAAACTGCCCGCGTGCGCTCCTCGATCTGCTCTCCGTGCTCCCTCCGCTCCCTTACCGCAACGTAGAAAGGGGCTCCGGTCCCATAGGTGCTCGTGGGAGGACAGTTTCCCCGACACATAGATAATCTTGATCATAAACCCACAATTCGTCGGATCTCGACAAACACACCGCAAAAAGATTACACCGAATAGATCTCCTCGAAGATCGAGGAGAACTTTGTATTGAGATCCAAAAAGAGAGAAGAAGTCATCTAGCTAATAACTATGGACCCGAAGGTCTGTGGTAAACTACTCACAACTCATTGGTGAGGCTATGGCGTTGATGTAGAAGCACTCCGTGGTAGATCCCCCCTCCGGCGAGCTCCGGAACAGGCCCCAAGATGGGATCTCACGAGAACAGAAGGTTGCGGTGGTGGAATTAGGGTTTTCTCTGCTGCCTCAATGTTTTCAGGGTATATGGATATATATAGGAGGAAGGAGGGCATCGTGGGAGCCAGTGGAGGCCCACGAGGGTGGGGGGCGCGCCCAGGGGGAGTGGGCGCGCCCTGGGCCATCGTGGCCACCTCTTTCATTCCCTCGCATGTACTCCAAGTCTTCTGGGTAGATACGGTTCCAGAAATAACTCTCCCGGAGGTTTCATTCTGTTTGGACTCAGTTTGATATTCCTTTTCTAAGAAACCCTGAAATAGGCAAAAAAACAGCAATTTGCACTGGGCCTTGTGTTAGTAGGTTAGTCCCCAAAATAATATAAAAGTGTATAATAAATCACATTATGCATCCAAAACAGAATATATAATAGCATGGAATAATCAAAAATTATAGATACGTTGGAGACGTATCAAGCATCCCCAAGCTTAATTCCTGCTCGTCCTCGAGTAGGTAAATGATAAAAACAGAATTTTTTGATGTGGAATGCTAACTAACATAATTCTCAATGTAATCTCTTTGTTGTGGCATGAATGTTCAGATCCGAAAGGTTCAAGATAAAAGTTCATATTGACATAAGAATAATAATACTTCAAGCATACTAACAAAGCAATCATGTCTTTTCAAAATAACATGGCCAAAGAAAGTCCATCCCTACAAAATCATATAGTTAGGCTATGCTCCATCTTCGTCACACAAAATATTCCAATCATGCACAACGCCGGTTTCAGCCAAGCACTTGTTTCATACTTTAATTTTGTTCAAACTCTTTCAACTTTCACGCAATATATGAGCATGAGCCATGGACATAGCACTATGTGGAATAGTGTGGTGGTTGTGGAGAAGACAAAAAGAGGAAGATGGTCTCACAGCAACTAGGCGTATTAATAGGTATGGAGATGCCCATCAATAGATATCAATGTGAGTGAGTAGGGATTGCCATGCAACGGATGCACTAGAGCTGTAAGTGTATGAAAGCTCATCAAAAGAAACTAAGTGGGTGTGTATCCAACTTTCTTGCTCACGAAGACTGATACGTCTCCAATGTATCTATAAATTTTTATTGTTCCATGCTATTATTTATGAAGTCTTGGATGTTTAATGGGCTTTATCATTCACTTTTATATCATTTTTGGGACTAACCTACTAACCCAAAGGCCGAGTCCAGATTGCTGTTTTTTGCCAATTTCAGGGTTTTGCAGAAAAGGAATATCAAACGGAGCCCAAACGGAATGAAACTTTCGCGAGAGATATTTTTGGAGAAAATCACGCACGGGAAACGTCAGGACCAAGTCAGGGGACAGCTGGGCTGCCCTCGAGGGTGGGGGCGCGCCCCCTTCCCAGGGCGCGCCCCCTACCTCGAGGCTGGCCCGTGTGGCCCCCGGTGCCCTCCTTCTTCCTATATATACCTACGTACCCCAGAAACTCCATACGTAGAAAGAAAACCCTAATTCCACCGCCGTAGTTTCTGTTCCCGTGGAGATCCCATCTTGGAGCCTGTTTAGGGTGGGGGACCCATCACGGAGGCCTTCATCATCATCATCATCGCCCTCACCATGAGTTGTGATTAGTTTACCACAGACCTTCGGGTCCATAGCTAGTATCTAGATGGCTTCTTCTCTCTCCTCGAATCTCAGTACAAAGTTCTCCTCGGTCTTCGAGGAGATCTATTCGATGTAATCTCTTTTTGCGGTGTGTTTGTCGAGATCCGATGAATTGTGAGTTTATGATCAAGGTTATCTATGAAGGATATTTGGTTCTTGTCTGAACTTTTTATGTGTGCTAACAATATCCTTGCAAGTCTCTTCGAATTATTGGTTTGGTTTGGCCTACTAGATCTATAGTTCTTGCAATGGGAGAAGTGCTTGGCTTTGGGTTCAATCTTGTGGTGTCCTTTCCCAGTGACAGTAGGGGCAGCAAGGGACGTATTGTATTGTTGCCATCGAGGATAAAAAGTTGGGGTTTTCATCATATTGGTTGAGTTTATCCCTCTACATCATGTCATCTTTCTTAAGGCGTTACTCTGTTCGTATGAACTCAATACACTAGATGCATGCTGGATAGCGGTCGATGTGTGGAGTAATAGTAGTAGATGTAGAATCGTTTCGGTCTACTTGTCTCGGACGTGATGCCTATATACAATGATCATGCCTAGATAGTCTCATAATTATTTGCTTTTCTATCAATTGCTCGACAGTAATTTGTTTACCCGTCGTAGAATATCGCTATCATGAGAGAAGCCACTAGACAAAACTATGGCCCCCGGGTCTATTCTTGTAACACCCCAAAAAAAAATTGACCTTGATTTATTTATCAAAAAAATTCCGGGGAACTAAACCTTTCTTTTTCTGGGTTTTCTTTGGTTTCAGAAGCACTCTTTCTGTTGATATTTATGGAGTTTTTACCCCAGGTGAAAACTTCTCAAATATATTATTGGACTTGTTTGCCCTCTCAAGAAAAACACTTCTATTACCAATGGATTTATTTATATAATTATTTCTCCTTGAGCTTTATTCCTTAAAGTGAATCTTCATTGGTTTTAAAGCTCTATTTGCACTACAACCCTTCGATAAATATATTTAAAAATTTCACCAAAATATGGGGATGCCATGTGAAGTCCCTACATCATTTTTATGCAAAAACCCATTGGTGTTCTTTGAAAAAATTGAGCAAAACATCCTCTTTTGCTCTCTGGTCTAGATTGGCATTTTCTACTGCATCCATGTGTTAACTTGCTCTTTTAACCATGAGCTTTTTCCTGCTTGCAGTCCTCCCTACAAAACCCTTAAGTCCAGGAGATTGGACCATTTGGAACATTTTTGGTCCATGCAATAATGTCTTTTCTTTTCTGTCCAGATTTGATTTTCTCAAAAACTTACACTAACAAGTTTCTGGTTTTGCCAATCTAATCTTACCACCCTCTTTATCACCTAAAGAGACTATGATCTGGAGACTTTGGCTAGCAGAAGAGATGCCTAGATACCCCTGGAATTTCATCAAGCAGGTTAGGAGCATGGCCAGTTTTGGCATGCTTTTAGACTTACATTAGGAAGTTGCTCTAATGGCGTAACCAGCATGTCTCATGGCTCTAACTCAGTCTATAACCCCACCCTGCTAAACCTCATGTGGATTAGAGCCCCCGGGTAGGCATTGGCAATATGTCGCGCACCTGGCGTGCATGCTCTGGGCGCGCCCAGAGCGCACGTTTTGCACGCGCGCGCACCGAGTCGCCACGTCTTGCCCCCTGGCCTTCGCTCGCCCGCAAAGCCACGCCTCGCTCCCGTCCACTCGCCAGAACCCTCCAAGCCACCCTGGCGCCCTACCGCGCCGCCGTCAGAGCCCCTTGGCGGCACGCCGGCGTCCACAGTACGCCTCTGCCATGGACGGCGCCGCCAGAGCCACGGACGCGCGCTAGCTGCCCCTGGAACAGATCAAGCTCATCCACTCGACCTGCCAGACCCCGCCAGCCATGGCCATGCGCCCCCTAGCTACAGAATGGCGGTTCGTCGATCTTATCTCCGGCCACCGCGGAACCGACCTGGAGACACTATAAATGGTGACCCCGAGCTCATCTCAACCCTCAGGCGACCTCACCCTATCCCCTTGGTGCTCCCACAACTAGCAATTGGCAGAGGGAGGCCGTCATCCCCATCTCCAGCTAGTTCGGCCGCCGCCAAACTTTGGTCCTGTTCATCACCAGCAAAGCCTCCCCAACCCATCCAGTGGCACCATCCTCTTCCCCTCGATCTTGCGGAGCCACCCCTACTCTCAAACTTGATCGGGAGCCACCATAGCTCGGGCCCTAATTCTCCCGCAGCCACCGTCCGCCGTGGAGGTCGCCGTTGGCGACTTCCTGCGTCCCTGCCAGCCTGTCGACCACCGGAAGGACCTCCCTGGACTGGCTGATCCATCCCTACCCTCAGACTGCCGTGGGGAGCAGCCAATCGCTGTCGTTGATCGCCGGAGCTCCGCCTCGGCTCGGACAGAGGTGGAAGAAGATGTGGGTGAGTGGTCAAACCTGACCAGTGGGCCCAAGGGACCCACTGTCAGTGACCCAGCGCCAATGTTCAAGAAATCGTTAACTGGTAGCTGCTCGGTCAGTTTAGGAGTAGCGATTAATCGATGAATCGGCCTATTAACTGGATTAATCGATCGACCATTAATCGGTAGATTGAATAGGAACTTGCCAACATATATCAAGATTTTTTATGTATTATACCATACTCCCAAGATCACAGGTAGGTAGTATACTAAAATATGCTTCCTTAGACATATGAAAATCATAGAGAGGAGGTACAATTATTAATCCTAGCTATTAAGGAGCGGGATGGGGATGGAAGGGGTTACGGGTCAAAAATTTGGGCTTTGTTTGCCCACTCATTAATGAACCAGCAGGGATTAATCGGCATGACAACTGATTAATCGGTCTAACTGGCCAATTAATCGGCCCGACAAGTTAACTCGATGAATAGGTGTTATTCGATTCGGCCATGTGGTGAGTAGCGATTAACTGGCCCGTTAACTGATTAATCGGGTGAATTCTTGAACAGTGCCAGCGCCGGCCCGCGCTGGCTTAAGTGGAAGCGTAAACCTCGAAGATTTTGAAGGAGGAAGAAACTTGCAAAAGTTTTGGAATGCACCTGCCTCCCCAATACTTGAAGGCAAGCATTCTGAACCCTGGCCCAATACTTGTTGTGTGGGGTTTGATACGATCACAACTCCACATATGCGATGATGTGGTCATGCTCATGGATGCACGATGAAGTTTCCTTGCTGTTGGAAATTGATAAACTGTGATAGTAATCGCCCTCGTCTATCTTCCATGCCTACCGGAAGGAGTCCGGGAGAGTCGTTGTCTTGGGTAGACACGAGCTCGTTACTGATATTTCGTGAAGATGAGTATAGTCAGTAAGGCATGATAAGGTATGATGAATGGTGATTCTGTCTGTTAGAATGGATCATATTTGTTATGCTAATCATGCAGGCGAAGTTTTAACCTCCTGAGTCGACCGCAGATCGAGTCTTGTTCCAGTAACCCCCATACTTGATTCGTACTACCACTTGTCCCTACCATAAGTAGGGTGCGGTTCAGTAAGTTGTCAAACCCCTTCCTAGCACACATCGTACAGAGAGGCCATGGTGGAAGATACCGGCTGCATTCGGTAGGCATGCCACCTGGTCCGGGGGCATGGGTGTTTCCGGTTGGGACCGAGAGGGGGGCACCCCTTATAGCGCGCGGTATAAATTTGATCCCATGCTAATCAAGGTTGTAGCCTCCCCACTCAGAGTTTTGCTTAAACTGGTGTTGTGGGTGGTTCCAGACACCGGTAAGTTGGGATGGTGTGTGCAGGTGTGTTTTCAATTAAAAGACCGTAGACGGAATTAGTCTCGGTGGACTAGAGGAACCCGTTATTCATGGGCAAAGAGTACACCCTCTGCAGAGATTAAATCTATTCGAATAGCCGTGTCCATAGGTAAGGACTACAGTCTGGGATGGGTCAGTGTCGGTCTCAGTGTCGGTCTCCGGAGGAAGAATCGCTAAAACCGAATATGGATCATGACTTGGGGCATATAATGATTATTGTTATTATTACTATGGACTAACCATTTATACTATTTGAGTTATCGAGTATCCCTGGGACGGTTCTACATCCTGGATATTCACTGTAATTTCTTTTATATATAAGCCCTTTATGTGGTGTCGCTCAGACGACCGACTTTGGCATGCTTGATAATTCTTTTATAAGCCCTTTATGTGGTGTCGCTCAGACGCCCGTCTGTGGCATGCTTATTATTTCTTTTATAAGCCCTTTATGTGGTGTTGCTCAGACGCCCGACTATGGCATGCTTATTATTTCTTTTATTTATAAAGCCATTTATGAGGCGTCGCTCAGACGCCCGACTGTGGCATGTTTTATTCTTTTCCCTGATTGCATATTCATGTTTCATATGATTTACCTTCTTGCATCGTGGATTATTATTTCGTGACCAGCATAGTGATTATCTAATATTTCCAGGCATGATTGTCTTTTGTTATTTTGTACCTGTGTTCATAATGTTTGCGAGTACATTCAATGTACTCACTGGCTTGTCCCTGGCTATTGTCTTGGCCAGATTTCTCACTTGGAGAGGAGCGTTGCGACGACCGCCCCAGAGCCTACGCAATGGTGATAGCAGCCTCGCGAAGATAGGAGTTAACTTGGTCAGCTGTTCCCGTGGGAAATGGAGTCCCACAAACACCGCTGAACCACAAACCGCTTCCGCCATCAACCACTAGAAATCTTGTGTTGTACTCACAGGCCGGAATGGCCTTGTACTACATATTTTGTATTTCTGCTTGGAATTTCTGTATCAACTGGTGCCTCGTCAGCTAACATTATTCCTGGGGCTGGTGAGTACAAGGGCCATTTTCCAGGACATTCACCTCGACAGTCCTGTCCTGACAATTCTCAACATATCAATCTACATCTACTTTAATTTTACTGCTTTTATTTTCTGTTTTATTAAACTAAAAATACCAAAAATATAATTATCATCTCTATCAGATCTCACTCTCATAAGTGACCGTAAAGGGATTGACAACCCCTTATCACGTTGGCTGTGAAGTTCTTATTTGTTTGTGCAGGTGCGAGGGACTCGCGTGTGGTCTCCTACTGGATTGATACCTTGGTTCTCAAAAACTGAGGGAAATACTTACGCTACTGTGATGCATCTCCCTTTCTTGTTCGAGGGAATACAACGCAAGCTCAAGAGGTAGCAAAGACCTAGGGCATTTGAGGAAGCCCATCGTTGGAATATACAAGCCAAGTTCTATAATGAAAAAATCCCACTAGTATATGAAAGTGTCAAAACAAGAGACTCTCTATCATGAAGATCATGGTGCTACTTTGAAGCACAAGTGTGGAAAAGGATAGTAGCATTGTCCCCTTTTTTTGGACGGGCTTTCTCCTTTTTTTATCCCCTCTCTATATTTTTTTGGGCCATCTCCTTTTTTTGGCCTTTCATCACATGGGACAATGCTCTAATAATGAAGATCATCACACTTTTATTGACTTACAACTCGATATTACAACTCGATACTAGAATAAGGTATGACTCTATATGAATGCCTCCGGCAGTGTACCGGGTAGTGCAATGAATCAAGAGTGACATGTATGAAAAACTATGCATGGTGGCCCAGCCACAAATACGATGTCAACTACATGATCATGCATGTCAATATGACAATGATGAAGTGAGTCATAGCAAATGGAATGGTGGAAAGTTGCATGGCAATATATCTTGGAATGGCTATGGAAATGACATGATATGTAGGTATGGTGGCTGCTTTGAGGAAGGTATATGGTGGGTGTATGGTACCGGCGAAAGTTGTGCGGTACAAGAGAGGCTAGCAATGGTGGAAGGGTGAGAGTGCGTATAATCCATGGACTCAACATTAGTCATAAAGAACTCACATACTTATTGCAAAAATCTACAAGTCATCAAAACAAAGTACTACACGCATGCTCCTAGGGGAGGGGTTGGTAGGAGTTAACCATCGCGCGATCCCGACCTCCACACAAAGGATGACACTCAATTAAATACCTCATGCTTCAAATTTGTCACACAATGGTTACCATGCGTGCATGCTATGGGACTTGCAAACCTCAACACAAGTATTTCTCAAATTCACAACTACTCTACTAGCATGACTCTAATATCACCATCCTCATATTTCAAAACAATCATCAAGTATCAAACTTCTCTTAGTATTCAATGCACTTTATGTGAAAGTTTTTACTATGACCATCTTGGATGCCTATCATATTACGACTAGTTTGATAACCAAAGCACATTACCATGCTGTTCTAAAAGACTCTCAAATAGATATAATTGAAGCATGAGAGATCAACTATTTCTACAAAATAAAACCACCACCATGCTCTACAAGATATAAGTGAAGTAGTAGAGCAAAATTATCTAGCTCAAAAGATATAAGTGAAGCACATAGAGTATTCTGATAAATTCTAAATCATATTTATCTCTCTTAAAAGGTGTGTCCAGCAAGGATGATTGTGGCAAAATAAAAAGCAAAGATTCAAATCATACATGACGCTCCAAGAAAAACACATATCATGTGGTGAATAAAAATATAGTCTCAAGTATAGTTACCGATAGATGAAGACGAAAGAGGGGATGCCTTCTCGGACCACCCCCAAGCTTAGGCTTTTGGTTACTTGAATTTTACCTTGGGTTGCCTTGGGCATCCCCAAGCTTAGGCTCTTTCCACTCTTTGTTCCATATTCCATCAAAGCCATAGTCAAAACTAGAAAACTTCACAACACAAAACTTAGCCAAAAATCTCGTGAGCACATTTAGTATAAGAAAACGAACCACCACTCAAAGGTACTGTGGTGAACTCATTATTTTTCTATATTGGTGTTAAACCTAATGTATTCCAACTTCTCTATGATTCATACTTCCCAATACTGCTTATAGATTCATCAAAATAAGCAAACACCACACGAAAAACAGAATCTGTCAAAAACAGAACAATCTGTAGTAATCTGTAACTTTCGAATACTTTTGTAACTCCAAAACAATTGAAATAAATTGGTAAACATGAGGAATTTTTCTATTAATCATCTGCGAAAAGAATCAACTAAATAGTACTCTCCATTAAAAATTTACAACCAATCTCGTGAGCGCTAATTTTTTTGTTTTTTACAGCATTATCATATAAACTTCACACAAGTCTTCCCAAAGGTTCTACTTGGCACAAACACTAATGAAAATACAAAACCACATCTAAACAGAAGCTAAATGCAATATTTTTTCCTAAACAGAAGCAAAGGCAAAGAAAATAAAATTGGGTTGCCTCCCAACAAGCGCTATCATTTAACGCCCCCAGCTAGGCACGATACAAGAATATATATATATAGGTATTGCCATCTTTGGTAGGCAATTCTTCAGTTAATCACTTATAATTCTTAGGAACTTATTTATTCCTATTGATAATCAAACTTCTAGGCAAGAAATCACGAAATTCATTTGTAGCACAAGGTTCCCTTGCGAAAGTGAGAAAGTTGGGATGAACACTTATAGATGATTCACCCTTATTTTTAGGAACATACATAAACTTGGCCAATTTAGTGGTAGAGGGATTCGAAGTAGTTTTCATAGCAGAAAGAACATACCCTACATTAGTGATAATATCCTCAAGTTTATCGATTCTAGTGGAATCTTGATCTATTTTCTCTTTAACTATGGGTTCTTTTTCTTTAAAAAAATTTAGAATAACTCCTACCTTGGATCCATATTGGGTAATTTGGTTGCCAACTGACGGCAAAGTTTATTTGCCATCCGGCAACTGACGGCAAAGTTTCTTTGCCGTCAGCTAGTGGGCGGCAAAGAATGTGGCCGTTAGCAGCCCCTCGCTAGTGGTCCACCCTGCCTCTTTGCTGTCAGCTAGCGGACGGCAAATGTTCTATGTCGTCCGCTAGCTGACGGCAAAGTCGGGGCTGACGACAAACATTTTCTTTGTCATCAGCTGCTTCTTTGTCGTGAGGTAGCTGACGGCAAAGAACTGGCTGACGGCAAAGTTCCTGATTCCAGTAGTGAAACCTTCCTCAAAACAGTCACCATACCTACCTATTATGGCATTTCCATAGCCATTCCGAGTTATATTGCCATGCACTTCCATCATATAGGTGACTTGAGCATTCATTTTCATATTGCTTTGCATGATCGTAACATAGCTAGCACGATATTTTCATGGCGTGTCCATTTTTTGATATCTTTACTATGCTAGATCATTGCACATCCCGGTACGCTGCCAGAGGCATTCATTTGGAGTCATACTATGTCATAGGCATCGAGTTGTAATTTTTATTTTTATTTCCTTTTGAGTTATAAGTAAATAGAAGTGTGATGATCATCATTATCCATTATTAGAGCATGCCCCATGATGATAGGGGGATGGAGACAATGATTCCCCCACAAGTCGGGATGAGACTCCGGATTTTAAAAATAATAAAAGAGACCAAAGAAGCCCCAAAAAAGAGGCCAAAGAAGCCCACCAAAAAAATATTAAAAAAATAAAAAAAATGAAAGGAAAAGAAAAGGGGCATGCAAATACCACACTTCTGCTTCAAAGTAGCACCATGTTTTTCATATGGAGAGTCTCCTATGTTGTCACTTTCATATACTAGTGGGAATTTTCCTTAGTAGAGGTCGATGCATACCCAATTAGTTTCATATTGAGATTTCATACACTTATAACTCTTAGTTGCATATGTGTCATGGCAACCCCTACTCCTCGCATTGATATCGATTGATGGACATCTCCATAGTCCATTAGTTTGCCTAGTTGATGTGAGACTTTCTTCCCTTCTTTTGTCTACTACCACCGCACTCTATTCCACCTATATTGTTATATCCATGGTTCGCGCTCATGTATTGCGTGAGAGTTGAAAATGTTGAAGCGTGTTAAAAAGTATGAACCAATTGCTAGGCTGACACTGGGGTAGTACATGATTTATACTTTGAGCTGGGAAGACAGAGCATGACAAGACTATACGATTTTGTAGGGATAGCGTTCTTTAGAATTTTATATTCTGAAAGACATGATTGTTTGTTGGGATGCCCGAGTATTGATGTCCTTATGTCAAATTATAGAGTATTGATTTGAATCACTCATGTCTTAATATTCATGCCCTGACTAGCTGTATGATCAAGTATATGCTAGGTAGCATTCCACATCAAAAATTATCTTTTTTACAATTTACCTACTCGAGGACGAGCAGGAATTAAGCGTGGGGATGCTGATACATCTCTGTCGTATCTATAATTTTTGATTGTTTCATGCCAATATTATTCAACTTTTACATACTTTTGGCAACTTTTTATATGAATTATTTGGACTAACTTACTTACCCAGTGCCTAGTGCCAGTTCATGTTTTCTGCATGTTTTTTGTGTCGCAGAGTATCCATATCAAATGAAGTCCAAATTCAATAAAATTTCACAGAGAATTATTTTGGAATATATCTGATTTTTGCGAGGTGGAAGCAACATAAACGGGGGCCCATAGGCCCCACAACCCACCAGGGCGTGCCAGAGGTGCCTAGCACGACCAGGTGTCTTATGCCCACCTAGAACATCGACTGGAGCTATAGTTTGGGTGCAAGGAAGCTTATATCCAGGAAAAAGCGTGTAAAAATCTCAGCGCAATCGGAGTTACGGATCTCCGAGAATATAAGAAACGGTTTTGGGCCAGATCTGGGGACGTGAAACAGAGAGAGACAGAGAGACAGATCCAATCTCGGAGGGGCTCTTGCCCCTCCCATGCCATGGAGACCAATGACCATAGGGGGGACCCTTCTCCCACCTAGGGAGGAGGCCAAGGAAGAAGAAGAAGGAGGGGGCTCTCTCCCCCTCGCTTCCGGTGGCGCCGAAGTGCCAACAGGGCAACGATCGGGACGGCAATCTACATCAACAATCTTGCTACCGTCCACACCAACTCTCCCCCCCCTCATTGCAGCGGTGTAACACCTCTTTCCCCCCACTATAATCTCTACTTAAACATGGTTCTCAACTCCATATATTATTTCCCGATGTTCTATGGTTATCATATGATGTTTGAGTAGATCCGCTTTGTGCTGTGGGTTAATCGTGATCTTGGTTGGTATGATTGTATATTTTATTTATGGTGATGTCCTACGGTGCCCTGCATTCTCGCGCAAATGTGAGGGGCCCCCGTTGTAGGGTGTTGCAATATGTTCGTGGTTCTGTTATGGTGGGTTGCGAGAGTGACAGAAACTTAAACCCGAGTAGGTGAGGTATGACGTATGGGAGTAAAGAGGACTTGATACTTAATGCTATGGTTGGGTTTCACGACCTTAATGATCTTAAGTAGTTGCGGATGCTTGCTAGAGTTCCAATCATAAGTGCATATGATCCAATTAGAGAAAGTATGTTAGCTCATGCCCCTCCCCCTCATATAAAATTGCAACAATGATTACCTGTACTTGTTATCGATTACCTAGGGACAAATAACTTTCTTGTTGACGAAAGCTATCCACTTTTATTATCTTGCAAAGTACTTCTAGTTTTATTCTTGCAAAGTAGTTCTGGCATCACACCTACAAAATAGTTTCATACCTGTTTTCGGTAAAGCAAACGTTAAGCGTGCGTAGAGTTGTATCGGTGGTCGATAGAACTTGAGGGAATATTTGTTCTAACTTTAGCTCCATGTTGGGTTCGACACTCTTACTTATCGAAAAAGCCTACAAACGATCCCCTATACTTGTGGGTTATCAGGTGCTGTCACTAGAGAGAAGTAGGCGGGGCTCAGCAAAATCATATACCCGGTTCACAGGTACTGGCACATAACTTACTGTTTTCGTCAATCTTCATAGTTCTTTGTCACACTGAGGTGTACACTTTTAACTGAGCGGGTTGTCTGGATATGGGGTCCTTACCAAAATAGAGTAGATGAATATTCCGTGTGATCGATGCTAACTCATACTTTCCGAGGTACCTGCACCATGTGAGACATGCATCAATTTATCAGTCTTGCTCCTCACCAAACTTTTGTGGATCCGATTCTCAGGATGCACTGCCATATACTGGCAATACACAATTTAATAGCTTACACAAATGCCATCCTAAGGGAGATGGGATGGCTTATGCTGGAAACCATCAAGAGTATCTTGCTGAGGAAGACTGGATAACGTGCTTCAGAAGCTTCCCCCTTAAGGACTTGCTGGGGAAGGACTCGGTATCTTATGCCAGAAACTTTTGTGGTTGCTTATTGGAGAAGACAGGGTACCTTGCACGGGATGTCATCCATGTATCATACTGAGGAGGATGGAGGAATCTTGCATTGGAAGCTTCTTTGGTAGCTTGCGAGGGAAGACTAGAATGCTTATTTCAGAAGCTTCTCACTATGATATGTGGACCGATTCCCACATATATATCATCTTAATATTTCTACTATTGATTACCTTTGACTGATAATATACTATCGATCTTGCACACAATTTATCTTCCTGCTGATTAGATCATTATTACTATGAAGAGTGCTCACTGAGCGAGACTTGATTATCCGTGTCGTTGTGAGGAGTGCACGCTGATGCAAATTAGTTTATCAGCATCTAGATCAGATATTCCCCATTTCACTGCAGTCGGCCGAGAATTCCATTTTCTTTTTCTGAGTTTCCAAATATCTGAATTCCTTGTTGATTCTTCGGGTCCGGTGTCGGTTGACGAGCAACTTTAATAAGGGGGAAATAATGCCACACTGAAGGCCCAAAGAATGAAGCAAAAGAAACGACTAAAATAAAAGCACACAAGCGTACTAATAATATAATCAAGCAACAACACCTATTACTGCTACTCACAACAATAATATCCATACATACCTACGCACACAAATCTCACGGAAACTCCGTTTTTGCGGTCTAATATGCTATGACGGTGTGCATGAAAAGTGAATACACATGTGGAAGGAGTTGGTGTAACCAAGGCTACACCAAGCGCTGGATGAACAACGGTTTCGACTGGATGGATATGGGGGCGATGATGAACTTGGTGATCATGTAGCGAGACACAAAGGTCGCGACCACATGATCATCAAGCGTACGAAAGGGAATCGTATACGTCCAAAGAATTGAGATGACAGGGTAAGATAGAGGTGGAAAGCGGGGCTTGCTAGCATTGCCCTTTTTCTGATAACAACGATCAGTAAGGGTTGCCAAAGGGACGAGATGGATGGCACGATTCGGGATAGAAACAAATCTATCACCGAAATAATATGGGTGGACGGTGTAAAAATATCAAAGCGATATCTGAGCATAACTCCTGAAAATGGTGTCTGGAACACTGGGTACCATGGCATCACTCTGCTGGGACAGAGATGACGCCGAACACCGAAGAGCGGGTATGCAAAAAGGAAGGGTGCAGGTAGTGGATTGAACCCGATACCACCTACACATGCAAGATTACTATCAGCAACCAGATACTAATCTATATGCATGTTATGCATGAAACAAATGTTGCAATCAAGTGAAACAAACCAACTGGGCTCTATACTACCGCATTCTAACGTTCGCGTGGGCTAGGGCGTCCTACAACCAGACCTACTCAGATACCAAGCCTGTGGCACTGCGGCTCGGAAAAACCGTAACGCCCCGTATTCCAGCCCAGAGATCGAGGAGAAGTCTTCTGGAATATTGCACTGCTTAGCATAGAACAATCCAGCTCTGTATTATAACATAAATACCAATACAAGGTCTCCGATATTACAAGGTATAACATTGGCACTGCGACACTACGCCTGCCATGGTTGCTCTATGGCAGCAGCAGAACAACATGAAGCAGCGGAATAACTCTAGCAGCGGAACAGCGACGACGGTGATGAACTCCAATCCGCAGGGCCTCTGGCTGGAACGCTTATCCGCAAACAAGTGATCTACGACAAACAAGCGATAAAATTTGGCACGACCTAAAAACTGGCATGACACGCTAGGTCAGTACATTGAATGTACTTGTACGCTCACAGTAGACAAAACACAGTCAAGACAGACAACAGCATGGCAATTACAGGTTAACAAGGATTAACATGATCCTATCAGACCGATCATAGCATGAACAAGATGAACATGATACAGCTAGAACAATATGAGCATGGCATGAACATATGAACAGACGATACTAGCATGCAGCATGATTACGCTATCATGCACCAACTTACTATGCTCGGGTTATCTTGTAACCAGAGCATGCACAAACTTACCATCACGGACATCACACGATCATCTCAGGACCCAATCAAGCTTGGTATTAACCATACCATAGTAATCATTATATGACCACAAGGAGCTTGATCTTTACCCATGATTCTCACACAACATCACAAATATCCATCAACTCGGTATGCTCGATACCACGGTGATCTTCTCACGATCACATCCAACATATTTCTCATAATCGAAACGGGGTTGTTATTAAGCACATTATTATTATTACTATTGACCCAGAGTGTGACCGACTACGAACTAGGCCCATATGCGCGGGCACGGCTATCGATAGGTTAAAACACACACTTTGCAGAGGTAGCGCACTTTACCCACACCACAGAACCCATGGCCTTGCACTCCCATTCGGGTGGACCAACGGCGTTTCGACAAAACCGATCTATCGCCATGACACTCTCTCGGCCACTCCGACTAACTCCCCTTTGGGCTAAGTCATGAGTGGCACCGTGCCTACCAAAGGCATCAACGACCATCATCGTGGCAAAACATAAACGGTCCCAAACGGGGACAATTGCGCATAATAACAACAACGGGCACACAAGGCTTATGCCGTCCTACCCGTCCAAGGTAGCTCCCATGCATAACCTTCCCTCATTGGAGGCACCGGCGAGAGGCATGACAATAGACCCAGTTAGGACCTTCCCATAAAAGTAAATGTGGTTGCACTGGTTAGCTTGATTTGATGGCACTATGACTCAGCTAACAGGTGTTAAAGTTTGATGAAGTCTGGTTAAACTTTAATGCAATAAGCTGAGCCATAATAAAATAACATGATCTAACTATAATGCATGAGCATGATATCAACATAATCATGGAAATGCAACATAATCAACGAGCATAACAGCAACATTTAATCATTTATCCAGATGAGCATGGCATATGGATGAGGATGAACATTACAAATAGAACACTAATCATAGCATAACCTGACCACTAGCATCAACAATAAATCTCATGAAAAAACATATCATCAATGGTACCATGCAAGCATTTAACCAACTGGGTGTCAAGGAACATGCATAACGATAATACTCGGAATAGATGATAGTCATGCACCAAAGACCATCACCAACATCAACATGTACTACTACCAAGCATGGCATATGAAAGTAATACTAGCAAGAATATATGATAACCAGGTGTACCCGAATATAGCATGAACATATACACAGATCCATCAGCATAACCAAAACAGCGATAACAGTTGCAAACAATCAAGCACTTATTAAATGTTCAAGTAGAAAACCATGGCTACTTCATGACTATCATGCAAGTGGTTGCCGTGGCTTGCCTGGTGTCATGGTTTTGTCACGGCAGATGTCCTAGTGTGAGGACTTAGTCATGGAGCCATCGTAACGGGTTAGCTTAAAGGGGTTAAAGCGGGACAAAGGACGCAAGGAATTTATACTAGTTCGGCCCCTTGCGGTGAAGGTAAAGGCCTACTCTAGTTGATGTGGAATTGCTAGGGTTTCGATTACCAGGGAGTGAATCCGCTTGACATGGCTCTCGAGTTGTTGTCTCCCCTTGAACCGCCGCCGGGTCATCCCTTTATATACACAGGTCGATGCCCGGCGGTTTACAGAATCCCGAGGCTGGCTCATAAACGTGTCCGGCTCGGTTTCTTTCCTTTCCTATCTTACAACACAAGTTATACACCTTATGGCGGTTTATGCTACAGGCCCTAATCCGCCTTTGGGCCCTGGGCTTTTAGATCTCTATAGTAAAGCGCCATACTTCTTGTCTTCATGGGCTTCAATACGGATAACTTATTACAGGTATAACTTGGCCCCTCCTGGGCGGTTTATACTCAGTAGTTATATCCTCAACATTAGGCCCCAGATTGATTTGAACCTGTTCATGTCAATCTTCAACACTCAGGAAAATTTCTTCTCCAACGCCTTCGAGTAAACCTTATAATCCACCATGACATTATCTTCCAGGATAATAGAAAACCGTCAAGACGTCACCTGTTCAATAAAACCATATATACCTTACTTTTATTAATGATCCTCCGAAAATCGAGGCGACAACTCTGCCACATATCCATTTTTTGGGCTCCTCTATTTCTGCATCAGTCGCTTATCCCCTCGTCTTATAAATAGGGCCAAGGGTCCTTTTCCCATTCTCCCCTTGCCTCTTTGCCTTTCTTCCACCTCGCATCGCCTCAGTGCTCGAGTGCTGCCGCCGCCATCGACCTTCGCCTCTGCCCCAACAACGGCCGCTGCATCAACCTGATTCGACGAGAGCTCCGCCTGTACGCCTTCACGTTCAACAACCCTGGTAAACAATTCTTTGCTCCTCCCATAGATCTCGTTTAGGGTTTTCTACGAGTTCATCGAAGCTTAGTGCTGTTCTTCCCCGTTCTTCTCTATGGCATAAATGGCGAGTTTAAATCTTATATTTTCCCGTGCGGTTGTAGCTATAATCCCCTTTCCCATCATTAGCGCATCCTCTCTCTAAAATAATCACATTTGGATCTGATGAACTGCTTAAGAACCTGTATCTTAGGTCTGAATATACTTTGATTTATTGATACGCTGTAGATCTGAAATTATCATATCAATCTATGAAACCTGTTTTTCCATCACTTAGTTATTAGATCTGTAGCTTCCATACCCACATAGGTGGTTTAACCTTAGAAAATGATAATCCCGCAGGTACCATTAGTCCCCTTTTAAATCGTCATTTTGGTTATCTTTGTAACCCTTCCAATGTCTGACCCCGGTTTAACAATGTGTATACGCCTCAACATCTTCTCCTGTTGATCTTGCGACGCTTTAAACTTGTTAGTCATGATTCATAAACTGGCATTTTATCTGTAATTTCAGCTTTTCATTGAAAATGGCCAAGCAAATTTATTCCTGCAATTGGGTTCTGTCCCGGGTTACCGAGGAACAGCTCAACGGGTTAGTTGACATTGGCGCTTTAGCAAAAAGGATGTCATTCACTTGAGAGTCCCTGGTCCAGAAAATCCTTCTGAACCTAAAGATGTAGAAGTGATTGTGTTCGTTGATCATCTAGGCCGAGGGTTTCGCCCTCCCGGATCAAAAAAATTCCGTGATGTGCTTGCTAGCTTCCAACTCCATCCTCAAGACATTGGACGAAACTCTATGTCCAATGTTTGCAACTTCCAAGTATTTTGCGAGGCTTATCTGCAAGAGGAGCCCACAGTCGAACTGTTTAGGGATTTCTTCTACTTGAACCGCCGTACAGAATTTACAGACGGACCCAATACTGAACTTGGCGGGATGGCATTCCAGAAGAGGAAAGATGTCAGCTTCCCTCACACCAAGCATCAGAGTCACCCAAAGGACTGGAATCAGACTTGGTTTTACTGCCAAGATACGTCTCCAACTGATGAGAATCCTTTGAAGGGTTATCGTCCTCACCGACTTACCAATACCCATCCATTTCCCCAATGTCTTAAAACCAAGGAACGATCCAAGTATGCACCACAACTTTCAAAGCTTCGGGCCTTCGTTGCAAATGATTTAACATGCGTCGATTTTGTTCGTTGCTGGATCTCCTGGAGCATTCTACCTCTAAGCCGACGCCCCGGTTTAATGTGCGAGTACATAGGGGACTTGAAAGATCATCAACGACATACTGCCATTCAGCTAGCAGAAGATGAAGTTACTGAATCTGTTAAGAAAATACTGGATGAATCGGTGGTTGTCTATAGCAAAACAGGGTTGAATCCCTTCTGTGCTTCCAATAAACCGACAGCTATAAGGATCCTATAACTATTGCTTTAATTCAATCCTTTTAAATATCCTCTCAAAATTTCATCAATCTTTGACAGGGTGATGATCCGTTTTGGAAGAAGAAGTCACAGGATAAACCGACAAAGACACCTCGCCCCAAGACTAAGGTTATCAAGAAACCTGCCAAAAATAAAACCGCTCAGTCCTCCGAATTAAACGTTGATGATGATCTGGAAACCGGAATCAGAGGTAGAACTTGACTCTCATGGCTCCCTTTTCATACACCACATTGACAATGACTATTATCAGGATGACGCTGAAGGTAGCCAGACTGATGATGTAGATGTAATTATTCTTTCCTCCGGTTCAGGTCCTCTGCCAACACAAAAAATCCGTCAAGAAAACCGGAAAGTAAGATTTTCTCACCCCCTAGCTCACTTGGACCCAAACTTTCTTTTGAAGAAGCAGCAACACGAAGCTCGCCATACAACCCGGCACAGCGGCCAAGTAGTTACTTTAGCCGGTTTACCAAACACTTCGATCCGGAAATGTCGATCAGAGGTCTCATATATTTCTAATGTTTCTTATCCTAAGGCGGGTCATTTCCGACAGCCTCTTAATCCGTCTGATTCAAACTATCAGGGAACACCTCATTCATCATCTGGCGAGTCAATGGCCACACAACTTCCAACCCTCAAGACGGTTCCTGGGTGAGTTTATGCTTTAAATTTACTTTTGACACTTTATGTTTATCCAATGTACTAACCTTTCTGTTTATTCCGCCGTAGCTTCCACGATCCGAATGGACCGAAGTCTCTGTGTTCTGTGTCATCCCTGGATCGGTAATGCTGACACACACAGTACTTGAAGGATTTACAATAGAGTGGCAATCACACACTTATTACATCGAATGTCTCCAATGAGAACTTATTACAAAAATCTATGGCTTAAGGCCATCTAACAAAATAACAGCGGAAGGCTTAGAAGATAAGTGAGTCCATCAACTCCAACGGCATAGCTGAGTGCATGACAAACGACCTAGAACGTTTTATTCCTCGTCTGAAAAGTCTGCAATGTAATATGTTGCAGCCCGAAAACGGGTCAGCACATGGAATATGCTGGCAAGATAACACAGAAGATGCAAGTAATAGAATAAAGGCTATACTATATGCATATTTGGCTGGTGGAGGCTCTAAGTTTAAAGTTTTTGCGTAAAGCCAATTTTTCCCTACAACAAAGGAATAAATTTTATTTTAACTATCATGTAGGTTGAAAATCATTGAGAACGTACCTCCAACTCAATCCCAAATTAAAGTTATCATTAACCCAACAAATTAAATTATAGAGTGATGAGATCAACCAATAATTGAAGTACCAGATACTTAAGATGTCCATAACCGGGGACACGACTAATCATGATCAGTTTGCACACTCTGCAGAGGTTTGTGCACTTTTCCCACAAGACTTGATCACCTCCATTTGGTTTCTCACACTGCATGGTGTTTGAGAAACAGATGACCGGGACACAGTCTTTCTTAGGAGGTCCCCTTAACCAAATAGATATGCCGGTACACCTACAATCCTTCTATATCTGCTAGCCCATCATGGAAAGGTTTCCCACAACTTACTCATCTATGTCAGAGCCCATATTGGCATGTGGCTGCACACAGAAGTTTCTAGCATGAATAGTTTTATGATCCCTTTGAGCCTGGGTGGCATTCCATAGGAAAAATCACACGGAACCCCGGGATTTCCTAGGACAACACTGGATTCTCCAGGTGCCCAGCAACCAATCCACCCAGATGTGTATTCAAGTAGCCACCTTAAGTTCAATCCTTAATTAACGACTCACATCTGTCATGGATTTCACTCAAACCCAAACCACGTCTACGAGCATAACATAGCAACCTAAGCAAACGTAGAAGTAACTCCCAAGGGTTTGAAAATAATGCAGGTAATAGGTTCTACCACAATCTACTTCCCAGTCCCACAAGTTAAGAGATCCTACTCATGCAATGTGTGAGGGTTTGATCTAATGCATAAAAACTGGGTAATAAAAGGATATGATCAAAGTGTTACTTGCCTTAATGACGATTCGCAAAACCTAGAGACTCGTAGTAGCACGCTTCACAGTCCGGGTATTCTATCGCAAGCAAAGAATAGCATACATAAGCAAACAAGCAAAGATGCACATACAAAACTCCAAAAGATAAGACCTAACCAGAAAGTTCAACTTAAGAACTCTGGTTTGCAAAAAGAATCAAATCGAAAGAAGCAACGAAACTCAAACTGCGAAAGAAACGAGCTCCGGTTACTAATTGGTCTAAAGTCAAATTTTACAGTAGCCAAAACTTTTTTCAAGTTGGTTAAACGGAAAGAGGGCGTCGAGACGAAGATCTGGGATTTTGAATCACCTGATTCCGACTCTCGAGCGAAAAGAAAAACGAGAAACAAGATCAGGGCAGAAATCGCGATCGAAATAATCGCGGATAAAAACCCCGAAAAAGAAAACTGACGAACTGGCGAACGAAAGAACGTTCACTGTCTGCGGCTAATGGACGAACAGCGTTCGTTAAAATGAACGTACGGACGAACATCCGCTAAATAACTAAACCGAAGAAAACCGAACCGATCTAAACCTAAAAACACGAATCTAGGGTTTAACCGAAAGAACCGATCGGTTTTAAAAGAAACCGATGGCTACCTCGAAAACGGCGAACTCTGGTGGCGGACTCCAGCGAGGGCGCAGCTCCGGTGGCTACCGGCGGCGGGCGCCGGAGGCGGGCCGCGGCACGAGCGGTAGTGGCTGGCGGCGGCGCACACGACGGCGGCGGCGGCGGAGGCGAGGCGGCTGGCGGCTGGGCTGCCTCGGGACGGGGTGGCGGCTTATAAAGGCCAGAGTCCTGGCCACTTACGGCCCGGAGTCGGTTCGCTCTCTTTTTTTTCTAAAAAGAGTCCTCTCGTAGCAAAACTAACGAAAGAAATAATAAACGGACTTCAAAAATCCCGAAATAAATTTTCACCGTCCTCTAATAATATTTAGGACAAAGTGAACATTTTCCCCAGACCTAAATGCAATTTTTAAAAACACGCATTTTTCCTATGCAATTAAAATCGCAAATAAAACCAGAAAAATACCAAAAGTGATTTTAACATTTTTTCTCCAATATTTCTGTTATTTTGGAGAAGTCATATTATCTCCGCTCATATCTTGCATTTAGAAATATTTTTAGGAGAGAAAAATAATAAAAACCAACACTGTCCTCGTACCGGTATTCGAGTAAACTCAAATACAAAACGGTAGAATTCCCAACTCTCTCCGCAGGTCCTTGAGTTGCTTAGAATTTCAAGGAACGCCACAAACAAAAATGCAGAGAAACATGCAACGTAGTATGATCTATGTATAACATTCAAATTGAAAATTTGGGATGTTACAAACCTACCCCCCTTAGAATGAATCTCGCCCTCGAGATTCGACTTGGCTAGAGAACAGGTGTGGGTGGCCCTTGCGTAGATCATCTTCTCGTTCCCAGGTGGCTTCTTCCTCGGTGTGGTGACTCCATTGAACTTTGCAAAACTTGATAAACTTACTGCGGGTGACTCTGCTCGAAAATTCGAGAATCTTAACAGGCTTCTCCTCGTAGGTCAGATCACTGTCCAACTGAATTGCTTCCAGGGGTACTGTGTCTCTAATCGGTATGTCGGCCATCTCCACGTGGCACTTCTTAAGCTACGAAACGTGAAACACGTCATGCACTCATGACAATCCTTCAGGCAATTCCAACTTATAGGCAACCTCTCCCATGCGTTCCAAGACACGGTAGGGTCCCACAAATCTCGGGGCTAGCTTTCCTTTAACTCCGAAACGTTTAACTCCTCGCAGAGGCGATACTCTCTAGTATGCTCTATCTTCGATCTCATAGGCTATCTCCTTGCGTTTCGAGTCTGCATAACTCTTCTGCCTGGACTGAGCTACCTTCAATCTATCTGGAATCAACTTCACCTTCTCCTCAGACTCTTTGATCAAGTCTGGTCCAAACAACTGTCAGTCTCCAACTTCGTCCCACATTAACGGTGTTCGGCATCTCCTTCCATACAATGCCTCGAACGATGCCATCTTCAAACTGGCCCGGTAACTGTTGTTGTACGAGAACTCCACGTAGGGCAAATTATCATCCCAACTAGATCCATAATCTAACGCACAGGCTCTCAACATGTCATCCAGGATCTGGTTGACTCTCTCGGTCTGTCCATCGGTCTGGGGATGAAAAGCGGTGCTGAATTCCAGCCTCATTCCCAAAGTTTGGTGTAGCTGATGCCAAAACTTTGAGGTGAATTGTGTTCCTCTATCTAATACAATGGTCTTCGGAACTCCGTGCAGACATACAATCCTGGTCATGTATATCTTGGCCAACTTCGCACTGGTGTATGTGGTTTTCACGGGGATAAAATGGGCTACCTTCGTCAATCGATCCACTACTACCCATATTGAATCATATCCCGATGTGGACCTGGGCAATCCGGTGATAAAATCCATGCCAAGCTTCTCCCACTTCCATTCGGGTATCGACATAGGCTGCAGCAATCCTGCTGGCTTCTGATGCTCTGCCTTTACTCTCTGGCATACATCACATACGGCTACATACTCGGCAATATCCTTCTTCATTCCCGTCCACCAGAAACGTTCCTTCAAATCCAGATACATCTTGGTGTTTCCGGGGTGTATCGAGTATGGCGAATCATGTGCTTCTTGCAGTATCAACTTCCTGATCTCCGGGTCGTGGGGCACATAAAATCGATCCTCAAACCACAAGGTGTTGTGTTCATCCTCACGAAATCCCTTGGCTTTTCCTTCACTCATCCTTTTCCTTATCTCGGCAATTTCCTTGTCATCCTTCTAGGCTTCACGTATCTTTCCCAGCAATGTCGACTGAACCTCCAACATTGCAACAAAACCTCTAGGAACTATCTCCAAACGAAGCTCCCTTAGATGTTCTCCTAACTCCTGTGGCAATCCCCCTTTTATTAGGGTATTTTCATAACTCTTCTGGATCAAAGCGTCTGCTACGACGTTGGCCTTTCCTGGGTGATAGTGTAGCTTCATATCATAATCCTTTATATGCTCCAACCATCTCCTTTGCCTGAGGTTCGGCTCCTTCTGTGTGAAAATGTACTTCAAACTCTTGTGATCCGTGTACACATCACAATGATTTCCAATAAGGAAATGTCTCCAGGTTTTCAGTGCGTGCACTACAGCTGCTAACTCCAGATCGTGCGTCGCGTAATTCAACTCGTGTGGTCGCAGTTGACGGGATGCATAGGAAACAACTCTTCCGTCCTCCATAAGTAGTCCTCCAAGTGCTAAGCGTGAAGCGTCGCAGTACACTTGAAAATCCTTGCGTATATCTGGCAATATCAGCACTGGGGCTGTCGTCAACCGTTTCTTCAACTCCTGGAAACTTTCTTCACACTCTTCAGTCCAATAGAACTTTGTCTCTTTCTTCAATAATGTCGTCATTGGCTTTGCAATCTTGGAGAAATTTAATATGAATCTCCGGTAGTATCCCGCGAGTCCAAGAAAACTGCGGATCTCTCCAACTGAAGTGGGTGCCAACCACTCAGTGACTGCCTGCACTTTGACGGGGTCCACTGCTATACCTTCTCCCGATATAACATGCCCTAGGAATCCGACTTCCTTCAACCAAAACTTGCATTTGCTAAACTTGGCATACAAATGGTGTTCTCTGAGCTTCTCCAAAACTAAACGCAAATGCTCCGCATGTTCCTCCTCATCCTTCGAGTATACTAGAATATCATCTATGAATACCACGACGAACTTATCCAAGAACTCCATGAACACCTTGTTCATCATACTCATGAAATAGGCAGCCGCGTTAGTCAATCCAAATGACATAACCGTATACTCATACAGCTCGTACCGTGTGGTGAAGGATCTCTTAGGTATATCCTTCTCTCAGATCTTCAATTGGTGGTATCCAGATTGTAGATCTATCTTGGAGAATACTTTCGCTCCCTGGAGTTGGTCGAACAGATCATTGATCATCGGCAACGGGTACTTATTCTTAATAGTCACTTCATTCGGTGCATGATAATCAACGACCATTCTTAATGATCCATCCTTCTTCTTGACCAAAAGCACTGGGGCTCCCCAAGGCGATGAACTTCGGCTAATGAACCCTTTCTCCAATAACTCCTTAATCTGCTTCTTGATCTCCTCCAGATCATTCGCTGGCATCCGATACGGTCTCTTAGATATTGGTCCGGTGCTAGGCAACAACTCTATCAAAAACTCAATATCTCTATCCAGTGGCATGCCAGGTAACTCCTCTGGGAACACATCCGGGTAATCCTTTACTACTGGCACTTCCTCTTGAACAACTCCCGTGAGAGAATGTACTTGGGTCCTTATAGGCGAATGCATAGATACATACTTAATCATTTTTCCCACAGGGGTGGTGAGCAAAATAGACTTACTGGCACAATCGATATTACCTCCATACTTCGATAGCCAATCCATACCTAATATCACATCCAGTCCTTGTGACTCCAGAACTATTAGGTCAGAGGGGAAAGTGTGGCGTCCTATGGTCAGTGGCATCTGAAAGCATCCTTGGTATGCCATATACTCTGCTCCTGGGGAACTTACTAACATGGGGGTCTTAAGAACTCGGGTGGACATACTATGTCTGTTTACGAATCCCCTTGAAATGTATGAATGTGATGCACCAGTATCGAAAAGAACTATTGCGGTAAATGTCTTAACCAAAAACTTACCGACAACAGCATCTGGTTGCTCTTCTACCTCCTCCACAGGTACGTGGTTCACTTGTCCTATGTTGAACGGGTTGGGCTTCTTCCCGGCGCTTCCATTGTCGTTCCCATTCTTAGCTTCAGGGCAGTCATTGGCATAATGTCCATTCTTCCCGCACCTGAAACAAGTGACGTGGCTGAAATCCTTCTTGGCGGTTGTGGATGATGTAGGGTGGCTCTGGTTATTACTTGCTCCATTCCCATTTCCATTCTTAGGGCCATGTAGTTGTTGAAAGTTTCCACCATCAACTGTACGCTCATCTCATCATTCAGCCCTTTCCATAAATCTCTCCTGCTTAGCGGCATCTGTTGCCACATAATCTGGGGCATAACAAGATAGGGTACTAAACTCATCCACGTATTGAGCTATAGTACGGTTTCCTTGGCGCAAGTTGCGAAACTCCCGCTTGTTCATGCTCATAGCTCCAGTTGAGACATGGGCAGTACAGAAAGCTTGCTAAAACTGCTCCCAAGTGACATTGGCTATGGGGAAAGTGGCTGTGTAATTCTCCTACCATGCTGCGGCTGGTCCAGACAACTGGTGTGCGGCAAATCGCACCTTCTCAGCGTCCGAGCAATTGGCGATGGTCAAATCCCTTCCAATCTTGTGTAGCCAGTCATCAGCCACTATTGGTTCGATGCTGCTAGCAAACACTGGTGGTTGCAACCTTAAGAAACGTGTCAGGTTTCCATGGGTGGTGGTGGTGGAGGGTTGTTGTTGTTGTTCTGATTGTTCTGAGTGTTCTGGACAAGAAGTTGCATCAGGGTGTTCTGCTGCTGGATCAACTGGGTGAGCTCAGGGGGAAACTCAAATCCGGGCTCACGTCTTGGAGGCATCTAGTGAGTGTAGAGGGAAGAGATTAGAATAGAATTGAGGTCTAAGGGAAAATCACTACCCATATGCACATGAGACAAACACAATCATATCACACCAATCAATTTCAAGCAAGATCTTACAAATCTAACTACCGTTACAAAGAGTGCTCTAAATACTAATATGTGTGGGGGGGTGGGTAAACTACTAGTCATAGGGTGGTCTTCTACAAATATTGATCGGCGGAAGATTCCATGATGTCTGCTCCAGCTTCATCTTCATAGTCTTCGTCTTTACTGTCATAGGGTTCTGAATCCGTGTCGTCGATAATAATGTAATCCTCGGGATGAATCTCCTTGGGTTCTTCTTCCTCTTCTTCACCTCCTGGTGCTGGATCTCCCATGAGTACTCCTAGCTTCCTTGTCAAATCGTCATTCTTCTCCACTAGTATCAATATCTCCTCCCCGTATCCGTCACCAGTAGACTTAAGTTCTTCTTCTAGCTCCAAATTCATGTTTAGTGCCTTCTTCAATTCTATCATCCCAGCGCACATCTGGTGCTCCTGTCGTCGAATGTGCTGGTTCAACTCCTGGATGAACGCTGCAATGGACCTATCCTTCCTGGTGCTGATCAAATCCCAACTCTCATCTCGGCGTCCACAAATCTGGTAGATGGTGTCCTTTAGCTCCTATTTGTAGACTTCTCCGATCCTTCCTATTGTGATGTGGGCGGCCATGCTCTTGCCTAGGCTCCAGGTTGGCGTGTCAAAAGAAAACTCTATTGGCTCAGTGGAGGGTGCAAAGGTTCTTCCGGGAATTTGAACTTGTATACTCCATCGCTCCTCTTCTGGTAAAGTGGCAGTGTAGGTCCCGGTAAAGCTTGGTATTCCTATGTTCAGGTACCTAGTGACTTCCTTCAAGTGTCGTCCAAATGGTGTGTCTTCATTCGATTGAGTGAACTTGTTCCTTGGATCTACCATCCTAAAGAAGTAGAAAATGGAGAGAAGTCCGAAATGAGTAGAGAAGAGTGATCTAGGGTCTGTCTTAGTGGTCGTGTCCTACATTCAGCGTGTGCTCTGATACCATCTTTGTAGCGACCATGATCCGAATGGACCGAAGTCTATGTTCTGTGTCATCCCTGGATCGGTAATGCTGACACACACAGTACTTGAAGGATTTATAACAGAGTGGCAATCACACACTTATTAAATCGAATGTCTCCAATGAGAACTTATTACAAAAATCTATGGCTTAAGGCCATCTAACAAAATAACAGCGGAAGGCTTGGAAGATAAGTGAGTCCATCAACTCCAACGACATAGCTGAGTGCATGAAAAACGACCTAGAACATTTTATTCCTCGTCTGGAAAATCTGCAAAGTAATATGTTGCAGCCCGAAAATGGGTCAGCACATGGAATATGCTGGCAAGATAACACAGAAGATGCAAGTAACAGAATAAAGGCTATACTATATGCATATTTGGCTGGTGGAGGCTCTAAGTTTAAAGTTTTTGCGTAAAGCCAATTTTTCCCTACAACAAAGGAATAAATTTTATTTTAACTATCATGTAGGTTGAAAATCATTGAGAACGTACCTCCAACTCAATCCCAAATTAAAGTTATCATTAACCCAACAAATTAAATTATAGAGTGATGAGATCAACCAATAATTGAAGTACCAGATACTCAAGATGTCCATAACCAGGGACACGGCTAATCATGATCAGTTTGTACACTCTGCAGAGGTTTGTGCACTTTTCCCACATGGCTCGATCGCCTCCGTTTGGTTTCTCGCACTGCATGGTGTTTGCGAAACAGATGACCGAGATACAGTCTTTCCGAGGAGGTCCCCTTAACCAGATTGATTGGGCGGTACACCTACAATCCCTCTACATCTGCTAGCCCATCATGGAAAGGTTTCCCACAACTTACTCAACTATGCCAGAGCACATATTGGCATGTGGCTGCACACGGAAGTTTCTAGCATGAATAGTTTTATGATCCCTTTGAGCCTGGGTGGCATTCCATAGGATAAATCACACGGAACCCCGGGATTTCTTAGGACAACACTGGATTCTCCAGGTGCCCTGCAACCAATCCACCCAGATGTGTATTCAAGTAGCCACCTTAAGTTGAATCCTTAATTAACAACTCACATCTGTCATGGATTTCACTCAAATCCAAACCACGTCTACGAGCATAGCATAGCAACCTTAGCAAACGTAGAAGTAACTCCCAAGGGTTTGAAAATAATGCAGGTAATAGGTTCTACCACAATCTACTTCCTAGTACCACAAGTTAAGAAATCCTACTCATGCAATGTGTGAGGGTTTGATCTAATGCATAAAAACTGGGTAATAAAAGGGTATGATCAAAGTGTTACTTGCCTTGCTGACGATTCACAAAACCTAGAGACTCGTAGTAGCACGCTTCACAGTCTGGGTATTCTATCACAAGCAAACAATAGCATACATAAGCAAAGATGCAAAGATGCAAATACAAAACTCCAAAAGATAAGACCTAACCAGAAAGTTCAACTTAAGAACTCCGATTTGCAAAAAGAATCAAATCAAAAGAAGCAACGAAACTCAAACTGCGAAAGAAACGAGCTCCGATTACTAATTGGTCTAAAGTCAAATTTTACAGTAGCCAAAACTTTGTTCAAGTTGGTTAAACAGAAAGATGGCGTCGAGACGAAGATCTGGGATTTTGAATCACCTGATTCCGACTCTCGAGCGAAAAGAAAAACGAGAAACAAGATCAGGACACAAATCGCGATCGAAATAATCGCGGATAAAAACCCCGAAAAAGAAAACTGAAGAACAGGTGAACGAACGAACATTCGCTGTCTACAGCTAACGGACAAACAGCGTTCGTTAAAATGAACGTACGGACGAACGTCCGCTAAATAACTAAACCGAAGAAAACCAAACCGATCTAAACCTAAAAAAACGAATCTAGGGTTTGACGAAAAGAACCGATCGGTGTTAAAAAAACTGATGGCTACCTCGAACACGGCGAACTCCGGCGGCAGACTCCGGCGAGGGCACAGCTCCGGCGGCGGCGGCGGGGTCGTCGTCGTCGGCGGCGGGCGGCGGCGCGTGCGGCAGCGGCGGGCGGCGACGCACACGGCGGCGGCGGCGGCGGAGGCGAGGCGGCAGGCGGCTGGGCTGCTTCGGGCCGGGGTGGCGGCTTATAAAGGCCAGAGTCCTGGCCACTTACAGCCCGGAGTAGGTTCGTTCTTTTTTTTTCTAAAAAGAGTCCTGGCGTAGCAAAACTAACGAAAGAAATACTGAACGGACTCCAAAAATCCTGAAATAAATTTTCACCGTCCTCTAATAATATTTAGGACAAAGTGAACATTTTCCCCGGACCTAAATGCAATTTTGAAAAACGCGCATTTTTCCTATGCAATTAAAATCGCAAATAAAACCAGAAAAATACCAAAAGTGATTTTTAACATTTTTCCTCCAATATTTCTATTATTTTGGAGAAGTCATATTATCTCCGCTCATATCTTGCAGTTAGAAATATTTTTAGGATAGAAAAATAATTAAAACCAACACTGTCCTCGTACCGGTATTCGAGTAAACTCAAATACAAAACGGTAGAATTCCCAACTCTCTCCGTAGGTCTTTGAGTTGCTTAGAATTTCGAGGAACGCCACAAACAAAAATGCAGAGAGACATGCAATGCAGTATGATCTATGTATAACATTCCAAATTGAAAATTTGGGATGTTACATCCTCTCAGTGCCAAGCCTAGACCCAGCGAAAAGGCCAAGCTAAGTAAACCGGCCGATGATAATGTGGTCATTGAACCGGAGAAATCTCCAAAACCGGTAGAAGAAAATGCTGACGCCGTGCTTGATGACCCACCACTACAAGATCATGATTTTTCTATTGAACAAGTAGAAATTGATCCAACGTGCCATCTTGATAAACCGACAAGCCCAGTCCGAGCTAGTGATAAAACGTCAAGCCCAGTCAAGGCTACTGCTGACAAAGCGGATGACATTATGATTACTGGCTTCGGCCACACCACTCCTAGCAATCCCGTCGCCTTTTCAAAGCATAGTGCCAAGAAAGAATTTGCTTCTATGGATAAAGGTAAGTGGAGTGCGGATTTGTCAAGCTATGCCCACCTCAACGCCCAAGACATTCATTCTGGATTTTTGAACCGTCTGTACACAAGCCGCGACTATGAAGCCGGTTTAGTGAACCTGATGAAAGAGCGATATGAGGTAACTGCTGCTTAACTCTACATAACTGTTTCTCTTTTATCAAATTTCTAATATCAACTCCAGTAGCCCCCAAGGGTCGGTTTATCTTTTCAAGATGAACTGGGACATTTAGAATATTAATCTTGCAACTTTCGCCTGCGTAGCCCCCAAGGGCCGGTTTATTCTTTCAAGATGAACCGGGACTTTTATCCTGCCAAATTTCTTGTGGAATATCGTTTTACACCAATCACCCAGTAAGCCAGCTAATGGAAGAGTATCCGTAATATTATTTTGAGCAAATATGCATTAGCCCCCAAGTGCCAGGAATAATACTTGTATTGAGCTTGGGACTTTGTAAAGACTTCTGTGAGCAAATAGGCATTAGCCCCCGAGTGCCAAGTGTATAACTTGTTATGTGCTTGGTACTTCAAATATGTTCTGCCAACTCATGATATGTATGTCTCTTATAGGCTCCGCTGAGCAAAAAGGAATCCCAAACTGCTGATCTTCAAGAAAACATCAAGTCTCAACAAGCTGAATGTTGGGGAACGTAGCATAATTCAAAAAATTTCTACGTCTTCACCAAGATCCAACTATGGATACATCTAGCAACGAGCAAGTAAGAGTGCATCTACATACCATTATGTAGATCGTGTGCGGAAGCTTTCAACGAAGTGGGGATGAAGTAGTCGTACTCTTCACGTTCTTCGCCACCGATGATCTAGCGCCGAACAGACGGCACCTCCGCGTTCAACACACGTACGGTGCAGCAACGTCACCTCCTTCTTGATCCAGCAAGGGGGGAGGAGAAGTCGTCAGAGATCCGGCAGCACGACGGCGTGATGACGTATGCAGTGGAGATCGCAGCAGGGCTTCGCCGGGCGCCCTGCGTGGGAGTTGGGAGGTGTGAAGGGAGGGGGAGAGGCGCCAGGGATCAGGTGCGGCTGCCCTCTCCCCCCCCACATATATATAGGGGCCAGGGGGGGGCACCTGGACCCCCTGCAGATCCAATCTGCAAGGGGGCGGCGGCCAAGGGGGGTTCCTTGCCCCCCAAGGCAAGTGGAGCCCCCTCCCCCTTAGGGTTTGAACCCTAGGCGCAGGGGAGGTGGGCCTCCCTTAGTGGTGCGCCAGCCCAGAGGGCTGGACACATCCCCTTGCGGCCTAGGGGCCCCACCGGGATGGGTGGCCCCACCCGGTGGACCCCCGGGGCCCCTCCGGTGGTCCCGGGACGCTCCCGGTGACCCCCGGAGATCACCCGTTGGCCGAAACTGGACTTCCCATATATCAATCTTTACCTCCGGACCATTCCGGAACTCCTCGTGACGTCCGGGATCTCATCCGGGACTCCGAACAACTTTCGGGTTTCCACGTGCATTAATCTCTACGACCCTAGCGTTACCGAACCTCAAGTGTGTAGACCCTACGGGTTCGGGAGACACGTAGACATGACCGAGACCACTCTCTGGTCAATAACCAACAGCGGGATCTGGATACCCATGTTGGTTCCCATGTGTTCCTCGATGATCTTCATCGGATGAACCACCGTGTCAAGGATTCACTCAATCCCGTATGTTATTCCCTTTATCCATCGGTACGGTACTTGCCCGCGATTCGATCGTCGGTATTCCCGATACCTTGTTCAATCTCGTTATGGCAAGTCTCTTTACTCGATCCGTAATCCATCATCCCGTGACTAACTACTTAGTCACATTGAGCTCATTATGATGATGTCTTACCGAGTGGGCCCAGAGGTACCTCTCCGTCATACGGAGTGACAACATCCCAATCTCGGTTCGTACCAACTCAACAGACACTTTCGGAGATACCCGATGCGTACCTTTATAGCCACCCAGTTACGTTGTGACGGTTGGCACACCCAAAGCACTCCTACGGTATCCGGGAGTTGTACAACCTCATGGTCTAAGGAATAAATACTTGACACTGAAAAGCTTATGCATTACGAACTATACGATCTCGTGTTATGCTCAAGTTTGGGTCTTGTCCATCACATCATTCTCCTAATGACGTGATCCCGTTATCACCGACATCTCATGTCCATGGTCAGGAAACCGTGACCATCTGTTGATCAACGAGCTGGTTACTAGAGGCCTACCAGGGACTCATTGTGGTCTATGTATTCACACATGTATCGCTGTTTCCGTACAATACAGTTCAAGCATGAATAACAGACGATTATCATGAACAAGGAGATATAATAATAATACTTTTATTATTGCCTCTAGGGCATATCTCCAACAGTCTCCCACTTGCACTAGAGTCAATAATCTAGTTACATTGTGATGAATCGAACACCCATAGTGTTCTGGTGTTGATCATGTTTTGCTCGTGAAAGAGGTTTAGTCAACGGGTCTGCGATATTCAGATCCGTATGCTCTTTACAAATATCTATGTCTCCATCCAGAACATAATTCCGGATGGAGTTGAAACGGCGCTTGATGTGCTTGGTCTTCTTGTGAAACCTGGGCTCCTTGGTAATAGCAATAGCACCAGTGTTGTCACAGAAGAGAGTCATCGGGCTTGACGCGCTTGGAATGACTCCTAGGTCGGTGATGAACTCCTTCATCCAGACTCCTTCCTGTGCTGCTTCAGAAGCAGCTATGTACTCCGCTTCACTTGTAGATGCTGCCACCACGCTTTGCTTGCAACTGCACCAGCTGACTGCCCCTCCATTCAAAATATACACGTATCCGGTTTGTGACTTAGAGTCATCCAGATCTGTGTCGAAGCTAGCATCGACGTAACCCTTTACGACGAGCTCTTCGTCACCTCCCTAAACGAGAAACATATCCTTAGTCCTTTTCAGGTACTTCAGGATGTTCTTGACCGCTGTCCAGTGTTCCGTACCGGGATCACTTTGGTACCTCCCTACCAAACTTATGGCAAGGTTCACATCAGGTCTGGTACACAGCATGGCATACATGATAGAACCTATGGCCGAGGCATAGGGAATGACACTCATCTTTTCTCTATCTTCTGCCGTGGTCGGCGACTGAGTCTTACTCAATCTCATACCTTGCAAAACAGGCAAGAATCCTTTCTTTGACTGATCCATATTGAACTTCTTCAATATTTTGTCAAGGTATGTACTTTGTGAAAGACCAATGAGGCGTCTCGATCTATCTCTATAGATTTTGATGCCTAATATGTAAGCAGCTTCTCCAAGGTCCTTCATTGAAAAACTTTTATTCAAGTAGGCCCTTACATTTTCCAAGAATTCTATATCATTTCCCATCAGCAATATTTCATCCACATATAATATGAGAAATGCCACAGAGCTCCCACTCACTTTCTTGTAAATACAGGCTTCTCCATAAGTCTGTATAAAGCGAAACGCTTTGATCACCTCATCAAAGCGAATATTCCAACTCCGAGATGCTTGCACCAGCCCGTAAATCGAGCGCTGGAGCTTGCATACCTTGTTAGCGTTCTCTGGATCGACAAAACCTTCCGGTTGCATCATATACAACTCTTCCTTGAGGAAGCCATTAAGGAATGCTGTTTTGACGTCCATTTGCCATATCTCATAATCATAGAATGCGGCAATAGCTAACATGATTCTGACTGACTTCAGCATCGCTACGGGAGAGAAAGTCTCGTCGTAGTCAATCCCTTGAACTTGTCGATAACCCTTAGCGACAAGCCGAGCTTTATAGATGGTCACATTACCATCCGCGTCTGTCTTCTTCTTAAATATCCATTTGTTTTCTATGGCGTGCCTATCATCAGGCAAGTCCACCAAAGTCCATACTTTGTTTTCATACATGGATTCTATCTCGGATTTCATGGCTCCAAGCCATTTATTGGAATCTGGGCCCGCCATCACTTCTTCATAGTTCGAAGGTTCACCGTTGTCTAACAACATGATTTCTAGGACAGGGTTGCCGTACCACTCTGGTGCGGAACGTGCCCTTGTGGACCTTCGAAGTTCAGTAGTAACTTGATCTGTTTCTTCATGATCATTATCATCAACTTCCTCCCTTGTCAGTGCAGGCACCTCAGGAATAGTTTCCTGTGCTGCGCTACTTTCCGGTACAGGAGGGGTGACTGTCACCTCATCAAGTTCTACTTTCCTCCCACTCACTTCTTTCGAGAGAAACTCTTTCTCCAGAAAGTATCCATTCTTGGCAACAAAGACTTTGCCTTCGGATCTGTGGTAGAAGGTGTACCCAATAGTTTCCTTTGGGTATCCTATGAAGACGCATTTTTCCGATTTGGGTTCGAGCTTTTCAGGTTGAAGTTTCTTGACATAAGCATCGCAACCCCAAACTTTCAGAAACGACAGCTTCGGTTTCTTGCCAAACCAAAGTTCATATGGATTCGTCTCAACGGATTTTGACGGAGCCCTATTTAAAGTGAATGCGGCAGTATCTAAAGCATAACCCCAAAAAGATATCGGCAAATCGGTGAGGGACATCATAGATCGCACCATGTCCAACAGAGTACGATTTCGACGTTCCGACACACCGTTACGTTGAGGTGTTCCGGGCGGTGTCAATTGTGAAACAATTCCACAACTCCTAAGGTGTGTGCCAAATTCATGACTTAAATATTCACCCCCACGATCCGATCGTAAGAACTTTATTTTTCTGTCACGTTGATTCTCAACCTCATTCTGAAATTCCTTGAACTTTTCAAAGGTCTCAGACTTGTGTTTCATCAAATAGATATACCCGTATCTACTCAAGTCATCCGTGAGGGTGAGAACATAACGGTAGCCTCCGCGAGCCTCAACACTCATTGGACCGCACACATCGGTATGTATGATTTCCAACAAGTTGGTTGCTCGCTCCATTGTTCCGGAGAACGGAGTCTTGGTCATCTTGCCCAAGAGGCTTGGTTCGCACGTGTCAAATGATTCATAATCAAGAGACTCTAGAAGTCCATCCGAATGGAGCTTCTTCATACGTTTGACACCAAATATGACCAAGGCGGCAATGCCACAAGTATGTGGGACTATCGTTATCAACTTTACATCTTTTGGCATCTACACTATGAATGTGTGTATCACTACGTTCGAGATTCATCAAAAATAAACCATTGACCAGCGGGGCATGACCATAAAACATATCTCTCAAATAAATAGAACAACCATTATTCTCTGATTTGAAAGAATATCCATCTCGCATAAGACGAGATCCAGAAACAATGTTCATGCTCAAGGCTGGTACTAAATAACAATTATTGAGGTTTAAAACTAATCCCGAGGGTAGATGTAGAGGCAGCGTGCCGACGGCGATCACATCGACCTTGGAACCATTCCCGACGCGCATCGTCACCTCATCCTTCGCCAGTCTCCGTTTATTCCGCAGCTCCTGTTTTGAGTTACAAATGTGAGCAACTGCACCGGTATCGAATACCCAGGAGCTACTACGAGTGCTGGTAAGGTACACATCAATAACATGTATATCATATATACATTTGACGTTGCCGACCTTCTTGTCTGCTAAATATTTGGGGCAGTTCTGCTTCCAATGCCCCGTTCCCTTGCAATGAAAACACTCAGTCTCAGGCTTGGGTCCATACTTTGGCTTCTTCCCGGCAACTGGCTTGCCAGGCGCGGCAACTTGCTTGCCGTCCTTCTTGAAGTTCTTCTTACCCTTGCCTTTCTTGAACTTAGTGGTTTTATTGACCATCAACACTTGATGTTCTTTCTTGATATCCACCTCCGCTGATTTCAGCATCGAATACACCTCGGGAATGGACCTCTCCATCCCCTGCATATTGAAGTTCAGCACAAAGCTCTTGAAGCTTGGTGGGAGCGACTGGAGGATTCTGTCAACGACCGCTTCATCTGGGAGATTCATTCCCAGCCGAGACAAGCGATTGTGCAATCCTGAAATCTTGAGGATGTGCTCACTGACAGAACTGTTTTCCTCCATCTTACAGCTGTAGAATGCGTCGGAGACATCATATCTCTCAACTCGGGCATGAGCTTGGAAAACCATTTTCAGCTCTTGGAACATCTCATATGCCCCGTGGTGCTCAAAACGCTTTTGGAGCCCCGATTCTAAACTGTAAAGCATGCCGCACTGAACCAGTGAGTAATCATCACAACGCGACTGCCAGGCGTTCATAACGTCTTGGGTCGCCGGGAGAACGGGTGCATCACCTAGCGGTGCTTCTAGGACATATGATCTCTTGGCAGCTATGAGGATAATCCTCAGGTTACGGACCCAATCCGTATAGTTGCTACCATCGTCTTTCAGCTTGGTTTTCTCTAGGAACGCGTTGAAGTTGAGGGAAACCTGAGCGTGGGCCATTTGATCTACAAGAGATATTGTAAAGAATTTAGACTAAGTTCATGATAATTAAGTTCATCTTAATCAAATTTTAATGAACTCCCACTCAGAATGACATCTCTCTAGTCATCTAAGTGATACACGATCCGAATCGAGTAGTCTGTGTCCGATCATCACGTGAGACGGACTAGTCAAAAACGGTGAACATCTTCATGTTGATCGTATCTTCTATACGACTCGTGTTCGACCTTTCGGTCTTCCGTGTTCCGAGGCCATGTCTGTACATGCTAGGCTCGTCAAGTGAACCCTAAGTGTATCGCGTGTGTAAATCTGTCTTACACCCGTTGTATGTGAACGTTAGAACCTATCACACCCGATCATCACGTGGTGCTTCGGAGCAACGAACTTTAGCAACGGTGCACAGTTAGGGGAAACACATTACTTGAAATTTTAGTGAGAGATCATCTTATTTACTACCGTCGTTCTAAGTAAACAAGATGCATAAACATGATAAACATCACATGCAATCAATTAAAGTGACATGATATGGCCAATATCATCTTGCTCCTTGGATCTCCATATTCGGGGCACCATGATCATCTTGTCACCGGCTCGACACCATGATCTTCATCATCATGATCTCCATCATCGTGTCTTGAAGAAGTTGTCACGCCAACTATTACTTCTACTACTATAGCTAACGTTTAGCAACGAAGTAAAGTAATTACATGGCGTTATACAGTGACACGCAGGTCATACAATAATAAAGACAACTCCTATGGCTCCTGCCGGTTGTCAAGTTCATCGACATGCAAGTCGTGATTCCCTATTACAAAAACATGATCAATCTCATACATCACATATATCATTCATCACATCTTCGTTCTTGGCCATACCACGTCACAAAACACATGCTGCAAAAACAAGTTAGACGTCCTCTAATTGTTGTTGCAAGTTTTACGTGGCTTCTATAGGATTTCTAGCAAGAACGTTTCTTACCTACGCCAAAAACCACAACGTGATTTGTCAACTTCTATTTACCCTTCATAAGGACCCTTTTCATCGAATCCGATCCGACTAAAGTAGGAGAGACAGACACCCGCCAGCCACCTTATGCATCTAGTGCATGTCTGTCGGTGGAACCAGTCTCACGTAAGCGTACGTGTAAGGTCGGTCCGGGCCGCTTCATCCCACAATACCGCCGAATCAAGATTGACTAGTAACGGTAAGAAAGTTGAACAAGATCATACGCCCACAACTGCTTTGTGTTCTACTCGTGCAAGATGCTACGCATAAAACCTAGGCTCAGATGCCACTGTTGGGGAACGTAGCATAATTCAAAAAATTTCTACGTCTTCACCAAGATCCAACTATGGATACATCTAGCAACGAGCAAGTAAGAGTGCATCTACATACTGTTATGTAGATCGCGTGCGGAAGCTTTCAACGAAGTGGGGATGAAGTAGTCGTACTCTTCACGTTCTTCGTCACCGATGATCTAGCGCCGAACGGACGGCACCTCCGCGTTCAACACACGTACGATGCAGCAACGTCACCTCCTTCTTGATCCAGCAAGGAGGGAGGAGAAGTCGTCAGAGATCCGGCAGCACGACGGCGTGATGATGGATGCAGTGGAGATCGCAGCAGGGCTTCGTCGGGCGCCCTGCGTGGGAGTTGGGAGGTGTGACGGGAGGGGGAGAGGCGCCAGGGATCAGGTGCGGCTGCCCTCTCCCCCCCCACATATATATAGGGGCCAGGGGGGGCGCCTGGACCCCCTGCAGATCCAATCTGCAAGGGGGCGGCGGCCAAGGGGGGTTCCTTGCCCCCCAAGGCAAGTGGAGCCCCCCTCTCCCTTAGGGTTTGAACCCTTGGCCCAGGGGAGGTGGGCCTCCCTTAGTGGTGCGTCAGCCCAGAGGGCTGGACACATTCCCTTGCGGCCTAGGGGCCCCACCGGGATGGGTGGCCCCACCCGGTGGACCCCCGGGGCCCCTCCGGTGGTCCCGGGACGCTCCCGGTGACCCCCGGAGATCACCCGTTGGCCGAAACTGGACTTCCCATATATCAATCTTTACCTCCGGACCATTTCGGAACTCCTCGTGACATCCGGGATCTCATCCGGGACTCCGAACAACTTTCGGGTTTCCACGTGCATTAATCTCTACGACCCTAGCGTTACCGAACCTTAAGTGTGTAGACCCTACGGGTTCGGGAGACACGTAGACATGACCGAGACCACTCTCTGGTCAATAACCAACAGCGGGATCTGGATACCCATGTTGGTTCCCACGTGTTCCTCGATGATCTTCATCGGATGAACCACCGTGTCAAGGATTCACTCAATCCCGTATGTTATTCCCTTTATCCATCGGTACGGTACTTGCCCGAGATTCGATCGTCGGTATTCCCGATACCTTGTTCAATCTCGTTATGGAAAGTCTCTTTACTCGATCCGTAATCCATCATCCTGTGACTAACTACTTAGTCACATTGAGCTCATTATGATGATGTCTTACCGAGTGGGCCCAGAGGTACCTCTCCGTCATACGGAGTGACAACATCCCAATCTCGGTTCGTACCAACTCAACAGACACTTTCGGAGATACCCGATGCGTACCTTTATAGCCACCCAGTTACGTTGTGACGGTTGGCACACCCAAAGCACTCCTACGATATCCGGGAGTTGTACAACCTCATGGTCTAAGGAATAAATACTTGACACTGAAAAGCTTATGCATTACGAACTATACGATCTCGTGTTATGCTCAAGTTTGGGTGTTGTCCATCACATCATTCTCCTAATGATGTGATCCCGTTATCACCGACATCTCATGTCCATGGTCAGGAAACCGTGACCATCTGTTGATCAACGAGCTGGTTACTAGAGGCCTACCAGGGACTCATTGTGGTCTATGTATTCACACATGTATCGCTGTTTCCGTACAATACAGTTCAAGCATGAATAACAGACGATTATCATGAACAAGGAGATATAATAATAATACTTTTATTATTGCCTCTAGGGCATATCTCCAACACTGAAATCTCCAAAGCCAAAGATGAGCTGACTAGTGCCTTAGCAGCCATGGAGAAGTTGAAGGAGAATTTCAAGAAGGAACAGGCTGATTGGGACATAGAGAAATCCACATTGCAGAAAAGGGCTGAGGATGCAGAATCAGCCCTTAAACCGGTGGTAGAAGAGCTGACTGGTTTGAAGCGGCAGATAAACGGCATGACCATTGCTATGTTTGGTAAATATCCTTATTATAAGCTTTCAACATGTATTATCCCATAAACTCCCGGTTTATCAATGTTCGTAATGATGCAGGAACCCACATTACCCATTTGGGCTCTGACATGTAGAAGAAATTGAAGGCTGCCTATACTCTTATAAAGCAATTATATACCGGTGCGCAATGGATCATATGTACTGCCTCTCATAACAAGCCGCCCCCAACTTTAATCAAGGAAACTTTAGAAAGGTTGTCGACGTTGCCTGCCCAGTTTGAAGAGTTCAAAAGATCAGCTGCAAGAGCAGGTGCTCCGACCGCACTAACCCCGGCGAAAGCATGGGTACCTGATCTTGATCCGGTTGACGTGTGGAATGGCTATCCAAGCTTAAGGGAGGACGGATAAGATTTTGATAATAGTGACCTTCGAGCTTTGACAAAGGAAATGCGCCCCTTGGCTAGCAAGTTGGTTGAAGAGACTGATCTTTACCATTATCAGTCAATTTACGATGCCGACAACAAGCGGGTTAACGCGCTAACTTATGATGTGTAAAATCTTATCCCGCCAATCCGTAAGCATACTTATGCCCCTGATGTTGAACCCTCCATGCTTATAAGCGATGAAGTTGTATTCCAAGCCCTAACTGGGATCGATTGGGCAACCATTGACTTCCAGCCACTTGGTGGAGATGAGGAGGGTGAACCGACGCAGGATGACCCACAGCCGTCAAGTCATCCCGGCGAGGAAGCATGATCCGGAGGCCGGTTTAGCCTTCTGTATATCGCAACACTTGCTGAAAACAATTATTCTTTTGGGCATCAAAGCGCCTTATAATAGGCTAGTTGAAATACTTGGTCTTCTATGCCATCGTGCATACTCATTTTGCATGACGTTGTTAATCCGTCATCATTATACTATGTCTGCTTATCATTCTGAGTAGCTTTATTCAACATGTTTCTGCATACAACAAGTTTAAAGTGTCGTGGGTTTACCGCCGGACGGGTCATAATGCCCAACACATAACCTGGGATTATAACCAAGGCTGTAAAAATAATTAAATACGAAATATATCATACCTGTGATACTGAATCACATCGTTGGTTTCACCAACTTTTTGTAGTAAGGGTGATAACCCCAATTTTGAGTATTGATAACTCCTGCCATATTTTATGGTTTATAATAAAATCGTACCGGATTGTGATAAACACCGGATTATCCGTATATGATACTCGCGATTTGTAATCGAAACCAGACCGGTTAATAAATACCGGATTATTTTATAGTGGTGACCTATAGTCAAAAACCAGGCCGAGTCAATAAACATCGGTTTATCATAAAATGATGTAAACCTCAACGAAAGAGAAAAATTTGTCAGATAAAATCATGAGAAGACGCGAGGCTTTTCATGGGCTGCCAGGCCCAAAATCAAGCCTTTTCATGGGCTGCCAGGCCACTGAGTTAAACCATTTTACAAAGCCTTTTAAGATGGACCTCACAGTAACCAATCGTCATTTTAACTTTGACAAGTTCAGGGTTTGTATAAGATTGACTTGCCAAACGTTCGGTGGGTCATACCAGGATTACCTGGGCGGAGTGACTTACTTAAAGAAGGCAGGATAACCCGGGTTTTTAGGTGAATACACCTGGCTTCTAGGCCTGGCTTGATAGCCTATTACAAGGGTGAAAACTCTTTGTTGTTGTGCAACAAAAAAGCCCCTAGGTAATATTTTGAGCTGTGCTCAGTGGGTGCCTATGTTTGAGTTGTGCTTTTGCAACACTCTCTTTGGCCCCTTTTTAACTTTGGGTGACAAGCACCCAAGTTTTTTTTGTGGCTTTATAAGCCGGATCACTAGGTAATCAGAACTTCGCTTTATAAATAGAAGCCCCCATGTAACCAAAAACTCTTAAGGGAAAAACAGCAGAGGCCCCGCTTTAGCAGGGATGCCGGTTTATTATATTGATCATAATATATACATTATCAAAAATATGTACATAAGAGGAGCCTATGGCTCAGGTGTAGTAAGGCCGAAGATGAGCGATATTCCACGGCCGGTGTGTCTCCTCCCCCGATTTACGTGAGACTTTTTGCTCTCGAGCATCGATAAGGTAGTATGACCCGTTATGCAAATTCTTGCTGACCACAAAGGGTCCTTCCCAAGGCGGGGATAATTTGTGCATATCAGTCTGATCCTGGATGAGTCGGAGCACCAAATCGCCTTCTTGAAAAGTTCTGGTTCTAACCCGGTGGCTGTGATAACGACGAAGATCTTGCTGGTAAATCGGCGACCGAGCTGCTGCAATGTCACGTTCCTCATCTAACATGCCAAGTGCTTCCTGTCGTGCCTTCTCATTGTCAGTTTCGACATAAGACGCCACACGAGGCGAGTCATGACGGATGTCACTAGGGAGAACTGCCTCTACTCCGTAAACCATGAAAAAAGGGGTGTAACCCATAGATCTATTGTGCATGGTATTGATGCTCCATAACACAGAAGGTAACTCCGCTACCCAACAACCCGGCGTCCTCTCCAGGGGAACCATAAGTCGGGGCTTGATGCCTCTCAGGATCTCTTGATTGGCTCTCTCAGATTGACCATTAGATTGAGGATGAGCCAGTGATGACACGTCAAGCCGGATGTGCTCACATTGACAAAATTCTTTTATAGCACCCTTGGACAGATTAGTGCCATTATCAGTTATAATGTTGTGTGCAAAATTATAGCGGAAAATGACCTTCTTGATGAATTGAACCGTCGTGGCTGCATCACACTTACTAACTGGCTCTGCTTCCACCCACTTTGTGAACTTGTCAACCGCCACCAAAAGGTGGGTCTTCTTAGAGAGAATTCCTTATTTAACACTGTCTTAAAATTTATTGCCTTATTTGACACTGGAAAAAATTCCTTCCTTATTTAACATTGAGTCTAAATTTTATGCCCTTTATAACACTTTCATCCATTTTGAGGCTTGATGATGTTAAATGACATCTGAAAAGACCTATTTGCCCCTCATGTGATATGTGACGGAAAAAGTCCATTTTAAACCCTGAATTTGTAGAGGTTCGGCGAAATGAACCTCCAAGTCGAAATCCCGGTCGATTGCACCCTAAACTATGCAATCCCAGTCTAAATCGAACCTTCGGGTCGTTTGGATGACCCGGATTTGGACATTTCGCAGAGGGCGCACATCAGCTCCTGCTGGGCCAGCCCGCTTTAGTTTTTTCCATTCGAAAACAAAAATTCGCAAAGGGCGCTACTCCCTGCTAGGCCGGCCCACATAATTTTTTTACGTTAAAAAGAAAAAAAACTCCACTCGAACACGAGACCCCGTGCTGGTACTATTTGGTCGAAAAAAAAGAAACTTGTGAACTAGAATTCCAATAATAAAATAGTTTACAAATTTTGAAAAAAAATCACGGATCTAGAAAAAGTTTAACAATTTCGAAAAGAAGTTCACGGGGTTTCAAAAGAAAAGTCCACTGATTTGGGAAAAAATTCATAGATTTTGAAAAAGAAACTGCAAAATTGAAAAAGTGTTCGTGCATATTTTTCTTTAATATTTATTTATTATCTTTTTTTCTTTTTCCCCTTTTCATGTATATATACGAAGTTCATTGCGTATATTTAGAAAATCTTCACAGTAATTTCCAAAAATTTCACTCATTTAAAAATAATGTTAAACTTGTATTAGAAATTTGTTCAGTGTATATCGCACAATTATTGAATATTTATTCGGAAATTGTTCAATATATATTACAAAAAAGTTCGTTTATTAATATTTTTTCAAAAATGCCATCATATATCTGCCGCGAGTTTCAATTATCTTCCACACATCTTTTCATTTTTGTTTGCGTTTACAGAAATGTGTACAATACAAATTGTGTGCGCTTTCTTAAAAATGATTTTGTTTTAACTTTTTTTGTCGCTAAATTAAAAAAATTCATGTTATATATTTTCTAATAATATGAAAAACTGTTCACAATCTCAAAAGTTGTTCGTGTTTTCGTAATTTGTTTTTTTTTCAGATTTCTTTTTGAAATTTGTTCGCGTTTTTGAATCTGTTTGGGGAGACAAAAAATTGTGGCATCTTTGAACTGCTCGCAATTTTCAAAATATTGTTTTCCAATCTCAACGCTGCTATCTATTCCTATATATTTCTGCACCATGTCGATCAGGATGTTGTTCGTGGTGTAGTGGCCAATGGCACGCGGTTTTTCTCAGCGGATCGTGGGATCGAATCCTGGTGTTGAACTTCAACAATTTTTTGTCGCGCGGAAAAGGAAACGAAACAATGGGCGGGTTGGTGGGCCGGCCCAGTCATGAATCAAGCCTGTGCGTAGAGTCCTGGTACGCGCTGTTGAATTTCAACATTTTTTTGCTGCGCGAAAAAGGAAACGAAACAACGGGCGGGTTGGTGGGCCGGCCCAGTCATGCACAAGCCTGTGCGTTGAGTTGCTGATATGCTGCTCCTTGGCCCACCAGCTAGACAAATCCCGGTTAACTGTAGTCAGGGTTTAATTTAGACCGGGATTGCATAGTTCAGGGTGCAATCGACCGGGATTTTGACTTGAGGGTTCATTGCGTCGAACCTTTACAAATTCAGGGTTTAAAATGGACTTTTTCCGTTATGTGACTAAAAATTTACGTATATGTATGTATCCAGCCGACTTAATTTATGTTGGCCTTGGTCCCAACCTCGATGGCGTTGTAGCCGAGTGCTTTTTGACGTACAGACGTATGAGGCTAGCTTGAGTACTTTTTGAGCTAATGATTCCATCGAGACAACGACAACGTACTCGTACATACCAAGAAAAAAGCAGGTAGTATGAGTTGAGTAATACTACAAGTTTTTCACCGAAAAAAAAGACGAAGCTGGCTAGCAGCCCATCTCTCGCTATCGATTCTACGTTTGCTGGCTAGCTAACCAAGATAGCGATATTATATGGTGATGGATGCGAATCCTACACGGACACGATGTCGTTCTTATTTCCAATATATTGCTATGTGCGTGAGCCAAAATTTTCGAAGCAAAATCAAAGAGTGCTTCTGGCGTTTCACGTGCGTGTACAAGCACTGACTTTTCACGAACAAATATACATGCACTGACTACGATATTAACATACTGACCTAGTTGTATGCTATCGATCGAGTATGTATTGTACCATATACAATTGACATACACCAGCGATCCCGTTGACCAGCGTGCGTCCTCCCGTTACCAAACGCGCTGCTCCCAGGGGCAAATACACTAAATTTATCAGGCTTGCCAACCAGATAGAGTCGTATACTCAAGTTAAACTACCATGTAAAATTTTGGTCACATACCACATGAGGGGTAAATAGGACTTTTCACGTGTCATTTAACACCGTGAATGCTCAAAATTGACGAAAATGTTATAAAGGGCATAAAATTTAGACACAGTGTTATATAGGGAAGAAAAAGTTTTTCAGTGTCAAATAAGGAAACAACATTTAAAACAGTGTTCTATAAGGAATTTTCTCGTCTTCTTATCCTTGGATCTCTTAAAGGGCCCAACCATATCCAACCCCCAAGTTGCAAATGGCCAAGTGATTGGAATCATCCTCAACACCTAAGGCTGAAGAATACACCGGGATGAAGAATACACCGGGGAGAAGTGCAAATAGCTCACGGAACGAATCGCCGGAAAATGTTCTCTCTCGAAGTGGCTGTTTACAGGCAAGGGCAAAGTGATCATTTCCAGTATGTCAAACCATAGTGAAAATGTTACCAACAGAACTTGCTCGACGAGATGAAGAAATGGGCTTTGGATTCACCTCAATCGGAGTCTAGAGCAAAAAGTTATAGCCCGACGAAGTCCAGGGACCAATATGTAAAAAGATTTCTACAAACAGGCCCCTGAGTGAAAAAATAGAAAACGCCTTAAGCGAAAATACGCTTTCAAAACAGGGTAAGTGCACTTACAGCCTAAGAGCTCCATAATACGCTTTCCTACGGGGAAAACGTAATCTACCGAATGCGTTTCCACTTAACTGAGGTGGCAAGCGGGCCGGCTATGTGCGGCTGACGAGTGGGACCCAAAGGAGAGGCGAGGCCCACCTCACAAGCTCCACACGTGCGCCACCGCTGCCGCTTATAGCTGGGACCCGCTGGCAGGGTGGGGGTCATCATCTTCCTCCCACGTAGCTCCTGGCCTGGAGAGGGGCGGCGCTCGACGGAGAGTTGCCGGCGACTCCGGCCACCTCCCGTGGCGTACGACCTACCGGCGAGCTGAGCGCAACGAGGCGGATCCATCCTTGGTAGTAGAAGACGCCGGGAAGCTCGGGGTTGAGGAGGACAAGGGCCATAGCAGAAGAGGTCTTTGCGAGGAGATGGGCAAGGTGCTTCGGTGCGCCGGAGGAGGGGTTGGAGCACTAGGACGGCGTACTGGTGGCGGAGGAGTGTAGCGACCCGACCCGAATGGATCAAGTCTCTATGCTTAAGTGTCATCCCTGGATCGGTATGCTGACACGCACAGTACTCGAGGATTTATAACAGAGGTAAATGATGTCTACTACACAACCTTCTTCTTGTAGACGTTGTTGGGCCTCCAAGTGCAGAGGTTTGTAGGACAGTAGCAAATTTCCCTCAAGTGGATGACCTAAGGTTTATCAATCCGTGGGAGCCGTAGGATGAAGGTGGTCTCTCTCAAGCAACCCTGCAACCAATGAACAAAGAGTCTCTTGTGTCCCCAACACACCCAATACAATGGTAAATTGTATAGGTGCACTAGTTCGGCGAAGAGATGGTGATACAACTGCAATATAGATGGTACATATAGGTTTTTGTAAACTGAAAATATAAAAACAGCAAGGTAGCAAGTGGTAAATTTGAGCATAAACGGTGTTGCAATGATAGGAAACAAGGCCTAGGGTTCATACTTTCACTAGTGGAAGTTCTCCCAACAAGGATAACATAATTGGATCATATTACTAGCCCTCAACATGCAACAAAGAGTCACTCCAAAGTCACTAATAGAGGAGAACAAACGAAGAGATTATGGTAGGGTAGGAAACCACCTCAAAGTTATTCTTTCTGATCGATCTATTCAAGAGTCCCTAGTAACGTTCAATCTATCATAGAGTTCGTACTAGAATAACACCTTAAGACACAAATCAACCAAAACCCTAATGTCACCTAGATACTCCATTGTCACCTCAAGTATCCGTGGGCATGATTATATGATATGCATCACACAATCTCAGATTCATCTATTCAATCAACACACAGAACTTCAAAGAGTGCCCCAAAATTTCTACCAGAAAGTCAAGACGAAAACGTGTGCCAACCCCTGTGCATAGATTCCCAAGATCACAGAACCTGCAAGTTGATCACCAAAACATACATCAAGTAGATCACATGATATCCCATTGTCACCACAGATAAACACGTGGAAGACATACATCAAGTGTTCTCAAATCCTTAAAGACTCATTCCGATAAGATAACTTCAAAGGGAAAAATCAATCCATTACAAGAGAGTAGAGGGGGAGAAGCATTATAAGATCGAACTAGAATAGCAAAGCTCGTGATACATCAAGATCGTGCCATCTCAAGAACACGAGAGAGAGAGAGAGAGATAGAGAGAGAGAGAGAGAGAGAGAGAGAGAGAGAGAGAGAGAGAGAGAGAGAGAGAGAGAGAGAGAGAGCGAACACATAGCTACTGGAACATACGTCAGCCCCGAGGGTGGACTACTCCCTCCTCGTCATGGAGAGCGCCGGGATGATGAAGATGGCCACCGGTGAGGGTTCCCCCCTCCGGCAGGGTGCCGGAACAGGGTCTAGATTGGTTTTCGGTGGCTACGGAGGCTTTCGGCCGCAGAACTCCCGATCTAGGTTAATTTCTGAAGGTTTCAATATTTATAGGATTTTCGGCGTAGGGCACAAGTCAAGGGGCCCTTCGGGCCGTCCACGAGATAGGAGGGCGCGCCCCCCACCCTCGTGGGCAGCCCGTGGCTCTCCTGGTCCAACTCTTTTACTTCAAGGGCTTCTTTTGGTCCAGAAAAAAATCATAAAAAATTGGCACATCAATTGGGCTCTGTTTGATATTCCTTTTCTGTAAAACTCAAAAACAAGGAGAAAACAGAAACTGGCACTGGGCTCTAGGTTAATAGGTTAGTCCCAAAAATCATATAAAAGTGTATATAAAAGCTCGTAAGACATCCTAGAAGGATAATATAATAGCATGGAACAAAAATTATAGATACGTTGGAGACGTATCAAGCATCCCCAAGCTTAATTCCTGCTCGTCCTTGAGTAGGTAAATGATAAAAATAGAATTTTTGATGTGGAATGCTAACCAACATAGTTATTCAATGTAATTCTCTTAATTGTGGCATGAATGTTCAGATATGAAAGATTCAAGACAAAAGTCTATATTGACATAAGAAATAATAATACTTCAAGCATACTAGCGAAGCAATCATGTCTTCTCAAAATACTATGGCTAAAGAAAGTTATCCCTACAAAATCATATAGTGTGGCTATGCTCTCTCTTCATCACATAAAATATTCATATCATGCACAACCCCGATTTCAGCCAAGCACTTGTTTTCATACTCTATTCTTTCAAACCATTCAACTTTCACGCAATACATGAGCGTGAGCCATGGACATAGCACTATGGATGGAATAGAGTGGTGGTTGTGGAGAAAACAAAATGGAGGGAGATAGTCTCACATCGACTAGGTGTATCAACGGGCTATGGAGATGTCCATCAATAGATATCAATGTGAGTGAGTAGGGATTGCCATGCAACGGATGCACTAGAGCTACAAATGTATGAAAGCTCAACAAAAGAAACTAGTGGGTGTGCATCCAACTTGCTTGCTCACGAAGACCTAGGGCATTTGAGGAAGCCCATCGTTGGAATATACAAGCCAAGTTCTATAATGAAAATTCCCACTAGTATATGAAAGTGACTAAACATGAGACTCTCTATCATGAAGAACATGGTGCTACTTTTAAGCACAAGTGTGGAAAAAGATAGTAGCAATTGTCCCTTTTCTTTGTTTGTTAGTTTTTGGGCCACTCTTTTTTCTTTGGCCTTTTTTAGGTGCTTTATTGATTTAGCCTTTCCTCACATGGGACAATGCTCTAATAATGATGATCATCACACTTTCATTGAATTACAACTTGATGCTAGAACAAAGTATGACTCTATATGAATGCCTCCGGCGGTGTACCGGGATGTGCAATGAATCAAGAGTGACATGTATGAAAAATTATGCATGGTGGCTTTGCCACAAATACGATGTCAACTACATGATCATGCATGGCAATATGTAAAACCCCAAATTTTTGATTTGGTTTTTCTTGCAAACTTTTGGCCTTTTTAAAAGGGGATTGTTTGATCTTTTCTTTTTCCCTTCTAAAATCCCTTTTTTGCCAAAGTTTGTGTGTCTTCTCAAGCTTGGTTTTTAGCCTTGAAGTTCTCCTCTTGTGTTTGGCTCAAGCACAGGTTGAGGTTCAATTGGAGTTGTTTGAGTTCACCTCTTCTTGTTTTTAAATTCTCAAGTTTAATCTTGACTCCTCTCCCCTCCAAACTTCCTCTTGCCATGATCCCAACATAAGCAATCCTCTCCAAGACTATCTTCACATCATGGGACAAGCATTTCTTCAATTCCAGCAAGTTTGAACCTCATTGGGATTTTTCTCCTATTTATTTAACTTCAAAACAAATTATGTCTTTTATAGTGGACCTTGGTGATTTACAAAGGAACCACCTTTTTCATCTACCTATTTGACTCCAAACCAATTCTCCTAGATAGTCCTTAATACCCACAACCTAGATCCATCTTGTTTCACTGGTCCATAGTTCAAATTTTTCAAATTTCACCTGCTGCAAGTTTGGACCAGATTTGCAAAATTTGGTGAAATTCATATTTATCTTCTTCCAAAACACCTAGCCTACACTGAACTGTTAGCTGTTAACTGAAACTGTCGACAGTTAACACTTCGTCAGTTTCGTCAGTTCGACAGTCGTCGGGCGCGGCGACAAAACGCGTCTGTATCTCCCTTGGCTCGACGCTGCACTGCAGCTCCTTCTTATCCTCACGCCGCACAATCACTTGGCAACTTCTGGGCGTCGGTGGCGCCCTGGCCCGACCGTGCCGACGGCTGCCACGGCCACAGCGCCGCCCGTGGCGGCTGACAGACGCAACGCCGCAGCTCCACGCCGTTTTGCGCCGCCCAGACCACCCCAGTGCCCCGCGTGTCCTTCTCCACAGCCAGCGCACGCCTGGCACGCCGTTGCCACGGCCTGGCACACGCAGAGCACCGTTTCTGCCGCCGACGTGCCGCACGGCCGCTCCGTCGGTGACAGGTCGTAACACCCCTTCTACTGCCCAGTTAAGCGCGGGAATGGAACCGCAACAACTCCTGGAAGATGCTCAAGCTCTTAACCCCGCCGTCCGACCACTACAGCGCTGCAATTAGCTCGCCGGACTTATCCGTTCGTGGCAGCCACCTCGGGCCGCCTATAAAAGGCACCCCCCGGGCTCGTGCTCGAACACACTCGCCTCCACCACTCCCCTAGACCACGCCCAACCTCTGGAAGAGCCCCGAGAGGCTTTTCTTCCCCGGCTCCGGCCAACTGCCTCCGCCTCGGTCTCCAGCTCCGTTCACTCTGGTGAGGGCTCCTCCGCCGCCGTGAGTTGGAACGTAGTACCCTGGCATCCCCTAGTCCTAACCCCCAGCCCAATTTCTCCCCAGGAACCTTCCCCGACGAGCTCCACGAACACCCGAGCCGCCATCCACCGGAGATAAGCTCGCCGTCGACGTGGGACTCGCCGGCCTCCAACTCCACCACCGTTCGACGCAGAAGACCACCGTGAAGCTAGAGGTACCCCTCCCCTCCCCTATCTCGCCGTAGATCGACGCCGGCAATCACCGCAGCACTGACGCCGGCGCAGCTCTGCTCCGTTTTTCAAACCTGACACGAGGGGCCCTCTGTCAGTCTCTCATCTCTCTCCCTTCGAAACGTTTTCTGTTAGCGGAATCTGCAAAATACGTCTTCCCTCTGCGGCTGGCGTATCACATACCGGTTCGCTTTGTCCTTTTCTGTTCTAGCCCCTGGATCTTTTCTGTTTCATTACAGATAGGTCCCTAGACAGAAACCTTAATATCTTTTAAACTAAAAGTGTTTTTGAGTTGATTCTTTTTCTGTCCACCTGGGTTTTCTGTCTAGTTTTTTGTCATATTTATGTGGAAATATTTTGAGCAAATTTTTTTGCACGCGCAGTATTTATGTTAGTATGTATTTGTTTGAATACATAGATACCGGAGGCCGTAACGGAGACGTGAATCACGCCGAGTTAGACTCCGACTTTTCAGAACCAGGCAAGCATGTTTGAACTCTTGATATGATGAGTGCGTTGCATGTTTGCTCGAGTAGTTCGTTCATGAGCATGATTATATGAGCATATGTGTATGGCATATTTCATGCAAGTAATGCTTCGGGTGAGTCCCGAAGGAGAATGTTGAACCACCTTGATCATATGGTGATATGATGGGGTGGAATACTGGTATTGTTGGAGCATGCCAGTAGTTGGTCAACTCAATATCAACGGAGATCACACCTCGATCCTGTCCGTCTCCTTTTCAGTACTATCATAGGCCGTCCGTTGGGATTACGGTCTAGTCGGTTGTAAACCACTTTCCGAGTACACACCAAGTAGAGGGACCGGGATGAGGGTTCCATGGCCCTGGATTAAAGCCCGTCATCTGGTCAGGGGGCATGGGTGTTTCCGGTTGGGACCGAGAGGGGGGCACCCCTTAGAGCGCACATATATAAATTTGATCCCATGCTATTCGAGGTTGTAGCCTCCCCGTCTTAAAGTTTTCCGTGAATGTCGTCGCGGGTGATTCCGGACGACAGGATGTTAAATGGGTGTGTACTGGTTAGTTGAGTTTCTGCTAAAACACCGTAGACGGGACTAGCCCGCGTGGCTAGTAGAACCCGTTGGCTATGAGTTAATGGTACAAGCTCTGCAGAGTTAAATTCCTTCAGTAGCCATGTTTATGGTCTAGAGTCAATCTTCGTATAAACCCGGTGACCGTCTCTAGTTTATTCTGGAGAGTAACCAGAGTAATATTTCTGTTAAGTTCATTTGGTAGATGAACTCACCAACCATCTCAGTATTTATTTTCAGAAGTACTTCATCATTATACCCTTGTTATTTACTTTTGTTATAAGCCATTTATGTGATGTCGCTCAGACGTCCGACTGCGGCATTCTTTCCTTTTATAAGCCCTTTATGTGATGTCGCTCAGACATCCGACTGTGGCATTCTTTTGTATTTATAAGCCCTTTATGTGGTGTCGCTCAGACGCCCGACTGTGGCCTGTTATCATTTATCATTCTCCTACGAGGCGTCACCCAGACCCTCGTTGGCCCCGTTATTTTTCCTTTTGGATTTCGGGAGGATTACCGCCCGACTTCCAGTCTTACTTTCAGTACATTCATATTTTTTTCTAGTTGCATTTTGCTGGAATACTCATATGCATTCATGTTGGCATTTATTATATCCTAAGTCCGAACTGTCTTGCGAGTACATTCAAAGTACTCACCTGGCTTGTTGATTTGACCAGATGTGGACGAAGGCGATCTCATGGATGAAGAGTTCGATAGCGAGTCCGACGCTTAGAGGAGTCCCAGTCAGTCTCTTGCAATCCTGGAATTGATCACTGTTCTATACCGCTTCCGCCTACCACCAAATAAATTCATCGGGTCTCACTCCGACACTCGATGAACTGTGAAATATCGGAGTCACACCACCCCACTTCACTGTGACATATTCCACCGCCTTTTATTATGAGTCAGTAGTATGCCACCCTACCTTGTGCCATATCCGCCTCTATGTAATATATTGGCGCGCTTGTAATAAAACCTGTTGAGCCATCCTTGGCCCAACCTTGTATAATACTCAGTGTACTGGAAATTTTGTATCAAGGAATTGTCTGCCAGCAGGAATATTATTCCTCGCTGGTTTAATTTAGCGACCAGTCTTCCGGTAATTATTTTATTGAAAGACCAGTGGCGACAAACCTTGGTATCAGAGCCAGGCTGACTGTAGAAAGCCACTAGGTGCGCTCGCTAATCAGTTATTAGCGGAAAAAAAAATCTGCTTTTCAGCATTTTTACATCGGTAGCAATTTTCTGTTGGTCAGCATAAATTTATGGCCTGACTATTCGGAATTTTTGTCTACTTTTGTAGATGGCCAGCAACGACTATGATGTACATGTGTTCGCCAACATTCCTGAGGGGTTTGTAAAGCTCCTCATCGCCATCACCAAAGTCGCAATCGGGCCATCCACACGTCCCGAATTCACACTCTACCGTCACAAGCTCAACGACAACGTGTCTATGCATCAGGCTGTGGTACATTTCAAAGGTGGGCGTTCTGAAGCGCGCCGCCTTCGATTTGTGGGCAGAGCCATGCCTACGGAGAGGCATGCTATGCAGATGGCTGCCCGTGAGGCGATAGCTCGTCTCCGGGACATTCTGCCTTCGATGAAGACTCGTCGCTTCCGTTACCTCCCATGCCACGTGCCTTATATGTGCCACTATGCATTTGCATGTGCAAATGGGGTGCGTGACGAAGCCACTGAATCAATGGTTGAATACCTCAAGGCACTTGAGGCAGCCTTTGATAACCTAGTGGACGATCCGGTGGCCGCCCATATGGAGATGGTCCAGAGTGGCTCCGCCAACAGAAGGGAGCTACTCCATACTGCACCACCAATGACATTTGTCTCGTCCGCCGCCTCCTATACACCATCCATCATGGCCACCGCTCGGCATCTGCCTACCGCTGAGGAGTTTGACCAAGTCATTGCTCCTACCCCAGTCAGAGCTGCACCGCCTGCTGCACCTGCTTCGACACCTCGTACTCATACTCCGTGCCTGGAACCCATTAGTGAGGAGGAAGTTGAGTCTCTAGCACCACTGGGCCTTACCCTCAGAAGGCCGAGGGAAATCTTCAACATCTTCGACTAGCGCGTGTTTTCGCGACACGCCACGCTCGCTTGTAATATTTGTGCGATATGTAAAATAGGTTGTTGGGAGTAGTATGTTTGCGCATCATGTAGGACCTTGGAGGAGTGCACTAGTTCTAATAACATGTCAGGATGTGTACGCACACCCTGAGTGACGTATGTATAATTAGGATCCGCGTGTAACATATGTACTAGTAGCCTTCTCCGTGTGCAATCGACCAGTTATTTCAAAAATCTCTTTTTTGGGCTCGTGTTTGACCGCTTTTGCAAAATCTTGGTTTATTTTGCTGCTCGGTTCTTCTCAGGTTTTCTGCCTTGTTACCCCAGAGTAAGAAATGACTCGTCACTGGACACGTTCCATGCAAAGTCCGCCGGAGGAAAATTATGGCACGCAGACAAACAACAATTTCTCACAGGGGCAGTCAAGTCAGCAGGGCAGTGAGACAGCATTTTCTCAAGTATGCCGCCTTTACGAGCAAAGTCAGCAACAACACCAAGAAATGATGAACCATGTCATTAACATGGGAAATCACCGCGAGCCATACCAGCAGCACTCAAAATTGTCTGAATTCTAGAAGACGCGTCCAACAACATTTTCTCACACAGACAAGCCACATGAGGCCGATGACTGGCTTCGTGATATTGAAAGGAAATTAATCATGGCACAATGCTCAGACCGCGAAAAAGTGTTGTACGCACCGCATTATCTCACGGGAGCAGCCGCGTCATGGTTGGAAAATTTTCTGCTTATGCATCCCGACATAAATAATATCACCTGGGAAGAGTTCAAGGAAGGCTTTCGTGGAACACACATCCCTAAGAGTATCATGAAAATCAAGAAAAGAGAATTTGATGATCTCAAGCAAAGAGGCATGACAGTACAGGAGTACAACAATCAATTTGCGCAGTTATCATGATATGCCAACGAAGAGCGAATGACAGAAAATAAAAAGATGGAGAAATTCCTGGACGGGCTGGCACCAGCACTAAAATGCCAGTTAGTCATACACACTTTTCCAGATTTCAAGACACTGGTAGACAAAGCTATTTCACTGGAAAATGAACGTCGCAGTCTGGAGGATATTCGCAAGAGGAAAAGGGATCAGACCAACCACCCCCGCAACAACAAGAATAAAATGAATTTCCAGCAAAACGTTGTTTATAGACCCCCGACCAACGACACACGTCCAAATAAGAATTTTCATGCAAGAGACAAGGATTTCACCTATCGCCCGGGTGTTACTTGCTATGCATGTGGAGACGAAGGACACTATGCTAAACAGTGCCCTAAGCCAAGAAACTCAGCGCCAAAGCCGAACAGCAACGGGAACAATTCAGCGCCCAAGCGTAACAATTTCAACCCCAATAACAATGACAAGAGAGGCCACCTGAACCATGTGACAAAGGAGCAGGCACAAGATGCACCGGATATCGTACTCGGTACGTTCCCTGTCAACACAATACTGGCCACGGTTTTGTTTGATTCTGGAGCTTCTCATTCGTTCATTTCGCAGAGTTTTGCTTTGCAACATGGTTTTTTAATGCTTCCCTTGGGAAAATCAATGACCATCAAGTCCCCCGGAAGTAAGCAGATCACTCAAAATTTCTGCCAAGGTTTGACCATTGAGATTAAGGGATTAAAATTCCACGCAAACCTCATCGTGTTGGCAAACAAGGGGTTGGATGTTATCCTGGGTATGGACTGGCTAACCACCAATAAAGGATTTATCGACCGCTTCAACAGAATAGTGATACTTACTCATCATCGTGGGAAAACAATAAGAGTCGCAGCTCAGGAGAGACCAGTATCTCGGCAACCAAAATTGAACAAAGTTGATACATCTGAGTTAAGCAAGGTTCCAGTTGTATGCGAATTTCCAGACATATTTCCCGAGGAATTACCAAGCATGCCGCCAGACAGGGAAATAGAGTTCATTATTGAGCTAGCACCAGGAATCACACCCATATATAAGAAACCATACAGAATGGCGCCATCCAAGTTGGTTGAATTAAAGAAGCAAATAAAGGAATTGCTGGACAAGGGATTTATACGGGCCAGATCCTCACCTTGGGGCTCGCCGGTATTATTTGCCAAAAAGAAGGATGGGACCATGAGGCTGTGTATAGACTACCGAGCACTCAACATGGTCACAATCAAAAATAAATATCCGATGCCACGGATAAATGATTTATTCGACCAGCTCGCACAAGCCAAGGTTTTCTCAAAAGTTGACTTAAGGTCAGGTTATCATCAGCTGAAAGTACGCACAGAAGATATCCTGAAAACAGCAATCACCTCAAGATACGGACTTTATGAATTTATAGTGATGCCATCCGGATTGACCAACGCCCCCGCATATTTCGTCCACCTCATGAATAAGGTATTTATGAAATTCATGGACAAATTTGTGGTGGTATTTATTGATGATATTTTGGTATATTCCAAAACACCGGAAGAACATACTGAGCACCTCCACATTGTACTGGGAGAATTAAGGAAACACCAACTTTACGCCAAATTCAGCAAGTGTGAATTTTGGTTGAGACAAGTGGGTTTCCTAGGACACGTATTAACACAGGAAGGAATTGTTGTGGATGCAGATAAAGTCAAGGTTGTACTTGGCGTGATGGATATACGCAGTTTCCTCGGTATGGCCGGATATTACAGAAGGTTTATTGAAGGATTTTCCACCATAGCCAAACCAATGACCGAGCTACTCAAGAAGGATAAGAAATTCGAGTGGACCGAAGCATGCGAGAAAAGCTTCCAAGAGCTCAAAAAGAAGTTAACGACAGCCCCAGTATTAATTGTGCCAGACATACACAAGAGCTTTGAAGTATATTGCGACGCATCTCGGAAGGGCCTCGGATGCGTACTGATGCAAGAACGCAAAGTAGTCGCCTACGCATCCCGGCAACTGCGAAAACATGAAGAAAATTATCCTACTCACGATTTGGAGTTGGCAGCAGTCATTCATGCGCTCAAGGAATGGAGGCACTTCTTACTTGGAAATCGTAGTGAAATATATACGGACCATAAGAGCCTCAGCTATATTTTCACACAGCCAGATCTAAATTTACGACAACGACGTTGGTTGGAACTGGTAAAAGATTACGACGTGGGTATCCACTATCACCCCGGGAAAGCAAACGTGTTAGCCGATGCACTCAGCCGTTACCCAAACAGCGGCAGCATACAGAACCTAAGACCCGAATTTCAGCAAGAGTTCGCCAGACTCAACCTAATGATGGTCACGAAGGGCGAAGTATCCAAGCTGGAAATACAGCCTACACTGATAGAGCAGATAAAGAAGGCTCAACTCGGACACCCCAGCATCGAAGGAATAAAAAGAAAAGGAAGTCAAGTCAAGGCTTCAGAATTCACCATAGACAGTGAAGGAATATTATGGTTCGGAGACAGACTTTGCGTACCCAACAGCAGCGACCTCAAACAGCAAATTCTAGCGGAAAGTCATACCGCTCCATACTCAATCCACCCTGGAGGTACGAAAATGTACAAGGATATTCAAGAAAGATTTTGGTGGCACGGCATGAAGAGGGATATAGCCACATTTATTGCATGCTGCGATTCATGTCAACGCATTAAAGCCGAGCACCAGAAACCCGCAGGACTATTACAGCCAAATAAGATACCAGAGTCGAAATGGGATGATATCGGAATGGACTTTACTGTTGGACTACCACGATCACAACACGGTAACGATGCCATATGGGTCATCACAGATAGACTGACCAAGGTGGCACATTTCATACCCGTCAAGACAACGCACACCACTCAAAAGCTCGCCAAGCTTTACCTCGCCCGGATAGTATGGCTACATGGTGTTCCCAAGACTATAATATCCGACAGGGGTACTCAGTTCGTCTCAAAATTTTGGGACCAGTTGCAGCAAGCCCTCGGAACGCAACTAACATTCAGTACGGCTTACCACCCCTAGACTGGAGGACAAACAGAACGAGTAAATCAAATACTCGAAGACATGCTAAGGGTCTGTGTCCTCACCTATAGGACCAGTTGGGAGGAAAGCCTACCATATGCCGAGTTTGCATACAACAATAATTACCAAGCTAGCCTACAGATGGCACCTTTCGAAGCCCTGTACGGACGAAGATGTCGTACTCCTTTGAACTGGTCAGAAACAGGGGACAGTCGCATATTCGGCCCTGATATGTTAAAAGAAGCCGAGGAATGGGTAAAAATGATACGGGATCGACTCAGGACCGCCCAAAGCCGAAAAAAGAGCTATTACGATCAAAAGCATAGGGAAATAAGTTTTGAGCACGGTGACGACGTATATCTGCGTGTGTCACCGATGAGAGGATTACAACGATTCAAAGTCAAGGGGAAACTAGCACCACGATTCATCGGACCCTTTCGTATAATTGCACGAAGAGGCACAGTAGCTTACCAACTGGACCTCCCCAAGGAATTGTCCGACGTTCACGACGTGTTCCACGTCTTGCAACTACGGAAGTGTGTAAGCAACCCAGAGAAACATGTGTCACATGAAAATCTTGATGTGCAACCAGATCTTACATACCGAGAACACCCAGTGAAGATTTTGGAGGAGTCTGAAAGGAGGACCCGTCAGAAAACTATTAAATTTCCCAAGGTTCAGTGGAGTAACCACACAGAGGATGAGGCAACATGGGAAAGGGAAGATTTCCTTTGGACAGAACATCCGCACCTATTTGAGGATCGGCTGAAATCTCGGGGACGAGATTTTTCCTAAGGGGGTAGGTGTTGTAACACCCCAAATTTTTTATTTGGTTTTTCTTGCAAACTTTTGGCCTTTTTAAAAGGGGATTGTTTGATCTTTTCTTTTGCCCTTCTAAAATCCCTTTTTTGCCAAAGTTTGTGTGTCTTCTCAAGCTTGGTTTTTAGCCTTGAAGTTCTCCTCTTGTGTTTGCCTCAAGCACAAGTTGAGGTTCAATTGGAGTTGTTTGAGTTCACCTCTTCTTGTTTTTAAATTCTCAAGTTTAATCTTGACTCCTATCCCTACCAAACTTCCTCTTGCCATGATCCCAACATAAGCAATCCTCTCCAAGACTATCTTCACATCATGGGACAAGCATTTCTGCAATTCCAGCAAGTTTGAACCTCATTGGGATTTTTCTCCTATTTATTTCACTTCAAAACAAATTCTGTCTTTTATAGTGGACCTTGGTGATTTACAAAGGAACCACCTTTTTCATCTACCTATTTGACTCCAAACCAATTCTCCTAGATAGTCCTTAATACCCACAACCTAGATCCATCTTGTTTCACTGGTCCATAGTTCAAAATTTTCAAATTTCACCTGCTGCAAGTTTGGACCAGATTTGCAAAATTTGGTGAAATTCATATTTATCTTCTTCCAAAAGTTCTGTGAAAAATCATGCAGCCTCTAGATACATCAAGAGGCCACTCCACCAAAAATCAGCTCCAGAGACATTGCTCAAATACCAGAATCATTTCATCAAACACCTAGCCTACACTGAACTGTTAGCTGTTAACTGAAACTGTCGACAGTTAACACTTCGTCAGTTTCGTCAGTTCGACAGTCGTCGGGCGCGGCGACAAAACACGTCTGTATCTCCCTTGGATTGATGCTGCACTGCAGCTCCTTCTTATCCTCGCGCCGCACGGTCACTTGGCAGCTTCTGGGCGTCGGTGGCGCCCTGGCCCAACCGCGCCGGCGGCTGCCACGGCCACGGCGCCGCCCGTGGCGGCTGACAGACACAACGCCGTTTCGCGCCGCCCAGACCACCCCAGCGCCCCGCGTGTCCTTCTTCACAGCCAGCGCACGCCTGGCACGCCATTGCCACGGCCTGGCACGCGCAGAGCGCCGTTTCTGCCTCCGACGTGCCGCACAGCCGCTCCGTCGGTGACAGGTCGTAACACCCCTTCTACTGCCCAGTTAAGCGCGGGAATGGAACCACAACAACTGCTGGAAGATGCTCAAGCTCTTAACCCCGCAGCCCGACCACTGCAGCGCCGCAATTAGCTCGCCGGACTTATCCGTTCGCGGCAGCCACCTCGGGCCACCTATAAAAGGCACCCCCGGGCTCGTGCTCGAACACACTCGCCTCCACCACTCCCCTAGACCACGCCCAACCTCTGGAAGAGCCCCGAGAGGCTTTTCTTCCCCGGCTCCGGCCAACTGCCTCCGCCTCGGGCTCCAGCTCCGTTCACTCCGGTGAGGGCTCCTCCGCCGCCGTGAGCTGGAACGTAGTACCCTGGCATCCCCTAGTCCTAACCCCCAGCCCAATTTCTCCCCAGGAACCTTCCCCGACGAGCTCCACGAACACCCGAGCCGCCGTCCGCCGGAGATAAGCTCGCCGTCGATGTGGGACTCGCCGGCCTCCAACTCCACCACCGTTGGATGCGGAAGACCACCGTGAAGCTAGAGGTAACCCTCCCCTCCCCTATATCGCCGTGGATCGACGCCGGCGATCACCGCAGCACCATCGCCGGCGCAGCTCTGCTCCGTTTTCAAACCTGACACGAGGGGCCCTCTGTCAGTCTCTCATCTCTCTCCCTTCGAAACGTTTTCTATTAGCGCAATCTGCAAATTACGTCTTCCCTCTGCGGCTGGCGTATCACATACCGGTTCGCTTTGTCCTTTTCTGTTCTAGCCCCTGGATCTTTTCTGTTTCAGTACAGATAGGTCCCTAGACAGAAACCTTAATATCTTTTAAACTAAAAGTGTTTTTGAGTTGATTCTTTTTCTGTCCACCTGGGTTTTCTGTCTAGTTTTTTGTCATATTTATGTGGAAATATTTTGAGCAACTTTTTTTGCACGCGCGATATTTATGTTAGTATGTATTTGTTTGAATACATAGATACCGGAGGCCATGACGGAGACGCGAATCACGCCGAGTTAGACTCCAACTTTTCAGAACCAGGTAAGCATGTTTGAACTCTTGATATGATGAGTGCGTTGCATGTTTGCTCGAGTAGTTCGTTCATGAGCATGATTATATGAGCATATGTGTATGGCATATTTCATGCAAGTAATGCTTCGGGTGAGTCCCGAAGGAGAATGTTGAACCACCTTGATCATATGGTGATATGATGGGGTGGAATACTGGTATTGTTGGAGCATGCCAGTAGTTGGTCAACTCAGTATCAACGGAGATCACACCTCGATCCCGTTCGTCTCCTTTTCAGTACTATCATAGGCCGTCTGTTGGGATTACGGTCTAGTCGGTTGTAAACCACTTTCCGAGTACACACCAAGTAGAGGGGCCGGGATGAGGGTTCCATGGCCCTGGATTAAAGCCCGTCATCCGGTCAGGGGGCATGGGTGTTTCCGGTTGGGACCGAGAGGGGGGCACCCCTTAGAGCGCGCATATATAAATTTGATCCCATGCTATTCGAGGTTGTAGCCTCCCCGTCTTAAAGTTTTCCGTGAATGTCGTCGCGGGTGATTCCGGACGACGGGATGTTAAATGGGTGTGTACTGGTTAGTTGAGTTTCTGCTAAAACACCGTAGACGGGACTAGCCTGCATGGCTAGTAGAACCCGTTGGCTATGAGTTAATGGTACAAGCTCTGCCGAGTTAAATTCCTCCAGTAGCCATGTTTATGGCCTAGAGTCAATCTTCCTATCAACCCGGTGACCGTCTCTAGTTTATTCTCGAGAGTAACCAGAGTAATATTTCTGTTAAGTTCATTTGGTAGATGAACTCACCAACCATCTTAGTATTTATTTTCAGAAGTACTTCATCATTATACCCTTGTTATTTACTTTTGTTATAAGCCCTTTATGTGATGTCGCTCAGACGTCCGACTGCGGCATTCTCTCCTTTTATAATCCCTTTATGTGATGTCGCTCAGACATCTGACTGTGGCATTCTTTTGTATTTATAAGCCCTTTATGTGGTGTCGCTCAGAGGCCCGACTGTGGCCTGTTATCATTTATCATTCTCCAACGAGGCGTCACCCAGACCCTCGTTGGCCCCGTTATTTTTCCTTTTGGATTTCGGGAGGATTACCGCCCGACTTCCAGTCTTACTTTCAGTACATTCATATTTTTGTTCCAGTTGCATTTTGCTGGAATACTCATATGCATTCATGTTGGCATTTATTATATCCTAAGTCCAAACTGTCTTGCGAGTACATTCAAAGTACTCACCTAGCTTGTTGATTTGGCCAGATGTGGACGAAGGCGATCTCATGGATGAAGAGTTCGATAGCGAGTCCGACGCTTAGAGGAGTCCCAGTCAGTCTCTTGCGATCCTGGAATTGATCACTGTTCTATACCGCTTTCGCCTACCACCAAATAAATTCACCGGGTCTCACTCCGACACTCAATGAACTATAAAATATCGGAGTCACACCACCCACTTCACTGTGACATATTCCACCGCCTTTTATTACGAGTCAGTAGTATGCCACCCTACCTTGTGCCATATCCGCCTGTATGTAATATATTGGCGCGCTTGTAATAAAACCTGTTGAGCCATCCTTGGCCCAACCTTGTATAATACTCAGTGTACTGGAAATTCTGTATCAAGGAATTGTCTGCCAGCAGGAATATTATTCCTCGCTGGTTTAATATAGCGACCAGTCTTCCGGTAATTATTTTACTGAAAGACCGGTGGCGACACAATATGACAATATGAAGCGTGTCATATGAACGGAATGGTGGAAAGTTGCATGGCAATATATCTCGGAATGGCTATGGAAATGCCATGATAGGTAGGTATGGTGGCTGTTCTGAGAAAGGATATATGGTGGGTGTATGGTACTGTGACGCCCTGATAATTAAGCTACAGTAAATGTCTGCTAATGATGCCACGTCACCGTGGTTACTGTTGATATCTCGCGTTAGCTGAAAACCGATTCGAATTCAAAATTCAAAATCAAGCCAAACGACAAAAGTTTTCAAACACTCAAACTAAAATGCTCAAAGTGTGGCAAATACTCTCTCGTTATTGGTCATGTTGAAACCTCTATTTTATATATGTTATTGATGCCATAAAATAAATAAAACATGGGCTAAATAATTATTTAAATGAATCTAAAAATATTAAACCATTACAACTAACTTATTATTATGTGCCAAATTATTGTGGCAGTGGGATAATTATTAATGTTGATTTGGGACTAGTGGTGCATTTTATAAAACTAAAAGTTAAAATAAAACTAAATAGAAAACAGAAAGGATATAAAACAAAAGGAAAATACAAAAGAACATAAATTTTAGTAGGGCAAAGCCCTTGGCCCAACTGGGCCGAAGCCCACCTACCCACTACTTAACCCACCCCACCCCAATCCTAATCACACAGACACCCCACTCCCTCCCCCGTGTTTCTCTCTCCCAGTCCCCGATCCAGCTCGGGATCGGGGGGACGAGCCCGACTGCGCCACGGCGCCCGCCGCCCTTGGCCGGCGCGCCCCTCCGGCGCCTCCCCAACACCTCCCCGAGCTCGCCTTTGCACAACTACAGGGACCGGTGAGGCCCCCCTCGTCTGATTCCCCTTCTCCCCCTCCTAGTATCCCCTCTGACGCCCCGCGCCTTGTCCACTCGCCGCGCTCCGCCTTCCAGCGCTGGCCGCTCGCCGCGGCCCGCATCGCCACGCCGGCGCCCGCTCGCCTGGCACCCCCCCCCGCTCGGCCACTCCCAGCTGCGCCCGGGCCTCTAGCGCCCTGCGCGCGCACCACCACGCCTCCCGCGTCGTGCCGCTCGCACCCGCCCCGGCCCCATGCCCCGTACTCTCCTTGGCCCGCGTTGCCGCGCGCTGCACCGCGCCCCGAGCACGGCTGCGACCGCCGCGGCAACTACTTCTGGCCGCCACGCGCAAGCGCTGCCTCCTCACTGCGGCCGCGCGGCGACCATCGTCTCCGCCGCCTTCCTCCGCCCCTCTGCGCCGCGGGCCTGCGCCTGGTCGCCGCCCCTCACCGGCGCCTGCACGCGCCGGCCGGCCGACCGTGGCCGCGCCCGGCGGCATCGCCCCCATCGTCGTCCCGCTCGCGCTGCGGGCCTGCCTCCCGCTCTCATGGCCGCACCTGCCGGTGGCCACCCAACCCCGGCCATTCTCCGCCGCCGGCCGGGGCCTCGCCCTCCGCTGCCGCCCCCAGCGCGGGGCGCTGAGGCCATCGGTGCCTCCTGGTGCCGGCGAGGCCACGGCCTCGCCCCACGCTCGGGCGGGCACGCCCGTCGCCCCGACACCCCAACCCACTAAGGCCCCCTGGGCCACTGCCAGGTGGGGCCCATGGCCCTAGAACGTTAAAAAAAAGAGAATTAAAAAACTATAATAAAAATAATTAAAAATATTAATAAATAATAAGAGGTTTAATATATTAATTAATTAATTAACTTAATTAATTCTGTTTAGAATAACCTAAACACTAATTAATTGTTAATTATCTAAACAGTCAATGACAGGTGGGACCCACTGGTCAGGTTGACCAGTCAACCATGCTGACGTCAGCATGATGTCATGCTGATGTCATAAATCCTTTTTTAAATTAATTTAATTAATATTAAATTCCAAAAATTAATAAAAACTTTAGAAAATCATATCTTTTAAACCGTAACTCGGATGAAAATACTTTGTACATGAAAGTTGCTCAGAACGACGAGACAAATCCAAAATCGCGGTCCGTTCGTCCGCCACACATCTCTATTATACCGAACATGCTACATTCCCCTCCGTTTCATCTGCCCGAAAATGCCTAACACCGGGAATACTTTCCCGGATGTTATTCCTCTTCGCCTATATCACCGAGCACCGCGTTAGGTCACATGTAGCACCGCCTTTTGCCATGTTATGCTTTGTGATGCTATTGTTTGCTCTGTTATTTATTTGTTTCCTCTTCGTTGCTTATTTTCGGTAGACTCCGATACTGTGATAGACCCCGAGACCATTGATGCATCGATGTTCAACTACGGCTACGCTTTCGAAGATTCCTTTCGTCTGCAGAGCTTCCATGCAAGCCAACCCCCCTTGAACAACCCGATATCGCCTATTCCTCTCTCTACTGCTTGCATTAGAGTAGTGTAGCATGTTACTGCTTTTGATGAATCCCACTCTGTTGCATAGCCTGTCATTGTTGCTACATTTGTTGATACCTTTACATGCTATCCTAAATGCTTAGTATAGTATGCTAGTATTCCATCAGTGGCCCCACATCCTTGTCCGTCTGCCATGCTATACTATCAAGCCGTGATCACCTCGGGTGGTGTTCACGGGTATATGCTATATACTTTTACACATGATTTGACTAAAGTCGGGTCGGCTCGATGAGTACCCGCAAGTGATTCTGATGTGGGGGCTGAGAGGACAGGTGGCTCCATCCAGGTAGTAATGGGCCTAAGTTCCTGACGGCCCCCCGAGTGGATCTTTGTGGCGGAGCGACAGGGCAGGTTGAGACATCCAGTGGAGAGGTGGCCTGGCCCTGGTCGTTGTCCGCGGTTATTTCATAATAACACGCTTAATGAGTTTGGATATTAGATCTGAGTCTGGCCATTGGCCTATACGCACTAACCAGCTATGTGGGAATAGTTATGGGCACTCGACGTCGTGGTATCAGCCGAAGCCTTCTTGACGTCCGCGACTGAGCGGCGCGTGCCGGGTTGGAGCGCGTAACGCAACTTCCTTAGTAATGGAGGTTGCTGGGTCTGCTCACCGGCCGCGTACGCAACGTGCAGGTGTGCGTTGGGTGATGGGTCCGGACCCCTGCGCGCCTAGGACTTAGCACTACTAGGAAAAGGCATACTAATGGCGCACCTAATTTGGCCATTAATGGCGCATCAGTGGTGCGCCATTAGTGCCACGCCATTAGTATATTTTACTAATGGCGCACCTCTGGTGCGCCATTAGTATCTGGTATACTAATGGCGCACCACAGATACGCCATTAGTGTGCACAGTAGTGCGCCATTAGTATGCCTCCCAGGGGGCCATGTATACCCAGGTGCTTTGGCATACTAATGGCGCACGCCAGCAAGATGCGCCATTAGTAACTTCGGCATAGTAATGGCGCACTGTCTAATGATGCGCCATTAGTATCCTTTGGCATACTAATGGCGCACTGTGATGTGATGCGCCATTAGTATGAATATTAGGTTTTTTTAATTTTTTAATTTTCTGTTTTTTGCACAGGTTACAAAATGTATAATTGGATAGAATATAGACAGCACACATCAACAACAGATTCATCGAATACAATAGAAGATTAGTCTTTGAATACAATTCATCATATTAGTCTCCGAATACAATTCATCATATTAGTCTCTGAATTGAAAAGATCGAACAAAGATAGAACATTATATTACAAGTCTCGAGACCGCGAGTAGCGAGTTTGTCATCACATTACAAGTCGATATCGATCATTTAAACTACCATCACATAGAAGAGAGCTGCGGTCATCACGATGAGCATCATCACGATGAAACTCGTCTTCATCCGGTTCCTCCAACGCTCCCTCCCCTCTCCCGCTAGATAGCGGGCGTATCTAGATTCGGCCTCGGCCCTAGTGGTGTACCCTTTGTAACTGTTACCGCTGCATCGGTGAACCTGTCTCCGACACTCCTCCCAGTCGTCGTAGACTCCGGGAACCTTACCCTTGTACACGACATACGACGGCATCGCTATGCACTAGCCAAACGAAACGTTAGTACCAATTCACAGACAATACATAAGCAATATATAATTATGCAACAGAACGATCGAAAGAGAAAAGCAAGACATTAATAGCATCGATTACATCTAAGTTGAACGACTCTCGAAACCAAAGAGACATACTACAAGTTCATTAAAGTTTAATTACAACATGAGCCAATCGATGTTTCAGAACTAGACACAACATCTCTGCTTTCGACTCGACTCAAGGAACCGGAGCGTGGATGAAGCCGCCGTCTATCGTGGGAGTCATGAAATCACGGGCGTTGTCAGCCTGCATTTGTAGCATTGTGTCGATGTCACTGTTGGACGGTTGGTTCCTGAGGAAGAACTGCCCCGAGGCACGAAGGACATCTTGATGGATGATTTCCACAAACTCCGACTGGATGCGAAAGATTTCTTGTCTGATGTCCGCGTCCTGGATTGCCGACACGCTCGCGGCCCAATCTTTGAGTTTACTCGGTAGCAGAAGTTGATGATGGTCCCGTACGATCGCCCGCATGTGATGGATGGCGTAGTAAGCACCCTTCTGACCGCCAGGCGGCTGCTTGACGCAGCAGAACGTCGTATTGTGGGAGAACACGTGCTTGCCGGTCTTACGAACTGTCCTGGTGAAGGTGCCTCCAGATTTGGCGTAGCCGGGGAGAACATCATCAAGAACCTTCTTGACATTTGTGTAGTCTACGTTCGACTGACGGTCCGGATCGAAATACGTGGCCATGGAATATTTGGGGCTTAGGAGGATGAGCGTGCAATGTGTGTCACTGCAGAAAACATGGAATGTTAAAAGAAAAACAATCGAAATCTAAGAATTCATATGTTACGGGGCGGTTGAGGGGTTGGACTTACTCGGGAAAGTAAGGCATGAGGAAGTTATCCTTATCTCGGTTTGCCAGAATGACGCCTTCGAGGTAAGAACTCGCGACTTGCCGGTCCCCAGCGCTGCAAAAGATCTTGGCACACATGTAGAAGGGGTCGACTATCACGATGTCCGGGGTCTTGTCGCGAATGATCCGCATCTCCATACTCAGCGAAAATAGCCGAACGAAGGTGTAGTGCAGCGGATGAAGGTTCAACATAGCGTGGATGTCATCAAACCGCAGGACGATCGTACCCCCGATGGAGTTATCCACAAAGCCCTTGCCCTCTGGCACCTTGGCCGCGAAACCCGGGTATGCCACATTCTTCTCTCTGAGACGCCGCTTCTCCAAAGAAAGAACACTGTCATGCAGACTCCGCATAGCACCAGTTGCAGCATCGAGCATATTTGTCGGTAGCATCAGCCTACCCGCCACATGCACCCTCCTCATTAGATCCTCAGGTGAAGGTGGCCCGTCCTGAGCACGGATCGTACTCGGTGCCGGCTGGCTCGCACCCTTGTTAGTTTTTCTTTTGCGTGCCTTCTTCTTCTCCTGAATTGGGACCGAGTTCTGCTCACAGATCGCCTTCTTGAGTGTGTTGGGGCTGATAATATTTCGCACCTCACCTATCTGAGGCTCGGTGAAGTCGGCAGCTGGAGGCGTATCCTGAGACCTGAACGGCAGACGACGCCTGTTGCAACTTGGCTTCTCCGCGGTACCAGCTAGATCGCGCACGTCTTTTGTTGGGTTGGGTTCTTGAGAAGGAGGCCCCATGAAGTCGCCACTGTACCCATGATCGGCAAAGTACTGATCGACATTGCCAAATGTACCGTCGTCATCGTCGTTCTGATCCTGTGCCATATGCATGTTTGCATCCAGTGGCATAGGGATGTCCGGCACCGTTGCGGCGGTCTTGCCATGGGGCCGACTTGGCGCCGGCACGAGTGGCGGTGTTGTCTTTGGGGTGGTGTCCCCCGCCCCCAAACGAATCTGCCCCTTCGGCCAAAGCAGGGGCCAGCTCAGGCAGGCGCTGAGGGTCATCACGTCATCATCGTCGGCCCCGACGGGTCGAATCGGAGGTAACACCTCGTCGTAGCCTGGCAGCACCCAAACTAGTTGAACCCTAAACAAGTTGGGTGGCGTCTGGGTACCGTGGAACAAGGGGTTGCCCGGTTGAACGATTTTTCCCTTGGCGACATCGACCAACTCATTGTTCACGAAGTGCAGGAGAGTGCACGGAACGTCGGCGGCGCCCTGCGAAAACATGTAGGGCGTCAGGGATGCCCAGTCAAAGGCAAGGAGATGAAGTCCTCGGCCGAGAGAGGCTTAATTAGTTACCGTGATGATGGCGTCGAGCTCGGCTAATGTCGAGGCACCGCCAACGACGGGCGTGCAGTTGACGGAGGGGCCGCTTGCTGTAGAGGTGCCGGCCGGCGTACACCCGGGTGCATTAAGCTCCCATGCCGGCGTCGGAGACACCAATGCCGCCTCCGTCGGAGACACCAATGGCCCCGCCATCGCGTTCTGCGAGTTGCTGGCCGTGAAGCTAGGAATCGGGGGCGGCCCCTGTTGGCCGCCCGCAATCCACGCACTCAAGCCCTCGATCAAGGTAGGCACAATGGCGGTGATCGTCGCTCCGAGCTGTTGTTGCACTTGCTCTTGGACAATCTCCGGAATCAGCGCCACCTGTGCCTTGAGTTCTTTTACCTCGCGCGCCTGGCTTTCCGAGCTAGTCTTTTTCTCCTTTCGCCCACTAGCGTTATAGTATGACGACCATTTTGTCGACAAGCCTTTGCCGGCCACACGACAAGCTGACGTCGGCTTACTGAGCTTATCCTTGTTCTTCATTACATTCAACACCCTATTTAGAGTCGTGTCCCAAGGGTTGCTCTTAGTTGACCCCGCGCTACTGCTTTCAGTCGCCCGCGGAAGGAATGTGAACCATTTAGAAATTTGGCGTCATTAATTAGAATGCAACCATATGGAGCTAATTACGCGGGGGTGTATTCCTTACCAGAACAAGCTCAAGCGCCCTGGTCTACGGATCCGTGGTAAGCTCCTTTGTTTTTGGGTCCTTCTTGTACCGGGCCCTGATAAAGTTCCTGGTCTGCTTGTCACCGTATTTATCGAAGAGGGGCGGTAGGCCTTGCTCGCCACGGTCCGCCTCCTCCTTGTCCCATATAGGCTCCGCCACTCTGTAACCGCCGGGACCGAGTGTGTGTTCCCCTAAGTTCAGCTCCCGCATTTCTTTCCCCCACTGACTTGATTCGGAGTGTGCGGTGCTCGAGCAATTGATCTTGAAGTCGTTGTAGTCATCTTCGGTGATCGAAGGCTTTTTCTCCTTGATCTTCTCATAACTCTCACCTTTCTCGATCATTCTCTTCACGTTGCTTTTCCAAGTAGACAGGGCCTTGCTCATCTTCATGAGGGCAGCATTGTTCACTTTATTCCCTTTGAGGCTTGTGTTTTCAAATTCAGCGGGGAACTTGTATCGTTCGTGGACCTTCGTGAAGAGGAGGTTGCGCAAATTCCCTCGGTCAGGATGCCTCAGGTTCTCGGTGTTGATCGAGACGGTGCTCCGGAGAATGCACCCGAGCTGAAGCGAGTACCCCTTGACTATTCGTTCGGGCGCCGTTGGATTCCCGTCGGAGTCCACTTCAGTAACTTCCTCCTTGAGGGTGCGGAGCACGGTCGGGCGCTGGTCCTTCCGTTGCCTCTTCGGTTGGCTGCCATCTGTGCGTGCGCCGCCATCATCAGTGGTGGCATCCTCGGCGGCACCATCAGTGGTGGCATCAGTGGGGTCATCCTCGGCGGTACCATCAGTGGTCTCAGGATCGATGGGGAAGGCGGCGTCCTCATACAAGTGAGGTTGTTCCTCCATCTCCTGGGACAGCTCCCAGAATGCCTTGCCGCCCGAACCCCCGGCCTCATCGTTGTTGGCCATGTTTCTCTCTAAATAGGAACAAAGTTTGGTCAAAGAGTTGGTTATTGTCAAGGAACAAGATCATGGTCTCATCATTTAGGGTTTGTCGACACCGAGGCATCCGAAAAGCTAAGCTTTTATAATTGAGGGTTTTTCGACGCCGAGGCACCATACAAGCCTAAGCTTTCATCATTTCGGTTTTTATCGACACCGAGGCACCCTAAAAGCCAAGGTTTTATAATTTATGGTTTGTCGACACCGGGGCATCCTAAAAGCTAAGCTGGGAAGGAGAATTCTAAGTTGGGCCTAATCACTTGGCTCTATTGCCGCCTATGGTCTAATGCAGCTAGAATAAAGGGGCACTTGATCCTACTTAATTAACTACTAAGATACCCCGGCCCATGCATTAGTCACAAGTACCCCATATGTCCTATTTTTAGCAAAGTCATGCTAAAATTCATGGAAAATTTCAGCATGACCTTTGCTGAAAATAGGACATATGGAGTACCCGAATTTGCCGGAACGGAAGTTAATCGACATTCCAGCAAACTCGAGGACCTCTCGGGGTACCTGCAAAATCATCACGACACGATGGTCGGAGACAAAACCCAGCAAAAAGCTGCTCCAGGTTCACCAATTGATTGATACTCATGGATAAGAAAAGCAAACTACTACTACCAAAACAAGAACCAGACAAACTGATATATAATGTCAAGCATGTCTAATACCAGCAGCTAATTGTAGTTTTTGCTTTTCAGTGCCAAATTCTAGCCAGTACCAGTAGTTTTTCTCTTCAGGTAAAATTAACAGCTAGCAGCAATTATTTTCAAATATATATACAAGACAGTAGGTAAAAGGAATTTATATGTGCCCACTGGACATTTTTATATTAACCTAAGGAAAAATGAATAGTTAGGTTAATTACCCACTGTTAATAACAACACATATATAAGAGAAACACCTGATGTATTATCTCAATAAAATGAGCCAGATTTGCATTCCCTTCAACAAACAAAAAATAAATGTATGCATGGCCTTATTATTTATGAAATATAAGAGAGACAACAAAATATATAAGAGAGACAGACACTTGCTGTAATAAAATGAGCCAGATTTGCATTCCCTTCCAAAAGTAAAGTTGTATGCGTGGACTTATTATTTATCAACCAAAAAAGACACGCGCATATATAGGGTAGCTACTAGTGTATATACACTTAACTTAATTTGACAGCTCCATCATGCATCAGCTGTAACTCAACTCTAAAGCAATTAAGCTAAGCAATTAACTACTAACTCTAACAACAATTAAGCTAAGCAACTAGCATGCCAGGCCATGCACCACCAACAGCAAGCAAGTTTGTTTCTTGCTAGAGAGAGTTGGACCTTTCATTTTTTTTTCAACCAGTTTTACAAGGAAGGAAGAAAATTCAACCAACTAGTAAAACTCTGTTGGGGAACGTAGTATTTTAAAATTTTCCTACGATCACGCAAGATCTATCTACCAGATGCATAGCAACGAGAGGGGAGAGTGGGTCTACGTACCCTCGTAGACCGAAAGCGGAAGCGTTAGAACAACGCGGTTGATGTAGTCGTACGTCTTCACGGCCCGACCGATCAAGCACCGAAACTACGGCACCTCCGAGTTCTAGCACACGTTCAGCTCGATGACGTCCCTCGAACTCTGATCCAGCCGAGTGTCGAGGGAGAGTTCCGTCAGCATGACGGCGTGGTGACGATCTTGATGTTCTACCGTAGCAGGGCTTCGCCTAAGCACCGCTACAATATTTATCGAGGAGAACTATGGTGGAGGGGGGCACCGCACACGGCTAAGAGATCAAGAGATCAATTGTTGTGTCTAGAGGTGCCCCCCTGCCCCCGTATATAAAGTAGGGAGGGAGAGGCCGGCCCTAGAGGGGGCGCACCAAGTGTGGGGAGTCCTACTAGGACTCCCAAGTCCTAGTAGGATTCCCCTTTCCTTTCCGGAGTAGGAGATAAGGAAAGAGGGGGAGAGGTAGAAGGAAAAGGGGGCTGCACCCCTTGTCCAATTCGGACCAGAAGGGGGGTGCACGCCTCCTTCCTTTTGGCCTCTCTCCTCTATTCCCGTAACTCCCCGGTACTCCGAAAATACCCGAATCACTCGGAACCTTTCCGATGTCCGAATATAGTCGTCCAATATATCGATTTTTACGTCTCGACCATTTTGAGACTCCTCGTCATGTCCCCGGTCTCATCCGGGACTCCGAACTCCTTCGGTACATCAAAACTCATAAACTCATAATAAAACTATCATCGAAACCTTAAGCGTGCGGACCCTACGGGTTCGAGAACTATGTAGACATGACCGAGACACGTCTCCGGTCAATAACCAATAGCGGAACCTGGATGCTCATATTGGCTCCCACATATTCTACGAAGATCTTTATCAGTCAAACCGCATAACAACATACATTGTTCCCTTTGTCATCGGTATGTTACATGCCCGAGATTCGATCGTCGGTATCTCAATACCTAGTTCAATCTCGTTACCAACAAGTCTCTTTACTCGTTCCGTAATACATCATCCCGCAACTAACTCATTAGTTGCAATGCTTGCAAGGCTTATAGTGATGTGCATTACCGAGTGGGCCCAGAGATACCTCTCCGACAATCGGAGTGACAAATCCTAATCTCGAAATACGCCAACCCAACAAGTACCTTCGGAGACACCTGTAGAGTACCTTTATAATCACCCAGTTACGTTGTGACGTTTGGTAGCACACAAAGTGTTCCTCCGGTATTCGGGAGTTGCATAATCTCATAGTCATAGGAACATGTATAAGTCATGAAGAAAGCAATAGCAGTAAAACTTAAACGATCATAGTGCTAAGCTAACGGATGGGTCTTGTCCATCAGATCATTCTCCTAATGATGTGATCCCATTGATCAAATGATAACTCATGTCTATGGCTAGGAAACATAACCATCTTTGATCAATGAGCTAGTCTAGTAGAGGCATACTAGGGACACTCTGTTTTGTCTATGTATTCACACATGTATTAAGTTTTCGGATAATACAATTCTAGCATGAATAATAAACATTTATCATGATATAAGGAAATAAATAATAACTTTATTATTGCCTCTAGGGCATATTTCCTTCAGTCTCCCACTTGCACTAGAGTCAATAATCTAGTTCACATCGCCATGTGATTTAACACCGATAGTTCACATCGTCATGTGATTAATACCCAAAGGGTTTACTAGAGTCAATAATCTAGTTCACATCGCTATGTGATTAACACCCAAAGAGTACTAAGGTGTGATCATGTTTTGCTTCGTGAGAGAAGTTTAGTCAACGGGTCTGTCACATTCAGATCCGTATGTATTTCGCAAATGTCTATGTGTCTACAATGCTCTGCATGGAGCTACTCTAGCTAATTGCTCCCACTTTCAATACGCATCCAGATTGATACTTAGAGTCAGCTGGATTTAGTGTCAAAGCTTGCATCGGCGTAACCCTTTACGACGAACTCTTTATCACCTCCATAATCGAGAAACATTTCCTTAGTCATCCAGTTACTAAGGATAATTTTGACCGCTGTACAGTGATCTACTCCTGGATCACTATTGTACCCTCTTGACAAACTCATGGCAAGGTACACAACATGTTTGGTACACAGCATGGCATACTTTATAGAACCTATGGCTGAGGCATAGGGAATGACTTTCATTCTCTCTATATTTTTCTGCCGTGGTCTGGCTTTGAGTCTTACTCAACTTCACACCTTACAAGTCAGGTAAGAACTCCTTCTTTGACTGATCCATTTTGAACTACTTCAAAATCATATCAAGGTATGTACTCATCGAAAGTCTTATGAAGCGTCTTGATCTATCTCTATAGATCTTGATGCCCAATATGTAAGCAGCTTCACCAAGGTCTTTCTTTGAAAAACTCCTTTCAAACACTCCTTTATGCTTTCCAGAAAATTCTACATCATTTCCGATCGACAATATGTCATTCACATATACTTATCAGAAAGGTTGTAGTGCTCCCACTCACTTCTTGTAAATACAGGCTTCACCGCAAGTCTGTATAAATCTATATGCTTTGAGCAACTTATCAAAGCGTATATTCCAACTCCGAGATGCTTGCACCAGTCCATAGATGGATCGCTGGAGCTTGCACATTTTGTTAGCACCTTTAGGATTGACAAAACCTTCTGATTGCATCATATACAAGTCTTCTTTAATAAATCCATTAAAGAATGCAGTTTTGTTATCCATTTGCCAGATTTCATAAAATGCGGAAATTGCTAACATGATTCGGACAGACTTAAGCATCGCTACGGGTGAGAAAGTCTCATCGTTGTCAACTCCTTGAACTTGTTGAAAATCTTTCGCAACAAGTCGAGCTTTGTAAACAGTAACATTACTGTCAGTGTCAGTCTTCCTCTTGAAGATCCATTTATTTTCGATGGCTTGCCGACCATCGGGCAAGTCAACCAAAGTCCACACTTTCTTCTCATACATGGATCCCATCTCAGATTTCATGGTCTCAAGCCATCTTGCGGAATCTGGGCTCATCATCGCTTCCTCATAGTTCGTAGGTTCATCATGGTCCAGTAACATGACTTCCAGAACCGGGTTGTCGTACCACTCTGGTGCGGAACGTACTCTGGTTGATCTACGAAGTTCAGCAGTAACTTGATCCGAAGTTTCATGATCATCATCATTAGCTTCCTCACTAATTGGTGTAGGAATCACTGGAACCAGTTTCTGTGATGTACTACTATCCAATTCGGGAGAAGGTACAATTACCTCATCAAGTTCCACTTTCCTCCCACTCACTTCTTTCGAGAGAAACTCCTTCTCTAGAAAGGATCCACTCTTAGCAACAAAGACCTTGCCTTCAGATCTGTGATAGAAGGTGTACCCAACAGTTTCTTTTGGGTATCCTATGAAGATTTACTTCTCCGATTTGGGTTCGAGCTTATCATGTTGAAACTTTTTCACATAAGCATCACAGTCCCAAACTTAAAGAAATGACAGCTTAGGTTTCTCGTCAAACCATAGTTCATACGATCTCATCTCCACGGATTTAGATGGTGCCCTATTTAACGTGAATGTATCTGTCTCTAATGCATAACCCCAAAAGCGATAGTGGTAGATCGGTAAGAGACATCATCGATTGCACCATATCTAATAAAGTACGGTTATGACGTTCGGACACACCATTACACTATGGTGTTCCAGGTGGCGTGAGTAGTGAAACTATTTCACATTGTTTTTACTGAAGGCCAAACTCGCTAACTCAAATATTTTACCTCTACGATCATATCGTAGAAACTCTTATTTTCTTGTTACAATGATTCTCCACTTCACTCTGAAATTCTTTGAACTTTTCAAATGTTTTAGACTTGTGCTTTATTAAGTAGATATACCCATATCTGCTCAAATCATCAGTGAAGGTCAGAAAATAACGATACCCGGCGCGAGCTTCAACACTCATTGGTCCACATACATCTGTATGTATGATCTCCAACAATTCCGTTGCTCGCTCCATTGTTCCGGAGAACGGAGTTTTAGTCATCTTGCCCATGAGGCATGGTTCGCAAGCACCAAGTGATTCATAATCAAGTGATTCCAAAAGTCCATCACTATGGAGTTTCTTCATGCGCTTTACACCATTATGACCTAAGCAGCAGTGCCACAAATAAGTTGCACTATCATTATTAACCTTGCATCTTTTGGCTTCAATATTATGAATATGTGTATCACCACGATCGAGATCCAACAAACTATTTTCATTGGGTGTATGACCATCGAAGGTTTTATTCATGTAAACAGAATAACAATTATTCTATGACTTTAAATGAATAACCGTATTGCAACAAATATGATCAAATCATATTCATGCCCAACGCAAATGCCAAATAACATTTATTTAGGTTTTACACTAATCCCGAAAGTATAGGGAGTGTGCGATGATGATCATATCAATCTTGGAACCACTTCCAACACACATCGTCACTTCACCTTTAACCAGTCTATGTTCATTCTGCAATTCTCGTTTCGAGTTACTAATTTTAGCAACTGAACCGGTATCAAATACCCAAGGGTTGCTATGAACACTAGTAAAGTACACATCAATAATCTGTATATCAAAATATACCTTTGTTCACTTTGCCATCCTTCTTATCCGCCAAGTATCTAGGGCAGTTCCACTTCCAGTGACCATTTCCTTTGCAGTAGAAGCACTTAGTTTCAGGCTTGAGTTTTAGCTTTGGGTTTCTTCACGGGAGTGACAACTTGCTTGTCATTCTTCTTGAAGTTCCCCTTCTATCCCTTTGCCCTTTACTTGAAACAAGTGGTCTTGTTAACCATCAACACTTGATGCTTTTTCATGATTTCTACCTTCGCCGACTTCAGCACCGCGAAGAGCTCGGGAATTCCTTTCGTCATCCCTTGCATATTATAGTTCATCACGAAGTTCTACTAACTTGGTGATAGTGACTAGAGAACTTTTTCAATTACTATCTTATCTGGAAGATTAACTCCCACTTGATTCAAGTAATTGTAGTACCCAGACAATCTGAGCACATGCTCACTGGTTGAGCTATTCTCCTCCATCTTGTAGGCAAAGTACTGTCAGAAGTCTTATACCTCTCGACAAGGGCATGAGTATGAAATACTAATTTCAACTCTTGGAACATCTTATATGCTTCGTGGCGTTCAAAACGTTTTTGAAGTCCCGGTTCTAAGCCGTAAAGCATGGTGCACTTAAACTATCAAGTAGTCATCATACCGAGCTTTTGTCAAAACGTTCATAACGTCTACATCTGCTCCTGCAATAGGTATGTCACCTAGCGGTGCATCAAGGACATAATTCTCTGTGCAGCAATGAGGATAATCCTCAGATCACGGAACAATTCCGCATCATTGCTACTAACATCTTTCAACTTAGTTTTCTCTAGGAACATATAAAAAATAAACGGGGAGTAACATCGCGAGCTATTGATCTACAACATAGATATGCTAATACTACGAGGACTAAGTTCATGATAAATTAAAGTTCAATTTAATCATATTATTTAAGAACCCCCACTTAGATAGACATCCCTCTAGTCATCTAAATGATCACGTGATCCAAATCAACTAAACCATGTCCGATCATCACGTGAGATGGAGTAGTTTCAATGGTGAACATCTTATATTGATCATATCTACTATATGATTCACCCTCGACCTTTCGGTCTCTAGTGTTCCGAGGCCATATCTGCATATGCTAGGCTCGTCAAGTTTAACCCAAGTATTCTGCATGTGCAAAACTGGCTTACACCCGTTGTATTTGAACGTAGAGCTTATCACACCCGATCATCACGTGGTGTCTCGGCACGACAAACTTTCGCAACGGTGCATACTCAGGGAGAACACTTATACCTTGAAATTTAGTAAGGGATCATCTTATAATGCTACCGTCGAACTAAGCAAAATAAGAAGCATAATAAGATAAACATCACATGCAATCAAAATATGTGACATGATATGGCCATCATCATCTTGTGCTTTTGATCTCCATCTCCAAAGCACCGTCATGATCACCTTCGTCACCGGTGCGACACCTTGATCTCCATCGTAGCATCGTTGTCGTCTCGCCAACTATTGCTTCTACGACTATCGTCACCGCTTAGTGATAAAGTAAAGCAATTACATGGCGATTGCATTTCATACAATAAAGCAACAACCATATGGCTCCTGCCAGTTGCCGATAACTTTACAAAACATGATCATTTCATACAAAACCGTATAACTCATCATGTCTTGACCATATCACATCACAACATGCCCTGCAAAAACAAGTTAGACGTCCTCTACTTTGTTGTTGCAAGTTTTACGTGGCTGCTACGGGCTTAGCAAGAACCGTTCTTACCTACGCCTACAAAACCACAACGATATTTCGTCAAGTATGTGCTGTTTTAACCTTCACAAGGACCGGGCGTAGCCACACTTGATTCAACTAAAGTTGGAGAAACTGACACCCGCCAGCCACCTGTGTGCGAAGCACGTCGGTAGAACCAGTCTCGCGTAAGCGTACACATAATGTCGGTCCGGGCCGCTTCATCCAACAATACCGCCGAATCAAGGTATGACATGCTGGTAAGCAGTATGACTAGTATCGTCCACAACTCACTTTTGTTCTACTCGTGCATATCATCTACGCATAGACCTGGCTCATGATGCCACTGTTGGGGAACGTAGTATTTTAAAATTTTCCTACGACCACGCAAGATCTATCTACCAGATGCATAGCAACGAGAGGGGAGAGTGGGTCTACGTACCCTCGTAGACCGAAAGCGGAAGCGTTAGAACAACGCGGTTGATGTAGTCGTACGTCTTCACGGCCCGACCGATCAAGCACCGAAACTACGGCACCTCCGAGTTCTAGCACACGTTCAGCTCGATGACGTCCCTCGAACTCTGATCCAGCCGAGTTTCGAGGGAGAGTTCCGTCAGCATGACGGCGTGGTGACGATCTTGATGTTCTACCATAGCAGGGCTTCGCCTAAGCACCGCTACAATATTTATCGAGGAGAACTATGGTGGAGGGGGGCACCGCACACGGCTAAGAGATCAAGAGATCAATTGTTGTGTCTAGAGGTGCCCCCTGCCCCCGTATATAAAGGAGGGAGGGAGAGGCCGGCCCTAGAGGAGGCGCACCAAGTGTGGGGAGTCCTACTAGGACTCCCAAGTCCTAGTAGGATTCCCCTTTCCTTTCCGGAGTAGGAGAGAAGGAAAGAGGGGGAGAGGTAGAAGGAAAAGGGGGCTGCACCCCTTGTCCAATTCGGACCAGAAGGGGGGTGCACGCCTCCTTCCTTTTGGCATCTCTCCTCTATTCCCGTAACTCCCCGGTACTCCGAAAATACCCGAATCACTCGGAACCATTCCGATGTCCGAATATAGTCGTCCAATATATCGAATTTTACGTCTCCACCATTTTGAGACTCCTCGTCATGTCCCCGATCTCATCCGGGACTCCGAACTCCTTCGGTACATCAAAACTCATAAACTCATCATAAAACTATCATCGAAACCTTAAGCGTGCGGACCCTACGGGTTCGAGAACTATGTAGACATGACCGAGACACGTCTCCGGTCAATAACCAATAGCGGAACCTGGATGCTCATATTGGCTCCCACATATTCTACGAAGATCTTTATCGGTCAAACCGCATAACAACATACATTGTTCCCTTTGTCATCGGTATGTTACATGCCCGAGATTCGATCGTCGGTATCTCAATACCTAGTTCAATCTCGTTACCAACAAGTCTCTTTACTCGTTCCGTAATACATCATCCCACAACTAACTCATTAGCTGCAATGCTTGCAAGGCTTATAGTGATGTGCATTACCGAGTGGGCCCAGAGATACCTCTCCGACAATCGGAGTGACAAATCCTAATCTCGAAATACGCCAACCCAACAAGTACCTTCGGAGACACCTGTAGAGTACCTTTATAATCACCCAGTTACGTTGTGA
>LR738714.1:18287197-18406667 GCA_902687465.1 Secale cereale | reverse complement strand
GTTGAGTAGGGGAATCGAGGGTGCGGGGGGTCGGCGGCGGCGGCCGGTGGACCGGGGGGTGCTCGGCGGCGGCAGTTGAGTAGGGGAATCGAGGGTGCGGGGGGTCGGCGGCGGCGGCCGGTGGACCGGGGGGTGCTCGGCGGCGAGGGGGACCGGATCTGGCGAGGTGGGATAGCGATCGAGATGGAGGGGGGTCGAGATCGAGTGTCCATGAAATTTAAAAATATTCATGATAGTTCAAAAAGTGCCCATGAAATACAATCGAGAAATGAAGGCTACGATTTATATACAATCGATCTTAGCTAGCTATCTGTTCACAATCTTTTTGCCCTTATTTTTCGCAAATGGAGTTCTTCTATGGAACGGACGTCCTTTAGGTAGGGTGGTCCTGCTTCTTCTTGTGGTGTATGCTGCTACTTCATCATCGTCGTCATGTTCGATCCTCGGGTCGCCGTACTTGTCGAAGTCTTGCTCATTGGCTACTCCATCCATTCCGACGATCTTCCTTTTGTCTCTCCTCATGACAACACGACTGGGCTTTGACGGGTCGGTAATGAAGAAGCATTGGTCAACTTGGGAAGCCAGTACCCATGGCTCATTTTTCGCGGTGACGTTTGCGCCCGCGGTCTTGGATTTGGCTTCGGGTATAACCATGGTGGTGAAATACCGGTCTTCTTTTAGGACGCTCTTGGCCCATCTGACACGGAACATCGGGACCTTCTCTCCAGCGTAGCTCAGCTCCCAGATCTCCTCGATCCTTCCGTAGTATCTGTCCTTGTCATTACCGGTGTAGGATTCCATTGTTACCCCGGAGTTCTGATAACCATCGCTCTTCATGTCCTTGGCCTCGGTGTAGAATGTGTAGCCGTTGATATCGTACGCCTCATAGGTCATCAGGTTGTGCTCGGCGCCCTGTGACAAGGCGAATATGCGTTGTTCTTCCGCGAAAGAATCCTCATGTTAAGGGTACGACAGAAGCTTCTGCTTGAACCAACGCGTGAAACATGAGTTGTGCTCTTTGATTATATCTCCGTCCGTCCTCTGTTGGCCTCGGTCATTGTACCTCTTCTCAATAAAGGTTTTGTGCTCTACCACCCAAGGATCGACCACGTCTATGTGTTGTAGCGCGACTAGGTTTGCTCTTTCAAAGTCGGCGAGTCGACCCTCGAAGTCGACATGCATTTCGCAGCGACCATCACGGTGACCCCATCCAGCGAGCCTGCCGAGGTGCCTGTTGACGGGCAGACCAACGGGGTTCTCGATGCCTAGATAATTCGTGCAGTAGGAGATGCACTCTTTGGTCAGAAAGCCCCTGGCTATGCTTCCCTCTGGACGTGTCATGTTGCGAACGTATCCTTTGATGACACCATTCATCCTTTCGAGCGGCATCATGCTGTGCAGGAACATCGGACCGAGTTGGATGATATCGTCCACGATATGGACCAGCAGATGCACCATAACATCGAAGAATGCGGGCGGGAAGTACATCTCAAGCTCGCATAGTATCACCACGATCTCTTCCTGGAGCCTTCTGAGTTGCCTCACGCCAACAGACTTCCGAGAGATTACACCGAAAAAGTTGCATAGGCTAAATAGGGTTTCACGGACATGCGCGTCCATGATCCCACGGATTGCAACTGGAAGTATCTGCATCATCAGCACGTGACAGTCGTGAGACTTCATCCCTCTGAACTTCAGCTTCGCCCGGTCTAGGTATCTGCTTATCTTCCCCGCGTAACCGTAAGGAAGTTGTACTCCTACGAGGCAGGTGAAAAACTGCTCGATCTCCTCCTGACTTAGAGTGAAGCATGCGGGAGGGTAGTCATTTCCGGTCTTCTTGGCCTTTTTGCCTTTGCGACGACTTTCCGTGTCCTGCTTCGCCTCATCATCATCATCATCATCATCATGATCATCATATATAGCGTGAAGCTCCTGCCTGATGCCCATTGATTTCAAGTCCGCCCTTGCTTTCGGCCCATCTTTGGTCCTCTCTGGCATGTTGAGCAGGGTACCAAGCAGACTCTCGCACACGTTCTTCGTGATATGCATTACATCAAGGCTGTGAAGCACACGGTGGATCTTCCAGTACGGCAAGTCCCAGAAAACAGACCTCGTTTTCCATACCTTCAGCAGCGGCTCTGGCGCCTTTCGCTTCTTTCCCGGCTCTGGCGCCTTTTGCTTCTTTCCCGGCAGTGGGCAATCTTTCCAATTTTTCAACAGCTCGTCTATTTCCTCGCCGCTCCTCGTACGCGGGCGTCCTCGGGGTTCGGTTTCACCATCGAACAGATCCTTGCGTTTTCTCCACAGGTCATCGTCGCGAAGCCACCTTTGATGTCCCATGAACACGGTTTTCGAAGACCCAGGATCTCTATCTAGATGGCGATACGTTGTGTCATCCATGCACCTGACGCATCCAGAAAATCCGTGGACCACCTGCCCCGCGACATATCCGTAACCGAGATAGTCGTGCACCGTCGTGAGCAGCGCGGCTCTCATAGGGAAATATTCTTTCTTTGTGGCGTCCCACGTATTGGCTGGCGTTTTCCACAGCGTGTCTAGCTCCTCTTTCAGCAGCCCCAGATACAGATTGATGTCGTTCCCTGGTTGTTTCGGTCCTTCAATTAGCATACTCATGTGAATGTACTTCCTCTTCATACACAACCAGGGGGGAAGGTTGTACATCCACACAAACACAGGCCAGGTGCTATGTGTGCTTCTCTGGCTGCCAAACGGATTGACTCCATCGGTGCTCGCGCCCAGCACGATGTTCCTTGGATCGTTCCCAAATTCTAGGTCTTCGAAGTTCAACGCTTGCCACTGGCTCGCATCCTTAGGGTGACTCAGCATCTTGTCTTTTTTATCTATCTCCGGATCATTTGCATCATCTTCTCGCTTCTTCTCCTCCCTATCCGCGTGCCAACACAGGAGCTTTGCTACCTTAGGGTCCACGAAATACCACTGTAGACGAGGAGTGATCGGAAAGTACCACACCACTTTTCGAGGAGCTTTCTTCCTCTTCTTGTATCGAGTGACGCCGCACACTGGACATATGGTAGACTCCGCGTGCTCGTCCCGATAAATGATGCAATTGTTCATGCACACATGGTATTTCACGTGCGGTAAATCCAAAGGACACACGATTTTCTTCGCCTCCTCCAAACTGGTGGGGCACTTGTTCCCCTTGGGAAGACGTTCGTGCCAGAATGACATGTTCTCGTCGAAGCATGCGTCGGTCATTTTGTGTTTTACCTTCATCTCCAGAGCCATGAGCGTTACTTTCAGGCGGGTATCCTCGGGCCTGCATCCTTCATACAATGGAGTAACCGCGTCTAACTCAAGTTGATACATCTTGGCTTTCTCTCGGGTGGCAGCTCTTGCGTTATCGGTCTGCTTGAGAAGCAACTCTTGAATATGAGGGTCCTGCACCCAGCCCATCGATGGTCCAGCGTCGTCTGCTCCACCGGCATCATCATCTTCATGATCATGCCCGTCGTCTGCTCCGGCATCTTCCTCATCATCATGTCCTGCATCTTCTACATGATGACTGTGTACAGCATCACCGTCGTGATCATCTCCTGGGGATTCCTCGTCTTCTCGACCGCCCGAGCCGCGGTGGTTGTCTTGCTGCCCTTCCTCATTTCTTGCCCGGCCCCCATGGACGACTTCGTAGTCATCTTCATCACCTTGCCACCGATAGCCATCCATGAAACCACGCAAGAGCAGGTGGTCCCGCACCTGCCCGGAATCCGGGTCCGCAATAAGGCTCTTCAGCTTGCATCTTCGACACGGACATCTTATCTCCGTCTCGTTCTTTTGAAGCATCTCGGCCTTCGCGGACCTCAAAAACCTATTCACGATGCCTTCGGTCATCGTGCACACCATGGTCGCCTGCGGGGTAGAGCAAAACGATATTTTAGAACCAAAAAATAATTTGCCATGACTTTCCCTAAAAATAGGACAAAAAAGAATGCTTAATGCCAAAATTCTCACCGAAACGGAAATGAATCAACATTCCGGAAAAATATTGGCAACTATCGCATTTCAAATACCGGTACACCTCCAAACACAAACACATATGCAACACAACAAACATATGCAACACCACGAACATACATAGATCTAGCTAGGCCATAAAAAGTGCATGTGCACATTGTTGTATGGAGAACAACATAAATATAGCTTCCCCCCTTACTTACCTATCAAAACAAGGTAATTTAACCACTTAATTTGAATGAATCTCTGGTGGAAATGAGGTGAAAAAGAGGAGGGACCTGAGACAAGGAGGAGGTGGAGAGAGTGAAGTGGGGAGAAAGTGAGTGTGGGTAGGAGAGGCTGTCCAAAATATCTTGTTGCTGCCCACTTACTATTGGCGCACCCACTATCAAGGTTACTAATGGTGCATCTTCAGTTAGTGCGCCATTACTAGTTTTGAAACAAAAAAAACAATACTAATGGCGCACTGTTGCACAGTGCGCCATTACTAGTTTAAACTAGTAATACTAGTTTAAACTAGTAATGGCGCACTGTGGAACAGTGCGCCATTAGTAGTTTTGCAAAAAAAAGAATAAAATTTTTTTTAATAAAAAGAACATTAATGGCGCACATTACTGCTGGTGCGCCATTACTAGGTACAACTAGTAATGGCGCACTTTGTCTGGATGCGCCATTAGTATGTTTGGACAGGCGCACTAGTTCAAAAAAAAACTTTTTGATACTAATGGCGCACCCTGGGCTAGGTGCGCCATTAGTAGTTCGAACTCTAATGGTGTATCTGAGGTTGGTGCGCCATTAGTATATACTAATGGCGCACTGCTTGTCTGGTGCGCCATTACTATCAATTCCATCTATAGCCCATTTCCTAGTAGTGTAGACCAGCGTGCTGACCTCTCTGTTGTGCTTAGGTAGGGCTGCGACGTGTTGATCTTCCGAGGCCGGGCATGACCCTGGAAAGTGTGTCCGGCCAAATGGGATCAAGTGTGCTGGGTTATGTGGTGCACCCCTGCAGGGAAGTTAATCTATTCGAATAGCCGTGTCCCTCGGTAAAAGGACGACCCGGAGTTGTACTCCGACCTCATGACAACTAGAACCAGATACTTAATAAAACACACCCTTACCAGTGCCAGATACAATTCGGTGGTTGCTCTCTCACAAGGTGATGTGCGGGAGGATCGCCGAGTAGGATTATGCTATACGATGTTACTTGGTGAACTTACCATCTATTCTATTCTACTCCTGCAAGACGGAGGCTGCGAGATGCGAGGATACTTGATACTTTCCAGCTACTCTCTTCTACTACTGCAAGATGGAGACTGCCAGAAGCGTAGTCTTCGATCGGATTAGCTATCCCCCTCTTATCCTGGCATTCTGCAGTTTAACCCACCTATATTACCCCTTTACACATATACCATTGCATATGTAGTGTAGATCCTTGCTTGCGAGTACTTTGGATGAGTACTCACGGTTGCTTTTCTCCCCCTTTTCCCCTTTTGTCCCTTCTTCTCGGATGATGCAACCAGATCGGTGGAGTCCAGGAGCCAGAGGATCCCGAGGATGTTACTACGTGGAGTTCGGCTTCGAGGAGTAGTTAGGAGGTCCCAGGCAGGAAGCCATGCCTTTTCGATCGTTGTTACTTTTGTGCTAGCCTTCTTAAGGCAAACTTGTTTAACTTATGTCTGTACTCTGATATTATTGTTTCCGCTGACTCTTTTGTTTTCGAGCTTTTGTATTCGAGCCCTCGAGGCCACTGGCTTGTAATATAAAGCTTGTATTATTTTAATTTGTGTCTAGAGTTGTGTTGTCATATCTTCTAGTGAGTCCCTGATCTTGGTCATACACATTTGCGTGCATGATTAGTGTACGGTCAAATCGGGGGCGTCACAAGTTGGTATCAGAGCCGACTGCCTGTAGGAATCCCCCTTTCCAACTCCTTGGCCGAAGTTGAGTCTAGTATTTGAGAAACAAATTTACTAACTTGTTGTGTGGCTTACGGGCCCACAACACTAATGGGTGGTATTAGGATCTTTTATTCCTCGTCTATACTATGGGACTCTGATCTCTCTTCTATTCGGGTTAAAAGATTTTATTAACTCTGACTCTAGCTTCTCGCAACTATTTCTCCCGGAGAGCCCTCATTACGGAAGATCACCTGCTTCGTCAGAAGATTCTGAGGATATCCCTCGGTATTTTCCCGAGACCCTTGTGCTCATCGCCTTTGCAATTCACTACCACTGATATATCCCTATGGATATCTGCATGCACTTTCCATTCTCTTGATCATTCCTAGTCGCTCTTGTTGTTAGAAGATGCCTCGAAATATTCTCCCTTGTCCCGAGAATCCTTTGAGTTTACTGTCTGGCAGTTTTATTTCGCATGAAAACCCTGACGGTTATTTCCTCACAATTATCAAGGATCCGTTCTTCTCAATTGTTCATGTGTCTCACAAAATTCTTCGGAATACTTTTGATCTTTCAAAAATTCTCTGCAGCCTGTTACTCTTGAAATCCTTGCCTGCTTGCATTATGGTTAATTCCATATGACTAGTAGGCTTCATTAATATCCCTTGTCTTAGCCATTTTTAGCCTATTGATTCAATGTGTGCGTGTGCACGCAGTCATCAGGTTATCCTTTTTAAAAATTATCTTTCCGGCTCAGACATCATTCCGGACACGAGTTGGTTCTGGGCAATTTAAACCTTCATTAATTGTCCAACTAAGTGCTTTCAACTTATCCATCCTTGATCAGAGCGTCTGCTTTTGATCCTTCGTTTTGGAAACCATAATTTCTTTCTATTTAAGCATCAGGCTAATAAGGTGATTCTTGGATCTGATGCTTCTGCATTCCTTCTTCCTCTAAGTGAGTACCGATACTCACATCAGCTCCGTTATGGATCACCCGATCCATTGTTGGATTGTTATCCGACAGTATCCTTCATATACAATCACCTTGTGAGTTCTTCCCCTGGTACATAATGCCTTTGGTAAATTGTATCCTCTGCTTGGCCAACCATGCTCTGCTTTTGAGCTTGTGTATTTACTTTTGAAACTTGTGGTATATGTTACTAAGATTCCCAATGGGTTGAACCTATGCCTTCCCCTAATCCGTGAGAACCCAAAAGTTTTCACAAGACATACTTTTCCGGTGTTCTATCAAATAAAATTCCAACACTATAGTTTTATCAAATCGAGAGGTGAATGAAATGTTATGCATTAAAGAAGTGGGAGTCGACCTTGAACTTTGTGTTCATGCCCATGAAAATGATGTAGACCATCTCGGAAGCTTCTTGAAAAATGATTATCCAACTGTGTGATTCTTTCGATATTCTTGAATTGATTCCTTACAGTTATGGTTCCGACCATGCTGTCCTTATTCAATATATCTGGAATAAATCCATTCCAGGCCTTGTCAATTTTTGACAAGGTTAAAGCATCTACAGTCATAGGTCAATGACCTAGTTCAACTTCTATCATGTTCTACCTTCGAGTTTTACCCTCTGATATCTCGAGGATATCATGCCTTTGCACTACACCTTTTGAACTTTTGATGAAGTAATACCTTTGCTTGTCATAATCACTCTATGGGTTCTAGGTTGCCGTCAATCGAGGACATCGTTTAGTAAATCAAATCTGCTCTAAGAATTCAACACCCCTAGTAGATGTTACTGGAAATTTTTTAAACTCAATCTGTTTTATTCCTAGACTATCGGGTACGTCCCTTGTCTAGCTATCTTTGATTGTGCTACCTCGTCCTTCTTTGGTGCACGAATTCTTCAGAGATTGAGCACAACTTACGTCGAGCTTTCAGCATCTGGTTGCTTGTTCAGTAAGGCAACTTTGATTCCGAGCTTGCATCTTATATATTGATCCTATAACTTGCCACTTCGTCATTCACTTGCTTGTTACCATTGTTGTTTGATTGCATCATCTTGAAACCTCCCGGAAAAAGTGTCGGATCAGCTTCAACACTTTGACTTCTTCCAAGATGCCAATTGTGTTCATGATGAGAAATACTCTCCTTGCCCTCGATTATTTTTATTATCATCGGCAACACCCTTGACTTCCTTTCATCGCGAACTTGTCCACGTTATGAATACAGCTTGCTTTCCAGCTAGTGTTGTGTTCTGCATTGAAGTATTACTATCTTTTATGTCGGGAATGTGGTGGGGATTGCTCCACCTCTTAGAGATTCTCGGTATGATGATACTTCTCACCATCACCATTCTTCCTTGGTCCCCGTGTTGTTTTTAACCAGGATACCAATATACTAACGATGTTGTTTGAGTTCTATACTTCTAGCAACCCTATTGCTATGAAGTTAACGATCGACAGTTCGTTCTTAGACTGTTGGTTATACAATCGTCACTCTAACATTGATCTTGCTGCCTAAGGTCATATTTCGGGCACACCTTTCAAGTTTCAACTAATGATTAATGGCGTATGTTTTCCTCAAGCATACAACATTATATCCTTTGAATTAACAAGTGTCATATTCTTGTTCACATTATTGTGGAAATCCATCCGATTGGAATTCTCGATAAATTGACGCTGAGCCCATCAACCACCTACTCATACTCTCCTTGGTTTAATGATGAACTATTGTTTCGAGAACCCACTCCCATAGTTCGTTTCCCGAGAATCTTGCAATGTCATTTCGTCGATTTGTGTTGCACCTTTTCTTCTCGAATATCCCGAGTCTGAGTTATCATGATACCAATCGGATCTGAATCTCGGTCAGATATGATGGTTGGGACAACTTTCCAGGAGTTATAATGTTGGTCCTTTGATGACCCGGTAATATTATGTCATGCCTAGCACCCTTGGCTGGAGGACCTATCATTATAATCTCTTTTGCAAGGATAGCCATTCTTCGAGGAGGAGATTGTAACACTTATTCTATAAGTTGCTTCTGATGGATCATTTGTGTATCCAACGTCTGTCCCTTGATTGAAACACCATATCATTTCTACCTCGAAGCATGGCTATGATACCCCGCTCATCAACAAGAACATTGGAAGCGTGATGCTAAATGATTCTTGGTCATTTATCCAAACACCGTTGTATGGATAACATCTTGATTAATCCTTGCCTCTTTATCTGAATGGTTGGGTACTTGCTCTCCTAAACTGTATGCCATGTTCTGCTTGTCCATGGGAAGGATATACTCATATTAATTGTGTGTAATCACAATTTCCTTTCCATTTGTTTGTTTAACCTTTCTTTGATCTACATATAATCTAAGCAAAAATAATTCTCTGCTTATGCAAACACCTCGTTGTACAACTCTGTTAGTAAGACCTTGATTCCGTTATTGATAACATTCCGGTACTGCCGGTGGACGAGAACTTGCCTATTGGTCTGCCTCGTTACAATGTGCAAGGAAATGGTTCTCTTCGTTCCCCGTCCTTGGTACCGACATTTTTGCCAACTTAGCTGATAGACTATCCTTTGACATGCCTTGCTTTCTGTGCAAGAGGCCATCGCATTCCTACTCTTAACCCACATGGTGTGCCCATAAACCACAGGTCCACTGGATCGAAACCTGACTCTTCTTTGCAACCCAGATTCTAATGTATCCTTTGCACCTAGCTTCGTAGGTGATTCACGAGCTAAATTCTATACCGTTATTCGTCCTGGAATCAAACACCGTGTTATTCTCGTTGTTCAAGCCCCCATTCCAGCTTCTGTCTAGGCATCGAATGATTGCCTACCCATTTGAAACTTTGGTACCACCGTATATTGCACTCAACGAATTCACTAACATGCTACTCGTAGGGTACTTCGTTTATCACTTTTTGAATTAGCTGTCGTATGCACAGACTTCGTGGAGATAAGTTCCTCCAAAGTTTCCCCCCTGGTCGCGTTCGTAGTACGATGGAGATCCCAATGAGAGGATGCCGACTTGATCACGATGACCTGAAACAGAGAAATCAAGACATCAACGACAGGGATCAACCTCTTCGAAAGGGCAGCCAAGACCGAGAAGACTCATTAGGTTGCGCTGCCAGCACTCCCCCCTTACTCCACCGCTTAAATCTCGGGACGAGATTTCTTGTAGTGGAGGAGAATTGTGATGCCCGGATAATTAAGCAACAGTAAATGTCTGCTAATGATGCCACGTCACCATGGTTACTGTTGATATCTCACGTTAGCTGAAAACCGATTCGAATTCAAAATTCAAAATCAAGTCAAACGACAAAAGTTTTCAAACACTCTGGTTATTGGTCATGTTGAAACCTCTATTTTATAATATGTTATTGATGCCCTAAAATAAATAAAACATGGGCTAAATAATTATTTAAATGAATCTAAAAATATTAAACCGTTACAATTAACTTATTTTTATGTGCCAAATTATTGTGGCAGTGGGATAATTACTAATGTTGATTTGGGACTAGTGTTGCATTTTACAAAACTAAAAGTTAAAATAAAACTAAATAGAAAACAGAAAGGATTTAAAACAAAAGGAAAATACAAAAGAACATAAAATTTAGTAGGGCAAAGCCCTTGGCCCAACTGGGCCGAAGCCCACCTACCCACTACTTAACCCACCCCACCGCAATCCTAATCACACCGACACCCCATTCCCTCCCCCACGTTTCTCTCTCCCAGTCCCCGATCTAGATCGGGATCGGGGGGACGAGCCCGACTGCGCCCCGGCCCGCCGCCCGTGGCCGGCGCGCCCCTCCGGAGCCTCCCCGACACCTCCCCGAGCTCGCCTTTGCACAACTACAGGGCCCGGTGAGGCCCCCCCTCATCTGATTCCCCTTCTCCCCCCTCCTAGTATCCCCTCTGACGCCCCGCGCCATGTCAACTCGCCGCGCTCCGCCTTCTAGCGCGGGCCGCTCGCTACGGCCCGCATCGCCGCGCTGGCGCCCGCTCGCCTGGCACCCCCCCGCTCGGCCGCTCCCAGTTGCGCCCGGGCCTCTAGCGCCCTGCGCGCGCACCACCACGCCTCCCGCGTCCCGCGTCGCGCCGCTCGCACCCGCCCCGGCCCCGTGCCCCGCACACTCCTTGGCCTGCGTCGCCGTGCGCTGCACCGCGCCCCGAGCACGGCTGCGACCACCGCGGGAACTGCTTCTGGCCGCCACGCGCCAGCGCTGCCTCCTCACTGCGGCCGCGTGCTGATCGTCGTCGCCGCCGCCTCCCTCCGCCTCTCTGCGCCGCGAGCTTGCGCCTGGTCGCCGCCCCTCACCGGCGCCCGCATGCGCCGGCCGGCCAACCGTGGCCGCGCCGGGCGGCCTTGCCCCCATCGTCGCCCCGCTCGCGCTGCGGCCCTGCCTCCCGCTCTCATGGCCGCACCTGCCGGCGGCCACCCAACCCCGCCCCTCACCTGCCTTTTGCCATGTTATGCTTTGTGATGCTATTGTTTGCTCTGTTATTTATTTGTTTCCCCTTCGTTGCTTATTTTCGGTAGACTCCGATACTGTGATAGACCCCGAGACCATTGATGCTTCGGTGTTCGACTACGGCTACCCTTTCGAAGATTCCTTTCGTCTTCAGAGCTTCCAGGCAAGCCAACCCCCCTTGATCAACCCGATATCGCCTATTCCTCTCTCTACTGCATGCATTACAGTAGTGTAGCATGTTACTGCTTTTGATGAATCCCACTCTGTTGCATAGCCTGTCATTGTTGCTACATCTATTGATACCTTTACATGCTATCCTAAATGCTTAGTATAGGATGCTAGTATTCCATCAGTGTCCCCACATCCTTGTCTGTGTGCCATGCTATACTATCGGGCCGTGATCACCTCGGGTGGTGATCACGGGTATATACTATATACTTTTTACATGACACATGATGTGACTAAAGTCGGGTCGGCTCGATGAGTACCCGCAAGTGATTCCGATGTGGGGGCTGAGAGGACAGGTGGCTCCATCCAGGTAGTGATGGGCCTGAGTTCCTGACGGCCCCCCGAGTGGATCTTTGTGGCGGAGCGACAGGGCAGGTTGAGACATCCAGTGGAGAGGTGGCCTAGCCCTGGTCATTGTCCGCGGTTATTTCATAATAACACGCTTAACGAGTTTGGATATTTGATCTGAGTCTGGCCATTGGCCTATACGCACTAACCAGCTACGTGGGAATAGTTATGGGCACTCGACGTCGTGGTATCAGCCGAAGCCTTCTTGACGTCAACGACTGAGCGGCGTGCGCCGGGTTGGACCGCGTAACGCAACTTCCTTAGTAATGGAGGTTGCTAGGTCTGCTCACCGGCCGCGTACGCAACGTGCAGGTGTGCGTTGGGCGATGGGTCCGGACCCCTGCGCGCCTAGGACTTAGACCGGCGTGCTGACCTCTCTTTTGTGCTTAGGTAGGGCTGCGACGTGTTGATCTTCCGAGGCCGAGCATGACCCTGGAAAGTGTGTCCGGCCAAATGGGATCGAGCGTGCTGGGTTATGTGGTGCACCCCTGCAGGGAAGTTAATCTATTCGAATAGCTGTGTCCCTCGGTAAAAGGACGACCCGGAGTTGTACTCCGACCTCATGACAACTAGAACCAGATACTTAATAAAACACACCCTTACCAGTGCCAGATACAACTCGGTGGTTGCTCTCTCACAAGGTGATGTGCGGGAGGATCGCCGAGTAGGATTATGCTATACGATGTTACTTGGTGAACTTACCATCTATTCTATTCTACTCCTGCAAGACGGAGGCTGCGAGATGCGAGGATACTTGATACTTTCCAGCTACTCTTTTCTACTGCTGCAAGATGGAGACTGCCAGAAGCGTAGTCTTCGATCGGATTAGCTATCCCCCTCTTATCCTGGCATTCTGCAGTTTAACCCACCTATATTACCCCTTTACACATATACCATTGCATATGTAGTGTAGATCCTTGCTTGCGAGTACTTTGGATGAGTACTCACGGTTGCTTTTCTCCCCCTTTTCCCCTTTTGTCCCTTCTTCTCGGATGATGCAACCAGATCGGTGGAGTCCAGGAGCCAGAGGATCCCGAGGATGTTTCTATGTGGAGTTCGGCTTCGAGGAGTAGTTAGGAGGTCCCAGGCAGGAAGCCTTGCCTTTTCGATCGTTGTTACTTTTGTGCTAGCCTTCTTATGGCAAACTTGTTTAACTTATGTTTGTACTCAGATATTATTGCTTTCGCTGACTCTTGTGTTTTCGAGCTTTTGTATTCGAGCCCTCGAGGCCACTGGCTTGTAATATAAAGCTTGTATTATTTTAATTTTTGTCTAGAGTTGTGTTGTGATATCTTCCAGTGAGTCCCTGATCTTGGTCGTACACATTTGTGTGCATGATTAGTGTACGGTCAAATCGGGGGCGTCACAGGTACCCGCGAGACTTGCACGGTACAAGAGAGGCTAGCAACGGTGGAAAGGTGATAGTGCGTATAATCCATGGTCTCAGCATTAGTCATAAAGAACTCATATACTTATTGCAAAAATCTACGAGTAATCAAAACAAAGCAATCAACGCATGCTCCTAGGGGGGAGGTTGGTAGGAGTTAACCATCACGCGCCCCCGACCTCCACACAAAGGTTGACACTTTACAAATACCTCATGCTCTAACTTCGTCACATAGCGGTTCACCATACGTGCATGCTACGGGAATGACTAACCTTAACACAAGTATTTCTCAATTTCATAATAACTCCACTATCATGACTCTAATACCACTATCCTCATATCTCAAAACAATTATCAAGCATCCAACTTCTCATCATATTCAATGCACTTAGTGTGAAAGTTTTTTACTACACTGATATTGGATGTCTATCATGTGAAGACTAGTTTTATAGCCTAAGCACATTACCATGCTGTTTTAATAGACTCTCAAATGGATATAATTGAAGCATGAGAGATCAACAATTTGTTCAAAATAAAACCACCGCCGTGCTCTAAAAGATATAAGTGAAGCACTAGAGCAAATGACAGACTACTCCGAAAGATTTATGTGAAGATCAATGAGTAGTTGAATAATTATGTAACTATGTGAAGACTCTCTAACATTTAAGAACCTTAGATATTGGGATACTATTCAAACAGGAAGCAAAACAAAATAAACTAAATTAACGCTCCAAGTAAAACACATATCATGTGGTGAATAAAAATATAGCTTCGAGTATAGTTACCGATGGATGAAGACGAAAGAGGGGATGCCTTCCCGGGGCATCCCCAAGCTTAGGCTTTTGGTTGTCCTTGAATTTTACCTTGGGGTGCCATGGGCATCCCCAAGCTTAGGCTCTTTCCACTCTTTGTTCCATAGTCCATCAAAGCAATACTCAAAACTTGAAAACTTCACAACACAAAACTTAGACAAAAATCTCGTGAGCTCCGTTAGTATAAGAAAGCAAACCACTACTCAAAGATACTGCAATGAATTCATTCTTTGTTTACATTGGTGTTAAACCTACTATATTCCAACTTCTCTATGGTTCATACTTCCCAATACTACTCATAGATGCATTGAAATAAGCAAACAACACACGAAAAACAGAATCTGTCAAAAACAGAACAGTCTGTAGTAATCTGCAGGTTTCGCATACTTCTGTAACTCCAACAAATTCAAACTAAATTGGTAAACGTGAGTAATTTGTCTATTAATCATCTGCAAAAAGAATCAACTAAATAGCACACTCCAGTAAAATCTGATGATCATTCTAGCGAGCGCTAACGATTCTGTTTTTCACAGCAAGATCATATAAACTTCACACAAGTCTTCCCAAAGGTTCTACTTGGCACAATCACTAATTAAAACACAAAACCACATCTAAACAGAAGCTAGATGCAATATTTATTCGTAAACAGAAGCAAAAATAAAGAAACTAAATAAAGTTGAATTGCCTCCCAACAAGCGCTATCGTTTAACGCCCCTAGCTAGGCATGATGATTTCAATGATGCTCGCATAAAAGATAGGAATTGAAACATAACGGGAGCATCATGAATAATATGACTAGCACATTTACGTATAACCCACTTCCTTTTCATAGGGATTTTTTGAGCAAACAACTTATGGGAACAATAATCAACTAGCATAGGAAGGGAAAACGAGCATAACTTCAAGATTTTAAGCACATAGAGAGGAAACTTGATATTATTGCAATTCCTACAAGCATATGATCCTCTCTCATAATAATTTTCAGTAGCGTCAATAATGAATTCAATAATATAACTATCACATAAATCATTCTTGTCATGATCCCCAAGCATATAAATTTTATTACTCTCCACATAAGCAAAATTCTTCTCTTTCGGAATAGTGGGAGTATCATAAGAGACTTGAATACTATAGATTGTTCCCACATCAAAAGAGTAATGCTCAGAAAAGGGGTAATCATAATCATGACAAGTTTGATAAATATAATCATCAGTACTTTTTAAAGCATAAGTTTCATCACAATAATCATCATAAATAGGAGGCATGCTTTCATCATAATTGCTTTGCTCGTCAAAACTTGGGAGGCTAAAAATATCAACTTCATCAAACGTAGCCTCCCCAAGCTTGGGACAAACATTAATTGCACCAAATAAATTCTCAAATATATCATTCTCATCAAACATAGCATCCCCAATCTTGGGCCTTTTCATATCATAATCATAATCACTCTCATCATTAATAGTATGGATAGCACTGATAGTATAGCAATTATCATCATCACAATGAGTAATAGGAGCAACATCATTTGGGAGGGATACATTTTTATCCTTGCTTCTCCGTCTTTTCTTTTTCTTCTTCTCATTAGGTATGGGTTTAATCTTCTTTTTGGAGCTCCATATTAATGAGATTGGTTGAATAGAAGGCTCCTCCTCGTTACCTGATTCATCATAAGAAAGAATAGGAAGATATTGGGAAATCTCTTCCCTTTCATTAGTATTCTCTTCATCTCCTATTTGTTTTCTTGAATTTATGTAATTGGCAATATAAGGATTTACAATGCAATTCGCAGAAAAAATACATATTAATTTCCTCCAGATCGAAATCAAGAACTTTATCAAGGACAAATTCTGGAAGATCCTTAGTTAAACGTTTTATTTCTTCATAACCCACAAGCAAACTAAGTTCATTATGATGTGCAAGGGGGATCAAGTCATCACAATTTTTGGACAAGATTCGATCATGAAACAATTCACATTGGGGATTTAAATGATCGCATTCATTACAAAGTTCACAAGGATGGCAAAGATATTTTAAATTTTCAGCACAATCATCTAGCCTCTGTAGCAACCATTTAGTTTCTAAATACTTATGCCTCTTGCAAAATCTATCTTCCCTATTTGGTATGTACTTGCAAACTCTATGCACTCCACAAAAATCAACATGCTTATATGAGATATTTTTCATCATGACTAGTGCAATCATCATTAGTACCATGGATATTCAAAGGATTCAAGCTAACAACGTTTAAATATGCTCATCATTCAAGTCTTCAGTGCCAATCATTCTATGTAATTCTTCTTCTAGTACTTGAGCACAATTTTCCTTTCCATCATTTTCACGAAAGATATTAAAAAGATGAAGCATATGAGGTAACCTCAATTCCATTTTTGTAGTTTTCTTTTATAAACTAAACTAGTGATAAAACAAGAAACTAAAAGATTCGATTGCAAGATCTAAAGATATACCTTCAAGCACTCACCTCCCCGGCAACGGTGCCAGAAAAGAGCTTAATGTCTACTACACAACCTTCTTCTTATAGACGTTGTTGGGCCTCCAAGTGCAGAGGTTTGTAGGACAGTAGCAAATTTCCCTCAAGTGGATGACCTAAGGTTTATCAATCCGTGGGAGGCGTAGGATGAAGATGTTCTCTCTCAAGCAACCCTGCAACCAAATAACAAAGAGTCTCTTGTGCCCCCAACACACCCAATACAATGGTAAATTGTATAGGTGCACTAGTTCGGCGAAGAGATGGTGATACAAGTGCAATATAGATGGTAGATATAGGTTTTTGTAAACTGAAAATATAAAACAGCAAGGTAGCGAGTGGTAAACGTGAGTGAAACGGTGTTGCAATGATAGGAAACAAGGCCTAGGGTTCATACTTTCACTAGTGGAAGTTCTCTCAACAAGGATAACATAATTGGATCATATTACTAGCCCTCAACATGCAACAAAGAGTCACCCCAAAGTCACTAATAGCGGAGAACAAACGAAGAGATTATGGTAGGGTACGAAACCACCTCAAAGTTATTCTTTCTCATCGATCTATTCAAGAGTTCGTAGTAACGTTCAATCTATCATAGAGTTCGTACTAGAATAACACCTTAAGACACAAATCAACCAAAACCCTAATGTCACCTAGATACTCCATTGTCACCTCAAGTATCCGTGGGCATAATTATACGATATGCATCACACAATCTCATATTCATCTATTCAACCAACACATAGAACTTCAAAGAGTGCCCCAAAGTTTCTACCAGAAAGTCAAGACGAAAACATGTGCCAACCCCTATGCATAGATTCCAAAGGTCATGGAACCCGCAAGTTGATCACCAAAACATACATCAAGTAGATCACATGATCTCCCATTATCACCAAAAATAAACACGTGCGAGACATACATCAAGTGTTCTCAAATCCTTAAAGACTCAATCCGGTAAGATAACTTCAAAGGGAAAACACAATCCATTACAAAAGAATAGAGGGGGAGAAGCATTATAAGATCCAACTATAATAGCAAAGCTCGCGATACATCAAGATCGTGCCATCTCAAGAACATGAGAGAGAGAGAAAGATCAAACACATAGCTACTGATACATACCCTCAGCCCCGAGGGTGGACTACTCCCTCCTCGTCACGGAGACTGTCGGGATGATGAAGATGGCCACCGGTGAGGGTTCCCCCCTCCGACATGGTGCCGGAATGGGGTCTAGATTGTTTTTCGGTGGCTACAGAGGCTTTTAGCGGCGGAACTCCCGATCTAGGTTAATTTCCGAAGGTTTCAGTATTTATTGGATTTTTTGGCGTAGGGCACAAGTCAGGGGGCCCTCTGGGCCATCCACGAGATAGGAGGGGTGCGCCCCTCACCCTCGTGGGCAGCCCGTGGCTCTCCTAGCCCAACTCTTTTACTTTGAGGGCTTCTTTTGGTCCAGAAAAATCATCAAAAATTGGCACATCAATTGGACTCCGTTTGATATTCCTTTTCTGTAAAACTCAAAAACAAGGAGTAAACAAAAACTGGCACTGGGCTCTAGGTTAATAGGTTAGTCCCAAAAATCATATAAAAGTGTATATAAAAGCCCACAAGACATCCTAGAAGGATAATATAATAGCATGGAACAATAAAAAAATATAGATACGTTGGAGATCCCAAACCAAAGTCATTATTAACCCAACGAATTATTTAAATAGAGTGTTGAGATCAACAAATAATCTACTTCTAGATACTCAAAGATGTCCATAACCGGCGACACGGCTACTCATGAATAGTTTGTACACTCTGCAGAGGTTTGTGCACTTTTCCCCACAAGACTCGATCGCCTCCGTTTAATTTCTCGCACTTTATGGTGTTTCAGAAACGAATGACCGAGACATAGTCTTTTAGAAGCAATAACTCTTTAGCCTGGGTAGATTGGTACACCTACAATCGCTACATCTGCTAGTCTACCACTGAAAGAGGTCACACAACATACTCAACTATGCCAGAGCCCATAATGGCTTGTGGCTGCATATGGAAGTTTCTAAGCATGAAAATATCATATGATCCCTTTGAGCCTGGGTGGCATTCCAATAGGGTGATCACACGGGTCCTCCGGGTTCCCTTGGGGCAACACTGGTTTCTCCAAGTGTCCGGCAAACCACTGGGTGCTCCAGGGTGCCACAACCAATCCACCCAGATGTGTATTAAAATTCCACCTTAAAGTTTCCCTTAAATAATATCACTCTCACTTCTTTCATGGAACTCTTGGTTGATCTCAAATCATATACCCCCTTGGTTGATCTCAAGTCACTGGGTTCCTACCTCATGAACTACAAAGCATCATATTATGTAACTAGTCCTACTCATGCAAGTGTTAGAGGATATAACTAATGCACTGAAAACTGGGTATTTGGAAAGTATGGTCAAAGTATGAACTTGTCTTGTAATGTTAATGTAGATTCTTCGCACTCATATCTCGTGATAGATCTACTTGTCACACTCCGTTCAATCTATCGTAAGCAAAAAATAGTAAACACACATGAGCAATCACTCAAAAGATCGGAAAGAACGAAGAAAACACTTCGGAAAACTTCGAAAAACAAGCGAATAACTATTGCAATAGAAAACAATTTCTAATAGTACCAAAATTGAATGATTTGGTCTTATCATAAAGTTTAGGTCAAGAGCTTCGATTTGCAAAAAGAATCAACTCAAACAGAGTTACGAAACTCAAGTTATGATCAAACGAAATTCAGATTCAAATCTGGTTGAATTCAACTTTTAAAACTTTCAAAAACATGTTTAAGTTGTTTTACTGCATAGGGGAGATCGTAACGAAGAAGTGGGCGTTGGTTTCGTTGGATTTGGACCAACGAGTAAAAAGTTGTGATCGTTTGAAAACCAGCGGCTAAACTGTAAATAAAATATTTATAGAGAGATCCTTGACTAAAATAAAAACAGAAAAAGAAAAACCTAATGGACGAACGTCCGTTACGGAAGACAAACGAACGAACTCGTTCGTTAATAGGAACTAATGGGTGAACGTCCGTTAAATAATGAACCCTAAAACAAAAAAATCGATCTTAACGAGTTAAACCAAAAACTAAAAAACCAAATTGGGTTCGGCGGTTTTACCGGGTCTGGTGAGCGAGGCGGCGGCGGCGTGCAGCTCCGTCAATGGTGCGGAACGGTGCGGGCGACGGGCGAGGCGGCGGGCGCTCTGGTGGTGGGGTGGTGCGGCGGAGGGCGGCTGCGGGCGAAGTGGCGACGCGGGCAGCACCCAGCAACGGTGGCGGTGGTAGTGGCGCAGCGCGGTGGCGGCGGAGCTGGGGAGAGAGAGGGAAGGGGCGGCCGGACCTCGCCTTTTAAAGGCTAGGGGGGCGGACGGCTTGGGGAAGGGGGCACGGAAGTCCGTGCCGGCCACGACAACGGCGGCGCCGGCGTGATGCAGGCCGACTCCCGCTCAAGAGGAAGACGGGGGCGGTGGCGGTGACTGGGCCGCGGCCTGGCTAGCTGGGCCGGCCCAAAAGAGAGTTTTTTTTTACATTTTTTGACAACAAACGAGAATAAACAACATAAAATAAAATATATGCCATAGGCATCTAATATATAAAACAATTCAGGAAAACAATCTCTACAACATGAACATTTTTCTAGAGTCAAATAAAATACTCACAAATTTAAATAAAACAAATACTCGTACTGTTGCAATAAAATCCAATAAAAATCATTTTAAAAGTGCCAAAATGATTTCAAATTTATTTCTCTCCAATTTTCTACTGTAGGGAATCATGTTACCCTATTTTCCATATATTTTATTTTTTGAGAAAAATAATTTGAATAAAACCCAATAACTCAAATTTTGAAAATGAGTCGTAGAAAATTTCAGAAAAACTTCCAACTCATATTTCTTATAATTTGAAGAAGTGATTTTATCTTCTCTCGAGAAAATCATTGAGTTGCATAAAGTTTCTAAATTTGCAATATTTTGAGAATGGAATTCAAAATCCTTTTCAAAACCCTTTTTCATTTAATAAATGGAAGAAGCCATATTATCTTCACTCCAGGGTTTTGTGATGAAAAGAATTTGAATTCCTGGAGAACAAAAATGCAAGGTGAAAGTTTGGGCAAGTCATTTCATTCGCTCTCTTTTAACTTTCAAAAATTTCAAATTTCACTCAATTTCACATAGCACATCACACCAGCAATCAAAATTATCAATTTAATATAACATTCCAAAATTTAGAACTTTGGGATGTTACAAGGAGATGGCTAGTGGTGGAGTAAGAGAGAATAAGGCTCGGGATCGCCGGAATCGAAGTGGAGCAGGGGCTGCGGCCATGGTGGCGATGGTGGAGCAGGAGAGCTCCTGGAGCTCGGTTAGGAGGTTGGGGAGGCTTCTGGGAGAGGGAGGAGGGGGATGAGATGCTCAGGGGCCGCAGGGAGGAGCTTATATAGGCGCGGGGCGAGGTGACCGAGACAAGTGGGCCGACAAGCCCGGCCAAAGCTCTGGCGGCCGTAGCGGTCACAGGAGGCGCGGGAATGCGACGAGGGCGGGTGCGGACGAGCTATAGAGGTGCACGGGGCAAAAGGGGCCAAGGGGCGCAGGAGGAAGAAGTGGCCGAACTCCATAAATGCATGTCGGCCATAGTGCTCCCGTGGGCGCACGACGACGGGCACCGACGGAGAAGCGGACTGAGGGGGCAAGGGCTCAGGGCTACGCCGTCGATCACGAGGAAACTACTGGACATGGCTATGAGTCGAGATGACGAGAGCACGGACGACCATAGCGACAAGGTCGTGCCATAATGCTTTTAATGCATGCCAGGGCCACGATCACTGCGTGAACTGGCGAGGAGAAGATGCCAAGGCTTGGCAAATGATGTCTAGGGGAGAGTCTATCCAGGGGAGGCTTCAACTGAGGTGGTGGCTCGGCCAAAAATGTTGTGGTTAGATGGGAAGTTAGCTTTGAATGTTGTTGCATCAAACATAATCATGATGTAGTGATCACCATAGGTGAGATTAGAGCCAAGCCAAATGAATTGTCTGGGAGGTTTAGCATAGGAAGGAATCTAATCCTGTGCATTTTGGTGGGATTTGGACAAGTATTTAATACACTTGCTTTGCAAATGCATAATCTGGTCCAGAATCAAAATGATGCAGTAGCACTTACTTGGAGTAACCACTTGAGCTCAAATTTGACAAGGCTTGGTCATTTGGACATACAATGATGCTGTAAAATTTTCATACCAAATGGACTTGCCAAAATGGTACTTCCTTCACAAACATCCTCACTGTCCAGAAACTTCAATAATTCCTGAGGAAAAATGGCTAAATGAAATGGGTCCAATTTTTTTGGATAGATGTTCTATGTGTAGGAGAAGGTCCTGGAAAATTTTCAGCCCTAATGGAGCAAGATAAAATATACTTGCTTAACAAACTCAAAATTTGGACAGAAACAAAGATTTGAAGGTGTGCTCACCTGGATGCATGGAATGAGCTCAAATCTTGAGGAGTGTCATGATTTGATAATATTGAGGTCATGCAAAAATTTCAACTCGTTTTAGTATGCCTAGCTTGCACCTCCTTCACATAGTTTCTTTTTGGACAGAAACTTTGGAAATTAGCTGAAAAATATTTACTACGCAAATGAGTATGAAAATTTGCATGAGGCAATGATATGGACATGAAAAGGTGTCCAAAAAGTTTGGGGCAAATGGGCAAAGATAAATAGCACTTGCTTCACAAAGTGCCATTTAGGGCAGAATAGGAAAAGAATTATTGGTGGAATATTTTTGAACATGGCAAGGAAAAGTTTTTCCATATTTGATGAATATAGGACCCCAAAAAATTATGAGAATTATTTAGGAATTTTAGGAGTGATGGAAATATAGGTTGCTGCACAACCTAGGGAAAATTGGGTTATTCCTTAGTTGGAATTGTATCATCATTTCAGCCACATAGCATGTGCTAAAAAATTGAGAGGGTTACGGAAAAATAGGATGCACTTCATGTACAAAATGGACTATCTCTTTTGAAGTAGCAGGGTTTAAGATGAAAACTCATATGGTAGGAAGGCATTTCATTTTTTTAAACTTATTTCAACTCTAGTGTTTTCGTGCTTTCAATATGCACCATTCGAAGCCACGTCAGAAATTTTCAACCCTTTCTGACTTGAATTGCTATTTTTCATGTATTTACTGAGTTTTTCGAGGTAAATGACCCTGAAATTGAAAAACACTACAAATGAACTCTGAAAAGGTTGAAAGTTGGGATGGTATCATAATTTCACCCACATAGCATGTTCTACAAAGTTGAGAGGGTTACGGCAAAAATAGGATGCACTTAGTGTACAAAATGGACTATCTCTTTCGAAGTATCAGGGTTTCACACGAAAACTCATCTGTTACAAAGGCATTTCATTTATTAAAACTTATTTCAACTCTAGACTTTTTGTGCGTTCAGTATGCACCACTCAAAGCCAGGTCATCAACTTTCAACCCTTTCTGACTTGAATTGCTATTTTTCATGCATTTACTGATTTTTTTGAGCTAAATGACCCTAAAATTGAAAAGCACTACAAATGAATTCTGAAAAGATTGAAAGTTGGCATCGTATCATAATTTCACTCACATAGAATGTGCTAAAAAGTTGAGAGGATTACGGCAAAAATAGGATGCACTTAGTGTACAAAATGGACAATCTCTTTCAAAGTATCAGGGTTTAATTAGGACAAAAACTCATATGGTACGAAGGCATTTCATTTTTTTAAACTTATTTCATCTCCAGACATTTTGTGCGTTCAATATGCACCATTCGAAGCCATGTCAGCAATTTTCAACCCTTTCTAAGTTGAATTGCTATTTTTCATGCATTTACTGAGTTTTTCGAGCTAAATGACCCTGAAATTGAAAAGCACTACAAATGAACTCTGAAAAGGTTGAAAGTTGGCACGGTATCATAATTTCACTAACATAGCATGTGCTAAAAAGTTGAGACGGATACGGCAAAAATAGGATGCTCTTCGTGTACAAAATGGACAATCTCTTTCGAAGTATCAGGGTTTAGGACAAAAACTCATCTGTTACAAAGGCATTTCATTTTTTTAAACTTATTTTAACTCCAGACTTTTTGAGCGTTCAGTATGCACCATTCGAAGCCACGACATCAACTTTCAACCCTTTCTGACTTGAATTTCTATTTTTCATGCATTTACTGGAAAAAAATTGAGCTAAATGTCCCTGAAATTGAAAAGCACTACAAATGAACTCTGAAAAGGTTGAAAGTTGGCATGGTATCATCATTTCACCCACATAGCATAAACCCATTTCAGTATGCACCATTCAAATCCATGGTCTTCGAATTTCATCCCCATTTCTTGCATGGGACATAACTAGAAACCCATGGACGCGTATATGATTTTACAACCCATGTTGGTGCACCGAAGCATGTGCATGTAGTTTAATTTTGAATTGTGCACCTGAAATGGCTAGAAAACCAATTTAATGTATAAAATGTTCAAACGAACCTTGAATAATTGCAATTCTTTTACGACACACATATAGTTGCAGATAAAAAGTCTAGCAACTCAAATCAAGATGAAAAATCAAGTAGATCGCACACCGTTTATTATCACCAACCGTATGAGATGAGCACAAAATATTCTGGAGCACCGTCCGTGTATAGTACGCATATGGCTTACGCGAGAAGGTGCGTCGGCTACAGTCCACAGCCGGCGCCTCAAGCACACTAGCTCGCTCCCCAAATATCATTTCACTGTTCAATCATCGCCGGTCAAAGATGGGCACGTGGATCCGCGTCAAGAGGGCAACTTCGGTGGCCCACTCTGGCGAGAGCGCGGCTGCAGTCGCCATGCTCGTTCTTAGAAGCTTCGTGAGCGCGGCCGCAATCTGCGACCGGGCGGCCAAGGCAGCCCAAACGGCCGCTGTTGCTTCTCATGTGGCAGCAGCAACATCTGCCTCGAGGATAGCAACTGGAGAGAGCGGCACATCATCTGTCAGTTCTGCGGCAGCGGCCTTAGCCCAGATGGAGGCCGTCCACACCCAGATCGTGGCGTTTAATTAGCAATCGCCGAGAGAGTTCGAGCAGCAATCTGTTCCTGCGCGGCATACCTTCCCATGACGGAGCCCGCCAAAGCCCAGATGGTGGCCGCCCAGGCCCAGCTCGTGGCAGACTTTTCCAAAGAGATGGCGGACACGGATGGCGAGTATGGTGTGATGGATGCCATGGATCCCCTTCCCCAGGAGACCGTCGGGCGTGAGCTGGACATGGAGGCGGCGGCGAAGATCGACGAGCAGCAGCCATAGTAGTACTCTTGTTTTGTCTAATTAAGAGTGTCGGTCTTTAATTTGTTAGAGTAATGTTTAGGTTAACTAGCTCTGTTTAATTGCTGAACTTGCTCGATTAAGAAGTATGGGTGTGTTGTAGTCTCCTTTTGTGTACTCAAATTATGCAGTGATATGGATGACCACTGTAACCATGGAAATTCGAACCAAAATTTTTGACGTTCAAACTCAACACACACGGGTTAAACTATCTGAATCGTTTGTGATGCTCACATATCATACACAGTTCTGAATAAGGGACCGTGTCTGATGACACTTTGCGTGCCAGTTTTTTCACTGAAGCGATTCCAAATTTTTGGCTTTCGCGGAAATATCTACCTCCCTGCCCCTCCCCCTTACCAAAAGCCACATTTCCCCTATTTCCGCCTTCCTTTCCAAGTTGAAACCTTCACTCCTTGCTTGCAGCGCCGCCTCCTTGCCGGCGACCCTCCTTCACGCTGCTCAGCCTCGTCTTTCCAGACAGGTAATCCACACACGATCCCATCCTCCTCATCCTTCCACATCCCATATGCCCCAACCGTCGGCGCGATACCTTCCACCGAAATCACCGACCCCTCCACAAAATAAGCGCCACCCTAAGCCATGGTGCACGCAGTATAGCCAAGATCTCAAGGAGCATTTGGCAGCAGAGAAGCAAATCGCGGCCACACGCACGGATGAGGTCGCGATGGCTGCCATTTGTGCCGACCCCCAGATCTTGGAGGAGCACCTTGCCATTTGCTAGCTACGCCGGTTAAGCATGCTCGGTTTACCTGTTACGTGTGCTGCTCCTGCCTTTCCTTAACAAATTCTAGTGAACTGTGCTAACTAATTTTACCATACAATTTGTTGCTCTAGTTTATATGTTCTATATGTCGTGCAGTGTGGTGCTCACTTATTAACTGTTTGGTTAATTAGTTGTCGTCTTCAGTTAACTGTTTGGTTCAATTTTGCAAATGTGATGTTCAATTCTTCAGGCAGCAATTTTGTATTGTCTTCCATGTGAGAAATAAATCAAGTTGTCAAGCATGCTTGGTTTGGTTATACATTGTGCAATGTGGTGCTCAGTTAACATTTGGTTCATTTGTGTTGTGGTGTTTAGTTAAATGTTTGGTTCAATTCTGCAATGCAATGTTTAATAGTTATGGGTGCATTATGTTATTGTCTACCATATGAGAAGTAAATCGAATTTGGATGTACTAAATACATGAGAAACAAATACAATTGCTATATTTCCAAGTTGTTAAGCATGCTTGGTTTGGTTATCTGTCTAATCTTCTATTATGAGTATGTTATATTGTGCAATGTGGTTCTCAGTTAACGTTTGGTTCATTTGTTGTGGTGTTTAGTTAACTGTTTGGTTCAATTCTGCAATGCGATGTTCAATAGTTGTGGGTGCATTCTGTTATTGTATACCATGTGTGGAATAAATTGAATTTGGTTGTAGTAAATACATGAGAAACAAATACAATTGTTATATTTCCAAGTTGTTAAGCATGCTTGGTTTGGTTACCTGTCTGATCTTCTATTAGGAGTATGTTATATTGTGCAATGTGGTGCTCAGTTAATGTTTGGTTCATTTGTTGTGGTGATTAGTTAACTGCTTGGTTCAATTCTGCAATGCGATGTCCAATTGTCGTGGGTAGAATTTTGTTTTGTTGTGCATGTGAGGAATAAATCGAATTTGGCTGCACTTAATATATGAGAAACATATACGAGTGCTATATTTCCTAGTTCTTAATCATGCTTGGTTTGCATAAATGGGTTTTCCATGTGGCTTGAATTAATCTGATGAATTTGCAATGTGCTTATTTTTCATCAACATATTTTACTGATAGCATGTGAACCCTTACTTAACCTGATGACTCACTACCTTATATGTGTTGCAGGTAAACAATGGGAATTACGGAGGTTTACAATCGAGGTTAGCACGTGCATGGTCCTTTATCTAATAGCACATTATTGTGCAATTGCAGGAACCATTCTAATACTTAGGTTTTTAACAATTTGGTCTTGCACATGTAGGTCTTGTTGTCAGAAGTTCTGACCAACCGTTCGACCCTTTTTATACGGGGAAATGAGTTGTTCATGAATATTAGTCAAGTCAAGAAACTCAGAAAGATTGTTAGGATAAAGAAATTAGGGATAAAAACAACAAGATCTTTGTCTGCACAATGAAGAAGACATCAGTTCACTACAGGATGGTATTAACTAATATACCTTTCCTTTTTATTCCTTTGCCCCATTTCCAATGTAGAGAAGATATTTATGCACATCCTTGTTTTCAGGCCTTTCCAAATCAGTTCACTAACGATTACCTCTCAAAACACATGTATGGTGAAGAGGCGAGGAAGGTAATCATACAACACCCAAGGTTCAACATTGAAGTGTTACTGAAGAGGATGAAGGATGGACGGTCAATCATCCACACGCACTGGCCTAAATTTGCAAAGACCTTCAACATCAATGAAGGCTCAATATCCGCCTTCTGCTTCAGCAGTTTTCCAGATAAGATACATCTGTCTATGTACCATCTATGTTGCTAATTTCAAAAGGTTATAGATGTTGCATGTGAAACTTGGTGCTGGTGCCGTTGTGTAATGGGGTAGCTGAGTGTTGAAGCTATATGATGTTGTACTCTGATGTATTTCAATTACGAAAATGAAATATATTGTGTTCTTAATATGAAATGTCAATTTGATTAATAAATGGATTATTAATAATAGGATAATTAGGCTGCTAATTGGGTTTTTCTATTGCAAACGGTTATTGAAAAAACACCGCATGTGATGCATTCAATAATGTACACAGTTTCTAGGAATAAACCGTGTTAGATTAATGAACAATCACACACGACATCCTCTTGAAAACAGTTTGTGTTAGGCCACCTGGCGCAAATGTTTACCACATAAAACTGTGTGTGACGGACAGCCTTTGCCACACGGTTTCTTCTATGCATCGTGTCTGATGCATTCAATAACGCAAATGATAAAATTGTTAATACTATATGCAATGGAAACGCTATCACTAATGATTTAACGCGGAAATCTGTGTGTGATGTACCTGCGAATAGAAACATTTTCCTTGGAGCAACTGTGTGGGATGTAAATACGAACGGAAACGTTTAGCGGGGACTGATTGTGTGGGATGTACTAACGACCGAAAATGATTTCGCCTGTATAATTGTATTTTTTAGCACTACTATACGTATAATCGTATTTGGTCGCTCGTCGGTCGCACATGACCTCATTTTGCTAAGCGTGTGTGCCAGGAGGGCATGTCTCGGACGGTTTCTGGGTTGTGTGGGAAAGACCCCCCCCCCTATCGCCCACACTCACTAGGCGACGGTTCCAAATGCCGCCACGGAAAGGGGTTACAAACCGTTTGTATAGCACCTCGTTGTACTAGTGAGAACACGTATCACACAATAAATTTGAATGCATGCATCCTTCTCCATTACTCTCCACCTAATTAAATTAGCCTTTGGCACAAAATGGTGCGTAAACTATGCCAACACAAAAGTATACAAAGTAGGGATAACAAAAAAATGGGTGAACTGCCCAGGTCACCAAAATTCTGGACACTAAAGACGCTCCAATAGATTGGTACACCGTTGTGGGTCATTCATATTCAACTTATAACGGTAGAGATGTACTGCTTGCTCTCTTTACCCGGATGCTGGATTGATTGAGATCTATGACAAAGAAATCGAGAACAAAAGAACAAAAGCACTCAAACTTAGTACTTGAGAAGATTCTGAAAAACCAAGTCCACCACACCATGAGCTAACAATCTTAGCATGTTTAGAATTCCAGTAAGATAAAAATAAAACTCGAAACAATTAGTACTATATCTTGTGATTTTTTCATTGAAAGAACTCAAGAACATGAATAACTTATGCACTAATCCAAATATGAAATTTCCTCCAAAAGCCAAATTATTATTTCCCTTGATAATATAAAATTATGTTCAAAAGTAAATTCCACCAAATAAGCTCATGAATAAAGATGTACGAAAATAAATATCAACTCGTGACAACTACAAGGGCATGCATATATAAACACGCATATGCAACATGACATGAAGGGCAATATGAAGGAAATATGCCCTAGAGGCAATAATAAAGTTATTATTTATTTCCTTATATCATGATAAATGTTTATTATTCATGCTAGAATTGTATTAACCGGAAACTTAGTACATGTGTGAATACATAGACAAAACAGAGTGTCCCTAGTATGCCTCTACTAGACTAGCTCATTGATCAAAGATGGTTATGTTTCCTAGCCATAGACATGAGTTGTCATTTGATCAACGGGGTCACATCATTAGGAGAATGATGTGATGGACAAGACCCATCCGTTAGCTTAGCACTATGATCGTTTAAGTTTTACTGCTATTGCTTTCTTCATGACTTATACATGTTCCTATGACTATGAGATTATGCAACTCCCGAATACCGGAGGAACACTTTGTGTGCTACCAAACGTCACAACGTAACTGGGTGATTATAAAGGTACTCTACAGGTGTCTCTGAAGGTACTTGTTGGGTTGGCGTATTTCGAGATTAGGATTTGTCACTCCGATTGTCGAAGAGGTATCTCTGGGCCCACTCGGTAATGCACATCACTATAAGCCTTGCAAGCATTGAAGCTAATGAGTTAGTTGCGGGATGATGTATTACGGAACGAGTAAAGAGACTTGCCGGTAATGAGATTCAACTAGGTATTGATGTACCGACGATCGAATCTCGGGCAAGTAACATACCGATGACAAAAGGAACAACGTATGTTGTTATGCGGTTTGGCCGATAAAGATCTTCGTAGAATATGTAGGATCCAATATGATCATCCAGGTTCCGCTATTGGTTATTGACCGGAGATGAGTCTCGGTCATGTATACATAGTTCTCGAACCCGTAGGGTCCGCACGCTTAACGTTTGATGACGATCGGTATTATGAGTTTATGAGTTTTGATGTACCGAAGGAGTTCGGAATTCCGGATGAGACCGGGGACATGACGAGGAGTCTCGAAATGGTCGATACGTAAAGATCGATATATTGGACGACTATATTCAGACATTGGAAAGGTTCCGAGTGATTCGGGTATTTTTTGGAGTACCGGAGAGGTACGGGAATTCGCTGGGGAGTATATGGGCCTTATTGGGCCATACGGGAATAGAGGAGAAAGGCCAAAAGGAAGGAGGCGCGCCCCCCCCCCCCTCTGGTCCGAATTGGACAAAGGGTGCAGCCCCCTTTTCCTTCTCCCTCTCCACCTCTTTCCTTCTCTCCTACTCCAGAAAGGAAAGGGGAATCCTACTAGGACTTGGGAGTCCTAGTAGGACTCCCCACACTTTTCGCGCCCCCTCTAGGGCCGGCCTCTCCCTTGCTCCTTTATATACGGGGACAGGGGGACACCCTAGAACACACAAGTTGAATTGTTTTAGCCGTGTGCGGTGCCCCCCTCCACAAAAACACACCTCGGTCATACCGTGGGAGTGCTTAGGCGAAGCTCTGCGCCGGTAGATACATCATATCCGTCACCACGCCGTCGTGCTGACGAAACTCTCCCGTGAAGCTCAACTGGATCAAGAGCTCGTGGGACTTCATCAAGCTGAACGTGTGCTGAACACGAAGGTGCCGTACGTTCGGTGCTTGATCGGTTGGATCACGAAGAAGTTCGACTACATCAACCGCGTCACTTGACGCTTCCGCTCCCGGTTTATGAGGGTACGTAGACACACTCTCCCTCTCGTTGCTATGCATCTGGTAGATAGATCTTGCGTGATCGTAGGAAAATTTTAAAATACTACGTTGCCCAACAGTGGCATCATGAGCCAGGTCTATGCGTAGATGATATGCACGAGTAGAACACAAGTGAGTTGTGGACGATACTAGTCATACTGCTTACCAGCATGTTATACTTTGATTCGGCGGTATTGTTGGATGAAGCGGCCCGGACCGACATTACGCGTACGCTTACACGAGACTGGTTCTAACGACGTGCTTCGCACACAGGTGGCTGGCGGGTGTCAGTTTCTCCAACTTTAGTTGAATCAAGTGTGGCTACGCCCGGTCCTTGTGAAGGTTAAAACATCACATACTTGACGAAATATCGTTGTGGTTTTGTATGTGTAGGTAAGAACGGTTCTTGCTAAGCCCGTAGCAGCCACGTAAAACTTGCAACAACAAAGTAGAGGACATCTAACTTGTTTTTGCAGGGCATGTTGTGATGTGATATGGTCAAGACATGATGAGTTATATGGTTTTGTATGAGATGATCATGTTTTGTAAAGTTATCGGCAACTGGCAGGAGCCATATGGTTGTCGCTTTATTGTATGAAATGCAATCGCAATGTAATTGCTTTAATTTATCACTAAGCGGTAGCTATAGTCGTAGAAGCAATAGTTGGCGAGACGAGAATGATGCTACGATGGAGATCAAGGTGTCGCGCCGGTGACGAAGGTGATCATGACGGTGCTTTGGAGATGGAGATCAAAACCACAAGATGATGATGGCCATATCATGTCACATATTTTGATTGCATGTGATGTTTATCTTATTATGCTTCTTATTTTGCTTAGTACGGCGGTAGCATTACAAGATGATCCCTTACAAAATTTCAATGTATAAGTGTTCTCCCTGAGTATGCACCGCTGCGAAAGTTCGACGTGCCGAGACACCACGTGATGATCGGGTGTGATAAGCTCTACGTTCAAATACAATGGGTGTAAGCTAGTTTTGCACACGCAGAATACTCGGGTTAAACTTGATGAGCCTAGCATATGTAGATATGGCCTCGGAACACTGGAGACCGAAAGGTCGAGCGTGAATCATATAGTAGATATGATCAACATAAGATGTTCACCATTGAAAACTACTCCATCTCACGTGATGATCGGACATGGTTTAGTTGATTTGGATCACGTGATCATTTAGATGACTAGAGGGATGTCTATCTAAGTGGGAGTTCTTCAAGTAAAATGATTAATTGAACTTTAATTTATCATGAACTTAGTCCTCGTAGTATTAGCATATCTATGTTGTAGATCAATAGCTCGCGATATAGCTCCCCGTTTATTTTATATGTTCCTAGAGAAATATAAGTTGAAAGATGTTAGTAGCAATGATGCAGACTAGGTCCGTGATCTGAGGATTATCCTCATTGCTGCACAAAAGTATTATGTCCTTGATGCACCGCTAGGTGACGAACATATTGCAGGAGCAGATACAAATGTTATGAACGTTTGACAAGCTCGGTATGATGACTACTTGATAGTTTAGTGCGCCATGCTTTATGGCTTATAACCGGGACTTCAAAAACGTTTTGAACGCCACGGAGCATATGAGATGTTCCAAGAGTTGAAATTAGTATTTCATACTCATGCCCATGTAGAGAGGTATAAGACCTCTGACAGTACATTTCCTACAAGATGGAGAAGAATAGCTCAACCAGTAAGCATGTGCTCAGATTGTCTGGGTACTACAATTGCTTGAATCAAGTGGGAGTTAATCTTCCAGATAAGATAGTAATTGACAAAGTTCTCTAGTCACTATCACCAAGTTAGTAGAACTTCGTGATGAACTATAATATGCAAGGGATGACGAAAGTAATTCCCGAGCTCTTCGCGATGCTGAAATCAGCGAAGGTAGAAATCAAGAAAGAACATCAATTGTTGATGGTTAACAAGACCACTTGTTTCAATTAAAGGGCAAAGGGATAGAAGGGGAACTTCAGGAAGAATGACAACCAAGTTTTCACTTCCATGAAGAAACCCAAAGCTAAACTCAAGCCTGAAACTAAGTGCTTCTACTGCAAAGGAAATAGTCACTAGAAGTGGAACTGCCCTAGATACTTGGCGGATAAGAAGGATGACAAAGTGAACAACGGTATATTTTGATATACAGATTATTGATGTCTACTTTACTAGTGTTCATAGCAACCCCTGGGTATTTGATACCGGTTCAGTTGCTAAAGTTAGTAACTCGGAACGAGAGTTGCGGAATGAACATAGACTAGTTAAAGGTGAAGTGACGATGTGTGTTGGATGTGGTTCCAAGATTGATATGATCATCATCGCACACTCCCTATACTTTCGAAATTAGTGTATAACATAAATAAATGTTATTTGGCATTTGCGTTGAGCATGAATATGATTTGATCATGTTTGTTGCAATATGGTTATTCATTTAAAGTCATAGAATAATTGTTATTCTGTTTACATGAATAAAGCCTTCGATGGTCATGCACCCAATGAAAAATAGTTTGTTGGATCTCGATCGTAGTGATACACATATTCATAATATTGAAGCCAAAAGATGCAAGGTTAATAATGATAGTGCAAATTATTTGTGGCACTGCCGTTTAGGTCATATTGGTGTAAAGCGCATGAAGAAACTCCATAGTGATGGACTTTTGGAATCACTTGATTATGAATCACTTGGTGCTTGCGAACCATGCCTCATGGGCAAGATGACTAAAACTCCGTTCTCCGGAACAATGGAGCAAGCAACTGATTTATTGGAAATCATACATACTGATGTATGTGGACCGATGAGTGTTAAGGCTCGCGGCGAGTATCGTTATTTTCTGACCTTCACTGATGATTTGAGCAGATATGGGTATATCTACTTAATGAAACACAAGTCTGAAACATTTGAAAAGTTCAAAGAATTTCAGAGTGAAGTAGAGAATCATCGTAACAAGAAAATAAAGTTCCTACGATCTGATCGTGGAGGTGAATATTTGAGTTACGAGTTTGGTATTCATTTGAAATAATGTGGAATAGTTTCACAACTCACACCACCCGGAACACCACAGAGTAATGGTGTGTCCGAACGTTGTAACCGTACTTTATTAGATATGGTGCGATCTATGATGTCTCTTACCGATTTACCACTATCGTTTTGGGTTATGCATCAGAGACAGCTGCATTCACGTTCAATAGGGCAATATCTAAATCCGTTGAGACGACACCTTATGAACTGTGGTTTGGCAAGAAACCAAAGTTGTCGTTTCTTGAAGTTTGGGGCTGCGATGCTTATGTGCAAAAGCTTCAACCTGATAAGCTCGAACCCAAGTCGGAGAAATGTGTCTTCATAGGATAGCCAAAGGAGACTGTTGGCTACACCTTCTATCACACATCCGAAGGCAAGATATTCGTTGCTAAGAATGGATCCTTTCTAGAGAAGGAGTTTCTCTCGAAAGAAATGAGTGGGAGGAAAGTGGAACTTAATGAGGTAATTGTACCTTCTCCCGAATTGGAAAGTAGTACATCATAGAAACTAGTTTCAGTGATTCCTACACCAATTAGTGAGGAAGCTAATGATGATGATCATGAAACTTTGGATCAAGTTACTACTGAACTTGTAGATCAACCAGAGTACGTTCCGCGCCAGAGTGGTATGGCAACCCGGTTCTGGAAGTCATGTTACTAGACCATGATGAACCTACAAACTATGAGGAAGCAATGATGAGCCCAGATTCCGTAAAATGGCTTGAGGCCATGAAATCTGAGATGGGATCCATGTATGAGAACAAAGTGTGGACTTTGGTTGACTTGCCCGATGATCGACAAGCCATCGAAAATAAATGGATCTAAAAGAGGAAGACCGACGCTGACAGTAATGTTACTGTTTACAAAGCTCGACTTGTTGTGAAAGGTTTTCGACAAGTTCAAGGAGTTGACTACGATGAGATTTTCTCACCCGTAGCGATGCTTAAATCTGTCTGAATCATGTTAGCAATGGCCGCATTTTATGATTATGAAATCTGGCAAATGGATGTCAAAACTGCATTCCTGAATGGAAATCTTAAAGAAGAGTTGTATATGATGCAACCAGAAGGTTTTTTCGATCCTAAAGGTGTTGACAAAGTGTGCAAGCTCCAGCGATCCATCTATGGACTGGTGCAAGCATCTCAGAGTTGGAATATGTGCTTTCATAAGTTGTTCAAAGCATATAGTTTTATACAGACTTGCGGTGAAGCATGTATTTACAAGAAAGTGAGTAGGAGCACTATAACCTTTCTAATAAGTATATGTGAATGACATATTGTTGATCAGAAATGATGTAGAAATTTTCTGGAAAGCATAAAGGAGTGTTTGAAAGGAGTTTTTTTTTCAAAGAAAAACCTCAGTAAAGCTGCTTACATATTGAGCCTCAAGATCTATAGAGATAGATCAAGATGCTTGATAAAGTTTTTCAATAAATACATACCTTGACAAGTTTTTGAAGTAGTTCAAAATGGATCAGTTAGAGAAGGAGTTCTTGCCTGAGTTGTAAGGTATGAAGTTGAGTAAGACTCAAAGCCCGACCTCGGCAAAAGATAGAGAAATAATGAAAGTCATTCCCTATGCCTCAGTCATAGGTTCTATAAAGTATACCATGTTGTGTACCTTACCATGAGTTTGGCAAGAAGGTACAAAAGTGATCCAGGAGTAGATCACTGCACAGCGGTCAAAATTATCCTTAGTTACTGGATGACTAAGGAAATGTTTCTCGACTATGGAGGTGATAAAGAGTTTGTCGTAAAGAGTTACGCCGATGCAAGATTTACACTAATCCAGATGACTCTAAGTATCAATCTGGATGCGTATTAAAAGTGGGAGCAATTAGCTAGAGTAGCTCCATGCAGAGCATTGTAGACATAGAAATTTGCAAAATACATACGGATCTGAATGTAACAGACCCGCTGACTAAACTTCTCTCACGAAGCAAAACATGATCACACCTTAGTACTCTTTGGGTGTTAATCACATGAGGATGTGAACTAGATTGTTGACTCTAGTAAACCCTTTGGGTATTGGTCACATGGCGATGAGAACTATGGGTGTTAGTCACATGGCGATGTGAACTATTGGTGTTAATCACATGGTGATGTGATCTAGATTATTGACTCTAGTGCAAGTGGGAGACTGAAGGAAATATGCCCTAGAGGCAATAATAAAGTTATTATTTAGTTCCTTATATCATGATAAATGTTTATTATTCATGCTAGAATTGTATTAACCGGAAACTTAGTACATGTATGAATACATAGACAAAACAGAGTGTCCCTAGTATGCCTCTACTAGACTAGCTCATTGATCAAAGATGGTTATGTTTCCTAGCCATAGACATGAGCTGTCATTTGATCAACGGGATCACATCATTAGGAGAATGATGTGATGGACAAGACCCATCCATTAGCTTAGCACTATGATCGTTTAAGTTTTACTGCTATTGCTTTCTTCATGACTTATACATGTTCCTATGACTATCAGATTATGCAACACCCGAATACCGGAGGAACACTTTGTGTGCTACCAAACGTCACAACGTAACTGGGTGATTATAAAGGTACTCTACAGGTGTCTACGAAGGTACTTGTTGGGTTGGCGTATTTCGAGATTAGGATTTGTCACTTCGATTGTCGGAGAGGTATCTCTGGGCCCACTCGGTAATGCACATCACTATAAGCCTTGCAAGCATTGCAGCTAATTAGTTAGTTGCGGGATGATGTATTACAGAACGAGTAAAGAGACTTGTCGGTAACGAGATTCGACTAGGTATTGAGATACCGACGATCGAATCTCGGGCAAGTAACATACCGATAAAGATCTTCGTAGAATATGTAGGAGCCAATATGAGGATCCAGGTTCCGCTATTGGTTATTGACCGGAGATGAGTCTCGGTCATGTCTACATAGTTCTCGAACCCGAAGGGTCCGCACGCTTAACGTTTGATGACGATCGGTATTATGAGTTTATGAGTTTTGATGTACCGAAGGAGTTAGGAGTCCCGGATGAGACCGGGGACATGACGAGGAGTCTCGAAATGGTCGAGATGTAAACATCGATATATTGGACGACTATATTCGGACATCGGAAAGGTTCCGAGTGATTCGGGTATTTTTCGGAGTACTGGAGAGTTACGGGAATTCGTCGGGGAGTATATGGGCCTTATTGGGCCATACGGGAATAGAGGAGAAAGGCCAAAAGGAAGGAGGCGCCCCCCCCCCCTCTGGTCCGAATTGGATAAAGGGTGCAGCCCCCTTTTCATTCTCCCTCTCCACCTCTTTCCTTCTCTCCTACTCCAGAAAGAAACGGGGAATCCTACTAGGACTTGGGTGTCCTAGTAGGACTCCCCACACTTGGCGCGCCCCCTCTAGGGCCGGCCTCTCCCTTGCTCCTTTATATACGGGGGTAGGGGGACACCCTAGAACACACAAGTTGAATTGTTTTAGCCGTGTGCGGTGCCCCCCTCCACAGAAATACACCTCGGTCATACTGTTGCAGTGCTTAGGCGAAGCCCTGCGCCGGTAGATACATCATATCTGTCACCACGCCGTCGTGCTGACGAAACTCTCCCGTGAAGCTCAACTGGATCAAGAGCTCGTGGGACGTCATCAAGCTGAACGTGTGCTGAACGTGGAGGTGCCGTATGTTCGGTGCTTGATCAGTTGGATCGCGAAGAAGTTCGACTAAATTAACCGTGTCACTTGACGCTTCCGCTCCCGGTTTACGAGGGTACGTAGACACACTCTCCCTCTCGTTGCTATGCATCTGGTAGATAGATCTTGCGTGATCGTAGGAAAATTTTAAAATACTACGTTCCCCAACACAATACTAATTAGATTGAGCTAGATGGGAGTGTGACATGTGAAGATTAATACTCATGCGTCACGGATTTAACAAAACAGAGGGAGGATGGGAGAGGAAGATTGTTAGACGGTAGCAACGGTCCTCATGTGCATGGCTAAGGCGATGTGATGCATTCTTTTGATATTTCATCCTGCAAAAATAAAATTACAATGTAGCTCATAAAAATTCGGAATAGAGGTGTCCAAGCTAAATTTAAATTTTACTTCAAGTAAGTTGTGAGCCCATGGAACTATCCATAAAAAATACATTAACTCCTGATAGCAAATCCATGAGGAGGTCATACCATATTTAATATGCATTAGGAATTATGCCTAACAAGTCATCTTGGGGTTTGATTGTAAATCTTCTTTACAATTCCTGACAACAACTCCTGATAGCAAATCTATATTTTGCATTAGGAATGATGCCCAAGAAATCACCTCCATGTTTGATTATGAATCTTGTTTACATGTTCCTCACTTTGAAAGCATAACTCTGAACATTTATAGATGTATTGATCATCATCGACAAGATATAAAATTATATGGATAGATCAATAACAATCTTGGTATGTATCGGTGTGTACCCGTGTGTGGTCATCACGATGAGGCAGACCTTACCGTCCACGGCAACAATGCTGGAGTTGTACTCACTAGCCTTGTAGGAGCGAAACTGTGTGGAGAGGCATAGAAGGAGTAGAGGAAGACAATCCAAGGCGTGATGTCCCTCCAATCTATTTCACGTCCGACTACTCTTCCTTCCGACTACTCTTCCTTGGATCGAGGACCACCATAGATGCAGGTATCCCCTTGGCTCACGGCTCTCCTCTCTACTCTCCCTCGTTCTCTCTTCCATGGATTGCACAAGGGACATGATGGATAGGAGACAACCACTTGATCTAGATTGGACAGAGTTTAGGTTTGGAAAGAATAAATCAGTGGTGATTCAAGACTTACCTCCAAGTCATTAGTGATGAATGGAGGAGGGCCGACGGTGAAGTCCTGTTTCAGGAGAAGGAGGTGGACTAAGCTGAGAGGGACTCGAGGATTGGCTCGTGTGTGGAGGAGGATACCTGTGGGGACGAGCTTCCCTCGCATAGAGGTACCACGTTGCTGCTCCCACTAGAATCTAGCATCGAGGAGGCAAGTATGGATGTCGTCGTCCTTCATACCACCTTGCCATGCCACCGCCTTTTTCTCGATGGAGATTCCAACGCGAGAGAAGAGAAAGAGAGAAGGAAGGGTCATGGAAGGAGGGATTGACAAAGGGATCACGCGATGGACAAAGACAGAATCACTCCAGATCGGGTGGGAGTTGGGTTTGGAAAGCAAAATTAGAATCCATAATGGATCCGGAAGGAGATCAAGGTGGATCGGAAAACAAACACTCCCTGTCCGTTTTGTAACGTGTGTGGTTAGGAAAGTTTAAGAAGGTTAGGAAAGTTTTTATTAGAAGGGTGAAAAAACCATTGTGAGAAGATGGTGGTGGTAGATGAGATGAAAATAAGCCAGACAAAATAAAATCGGACAACAAAATTAGATGAATGTGGGAGGTAGGATGAAAAAACCCCAAAATGGAGACTACCAACTGCTCCATTAGGAGTAGAGATAATATGACCACGTCCACAAATGTGTGTATGTGGAGGTCCGACGACCCGCTTTCCGCCACGGCCATCCTCGACGCCAAGATCCATGCCCTGGCCACGACGTCAAGCCCCGCCACGACGTCCTGCATGGTGTCGTGCACGGCATCCCTCTTCAAAGGCGCATGGATGTGTATGCTCAAAAACAAAAAAGATATGTTATTTTTTTATAGTAGGAAAATTATGATTGTCAATTATTAGTATATATAATGATAATAATGGATGATGTAGTGTGTGGATTAGTGATTTGTTATTGATGAATTCCTGATTTTATTTTGGAAGGTGAGAAAAATCGTATGTTTGTCTTTTAGAAAGGTGATCTCACATATATGGTGTGGTTTTTAAATTTATTAATTACATATCATTTATGTGATTTTTTTGCGGGGAGGGGGTATCATTTATGTGATTGAATTATAGCAGCACCTGCCAAAGCAATTATGAAACAAGATCTCACCGGATTTGTTTTTTTAATGGAACGAAGAAAATACAATGCGAAGGGGTGGTGGGAGGTGAGATAAAAATAAAACATGGTAGCGAGGGTATCAACTACTTCATTAGAAGTAGAGATATTCTCATATAAACTACTACTTACTATTTTAAACTACTACTTACTATTTTTGGAAGGATATGGATAACCATATCTTTATGTGATCAATACATTCCAAACAATGAACATGTTTAGATCTAGATGTCCTCATCTCCATCTATATATATATATATATGAACCATATGCATGTATTGTATTCTTGACCTGAACATATATTCTAGCTTCGACTCTCTGCATTGCATACATGGCCGCATACATGAAGCCCATCCAGGCCCCAGTCCTTCTGCTTCTTCTCGTATGCCTTGCTATTCATTCACAATGTAAGTGGGAGATATGTGACCAAGTTATTGCTAAGTGCTAACCATGTGTTTGTTGGGGGTAGTTAAGACTTATTAATAGTATAATCTTCAAGGTCTAGGAGAGCGATCTTATCTAGTTTTGTTTCTTCTATGTTTATTTTTGAATAGTCGAGAACATGCGTCTAGCACGGTGGTAGAGACCTCCAAAAGTAGGGCTAACAACCAGGGTTCAAATCATGGTTCTCAACAAAAAAAGGACCCTTGTTGTGTATACTTGCGCTATGGAAGCAGGAATTTGGGGCATTTTCTCGACCTTACAATATAATGCCTTCGGGACTTCTCTCCCCTTGCGTTGAGTGTTTTTTTGGAATGGTCTGAATTGCTTTCCACAAGTGTCACGTGGTTTCTTTCTTCGATGGTTTGCTAAACCATTATATTACATCCGTCCCAAAATTTTGTATCTAGACAAATTTAAGACAAGGATTTTTTGACGGAAGGAGTACTTATTATCATACATATTTTTATATTTTTGAACTATGATTGTGTTTAATTTTATATAGGTGGAAAGACAGAAGACATGGACAACGAGAAGATAAACCTGCCGCACGGATTATGTGTGTACAAATCTTGCAGAGATGATTACTGCACCTGTTGTTTGGTGACGGGGGAGTGTTATCTGACAATGAAGGCATGCACAAAGAGATGCAATGATCCTGATTTGCGCATCACTGCGGGGGTGCCGACCCCCTCCATCACTGCCGGCCCATCAGATTGAAATATTTTTAATTCCGACAACATCTGTTGATGAAGAATTTGTAATAACAACATATTTCTTAATTTATGATATAATTATTCACTTTTCTTCATTGTGTATGCATAAGAGGGAGGCGGACAAATTAAACGAGAACCGATTAATTGAATACAAAGAACCTGAACCTAACCGGGATAGACCAAAACGAAAAATACGATCCCCAATTCGGTCATCAATTCTGATGAACCAAAATTAGTTTGGGGTACCAACTGAAATAGTAGTGTGTCCAGGTGATAGCCCACAAGTGTAGGGGATCAGTTGTAGCCTCTTTCGATAAGTAAGAGTGTCGAACCCAATGAGGAGCTAAAGGTAGAACAAATATTCCGTCAAGTTCTATCGACCACCGATACAACTCTACACACGCTTGACGTTCGCTTTACCTTGAACAAGTATAAAACTAGAAGTACTTTGTAGGTGTAATGGGATAGGTTTGCAAGAATATAAAGAGCATGTAAATAAAAACTAGGGGATGTTTAGATAAAGAAGCAATAAAGTTAGTATAATGAGTGTGGAAAAGTGGTGGTAGGAGTTGCAAAATTATCCCTAGGCAATTGACTACGTTACTAGACCGATAGCAAGTTTTATGTGGGAGAGGGCACTACTAGCATGTCATTCCTGACTTGGAATTCTATGCACTTATGATTGGAACTATTAGCAAGCATCCGCAACTACTAACGTTCATTAAGGTAAAACCCAACAATATCATTAAGATATATTGGTCCCCCTTCAATCCCGTATGCATCAATTTCTATACTAGGTTGAAGCTTCTGTCACTCTTGCCCTCCAATACATAGTCCTATAAACATACAACTAACCCTATGGTTGTAGCGACCACGATCCGAATGGACCGAAGTCTCTGTGTTCTGTGTCATCCCTGGATCGGTAATGCTGACACACACAGTACTTGAAGGATTTATAACAGAGTGGCAATCACACACTTATTACATCGAATGTCTCCAATGAGAACTTATTACAAAAATCTATGGCTTAAGGCCATCTAACAAAATAACAGCGGAAGGCTTGGAAGATAAGTGAGTCCATCAACTCCAACGGCATAACTGAGTGCATGACAAACGATCTAGAACGTCTTATTCCTCATCTGAAAAGTCTGCAACATAATATGTTGCAGCCCGAAAACGGGTCAGCACATGGAATATGCTGGCAAGATAACACAGAAGATGCAAGTAACAGAATAAAGGCTATACTATATGCATATTTGGCTGGTGGAGGCTCTAAGTTTAAAGTTTTTGCGTAAAGCCAATTTTTCCCTACAACAAAGGAATAAATTTATTTTAACAATCATGTAGGTTGAAAATCATTGAGAAGGTATCTCCAACTCAATCCCAAATTAAAGTTATCATTAACCCAACAAATTAAATTATAGAGTGATGAGATCAACCAATAATTCAAGTACCAGATACTCAAGATGTCCATAACCGGGGACACGGCTAATCATGATCAGTTTGTACACTCTACAGAGGTTTGTGCACTTTTCCCACAAGACTCGATCGCCTCCGTTTGGTTTCTTGCACTGCATGGTGTTTGAGAAACGGATGACCGAGACACAGTCTTTCTGAGGAGGTCCCCTTTACCAGATAGATAAGCCGATACACCTACAATCCCTCTACATCTGCTAGCCCATCATGGAAAGGTTTCCCATAACTTACTCAACTATTCCAGAGCCCATATTGGCATGTGCCTGCAGACGGAAGTTTAGTTTTATGATCCCTTTGAGCCTGGGTGGCATTCGATACGAAAAATCACACGGAACCCCAGGATTTCCTAGGACAACACTGGATTCTCCAGGTGCCCTGCAACCAATCTACCCAGATGTGTATTCAAGTAGCCACCTTAAGTTGAATCCTTAATTAACAACTCACATCTGTCATGGATTTCACTCAAACCCAAACCACGTCTACGAGCATTGCATAGCAACCTAAGCAAACGTAGAACATAGTGAAAAAAAACCCTAAGCAAACGTAGAAGTAACTCCCAAGGGTTTGAAAATAATGCAGGTAATAGGTTCTACTACAATCTACTTCCGAGTCCCACAAGTTAAGAGATCCTACTCATGCAATGTGTGAGGGTTTGATCTAATGCATAAAAACTTGGTAATAAAAGGGTATGATCAAAGTGTTACTTGCCTTGCTGACGATTCACAAAACCTAGAGACTCGTAGTAGCACACTTCATGGTCCGGGTATTCTATCGCAAGCAAACAATAGCATACATAAGCAAACAAGCAAAGATGCACATACAAAACTCCAAAAGATAAGACCTAACCAGAAATTTCAACTTAAGAACTCCGATTTGTAAAAAGAATCAAATCGTAAGAAGCAACGAAACTCAAACTGCGAAAGAAATGAGCTCCGGTTACTAATTGGTCTAAAGTCAAATTTTACAGTAGCCAAAACTTTGTTCAAGTTGGTTAAGCGGAAAGACGGCGTCGAGATGAAGATCTGGGATTTTTGAATCACCTGATTCCGACTCTCGAGCGAAAAGAAAAACGAGAAACAAGATCAGGGCAGAAATCGCGATCGAAATAATCGCGGATAAAAACCCCGAAAAAGAAAACTGACGAACAGGTGAACGAACAAACGTTCGCTGTCTGCGGCTAACGGACGAACATCGTTCGTTAAAACGAACGTACGGACAAATGTCCGCTAAATAACTAAACCGAAGAAAACCGAACCGATCTAAACCTAAAAAAAGAATCTAGGGTTTAACGAAAAGAACCGATTGGTTTTAAAAAAAACGATGGCTACCTCGAAAACAGCGAACTCCGGCGGCGGACTCCGGCGAGGGCGCAGCTTCGGCGGCTACCGGCGGCGGGCGGCGGCGGTGGGGTCGGTGGCGGCGGCGGCGGCGCGAACAGCAGCAGCGGGCGGCGGCGCACGCGACGGCGCCGCACGCGGCAGCGGCGGGGCAGAGGCGAGGCGGGGTGGCGGCTGGGCTGCCTCGGGCCGGGGTGGCGGCTTATAAAGGCTAGAGTCCTGGCCACTTACGGCCTGGAGTCGGTTCGCTCTCTTTTTTTCTAAAAAGACTCGTGACGTAGAAAAACTAACGAAAGAAATACTAAACGGACTCCAAAAATCCCGAAATAAATTTTGACCGTCCTCTAATAATATTTAGGACAAAGTGAACATTTTTCCCGGACCTAAATGCATTTTTAAAAAACGCGCATTTTTCCTATGCAAATAAAATCGCAAATAAATCCAAAAAAATACCAAAAATGATTTTAACATTTTTCCTCCAATATTTCTGTTATTTTGGAGAAGTCATATTATCTCTGCTCATATCTTGCATTTAGAAATATTTTTAGGAGAGAAAAAATAATTAAAACCAACAATGTCCTCGTACCGGTATTTGAGTAAACTCAAATACAAAACGGTAGAATTCCCAACTCTCTCCGTAGGTCCTTGAGTTGCTTAGAATTTAGAGGAACGCCACAAATAAAAATGTAGAGAAACATGCAATGTAGTATGATCTATGTATAACTTTCCAAATTGAAAATTTGGGATGTTACAAACCTACCCCCCTTAGAATGAATCTCGCCCCCGAGATTCGAGTTGGCTAGAGAACAGGTGTGGGTGGTCCTTGCGTAGATCATCTTCTCGTTCCCAGGTGGCTTCTTCCTCGGTGTGGTGACTCCACTGAACTTTGCAAAACATGATAACCTTACTGCGGGTGACTCTGCTCGAAAATTCGAGAATCTTAACAGGCTTCTCCTCGTAGGTCAAATCACTGTCCAACTGAATTGCTTCCAGGGGTACTGTGTCTCTAAGCGGTATGTCAGCCATCTCCGCGTGGACTTCTTAAGCTGCGAAACATGAAACACATCGTGCACTCCTGACAATCCTTCAGGCAATTCCAACTTATAGGCAACCTCTCCCATGCGTTCCAAGACACGGTAGGGTCCCACAAATCTCGGGGCTAGCTTTCCTTTAACTCCGAAACATTTAACTCCTCGTAGAGGCGATACTCTCAAGTATGCTCTATCTCCGATCTCATAGGCTATCTCCTTGCATTTCGAGTCTGCATAACTCTTCTGCCTGGACTGGGCTACCTTCAATCTATCTCGAATCAACTTCACCTTCTCCTCAGACTCTTTGATCAAGTCTGGTCCAAACAACTGTCGGTCTCCAACTTCGTCCCACATTAACGGTGTTCGGCATCTCCTTCCATACAATGCCTCGAACGGTGCCATCTTCAAACTGGCCTGGTAACTGTTGTTGTACGAGAACTCCGCGTAGGGAAAATTATCATCCCAACTAGATCCATAATCTAACGCACAGGCTCTCAACATGTCCTCCAGGATCTGGTTGACACTCTCGGTCTGTCCATCGGTCTGCGGATGAAAAGCAGTGCTGAATTCCAGCCTCGATCCCAAAGTTTGGTGCAGCTGATGCCAAAACTTTGAGGTGAATTGTGTTCCTCTATCTGATACAATGGTCCTCGGAACTCCGTGCAGACATACTATCCTGGTCATGTATATCTTGGCCAACTTCGCACTGGTGTATGTGGTTTTCACGGGGATAAAATGGGCTACCTTCGTCAATCGATCCACTACTACCCATATTGAATCATATCCCGATTTAGTCATGGGCAATCCGGTGATAAAATCCATGCCAAGCTTCTCCCACTTCCATTCGGGTATCGACATAGGCTGCAGCAATCCTGCTGGCTTCTGATGCTCTGCCTTTACTCTCTGGCATACATCACATACGGCTACATACTCGGCAATATCCTTCTTCATTCCCGTCCACCAGAAACGTTCCTTCAAATCCAAATACATCTTGGTGTTTCCGGGGTGTATCGAGTATGGCGAATCATGTGCTTCTTGCAGTATCAACTTCCTGATCTCCGGGTCGTTGGGCACATAGATTTGATGCTCAAACCACAAGGTTTCGTGTTCGTCCTCACGAAATCCCATGGCTTTTCCTTCACTCATCCTCTTCCTTATCTCGTCAATTTCCTTGTCATCCTTCTGGGTATGACGTATCTTTCCCAGCAATGTCGACTAAACCTCCAATGTTGCAACGAAACCTCTAGGAACTATCTCCAAACGAAGCTCCCTGAGATGTTCTGCTAACTCCTGTGGCAATCCCCCTTGTATTAGGGTATTTGCATAACTCTTCCGGCTCAAAGCGTCTGCTACGACGTTGGCCTTTCCTGGATGATAGTGTAGCTTCATATCATAATCCTTTATAAGCTCCAACCATCTCCTTTGCTGAGGTTCAGCTCCTTCTGTGTGAAAATGTACTTCAAACTCTTGTGATCCGTGTACACATCACAACGATTTCCAATAAGGAAATGTCTCCAGGTTTTCAGTGCGTGCACTACAGCTGCTAACTCCAGATCGTGCGTCGCGTAATTCAACTCGTGCGGTCGTAGTTGACGGGATGCATAGGAAACAACTCTTCCGTCCTGCATAAGTACTCCTCCAAGTCCTAAGCGTGAAGCGTCGCAGTACACACGGAAATCCTTGCGTATATCTGGCAATATCAGCACTGGGGCTGTCGTCAACCGTTTCTTCAACTCCTAGAAACTTTCTTCACACTCTTCAGTCCAATCGAACTTTGTCTCTTTCTTCAACAATGTCGTCATTGGCTTTGCAATCTTGGAGAAATTTTCTATGAATCTCCGGTAGTATCCCGCGAGTCCAAGAAAACTGCGGATCTCTCCAGCTGAAGTGGGTGCCAACCACCTAGTGACTGCCTGCACTTTGTCGGGGTCCACTGCTATACGTTCTCCCAATATAACATGCCCTAGGAATCCGACTTCCTTCAACCAAAACTCGCATTTGCTAAACTTGGCATACAACTAGTGTTCTCTGAGCTTCTCCAAAACTAAACGCAAATGCTCCGCATGTTCCTCCTCATCCTTCGAGTATACCAGAATATCATTTATGAATACCACGACGAACTTATCCAAGAACTCCATGAAAACCTTGTTCATCATACTCATGAAATAGGCAGGCGCGTTAGTCAATCCAAATGACATAATCGTATACTCATACAGCCCGTACCATGTTGTGAAGGCTGTCTTAGGTATATCCTTCTCTCGGATCTTCAATTGGTGGTATCCAGATCGTAGATCTATCTTGGAGAATACTTTCGCTCCCTGGAGTTGGTCGAACAGATCATTGATCATCGGCAGCGGGTACTTATTCTTAATAGTCACTTCATTCAGCGCACAATAACCATAGACCATTCTTAATGATCCATCCTTCTTCTCGACCAAAAGCACTAGGGCTCCCCAAGGCGATGAACTTCGGCGAATGAACCCTCTCTCCAATAACTCCTTATTCTGCTTCTTGATCTCCTCCAGATCATTCGCTGGCATCCGATACGGTCTCTTAGATATTGGTCCGGTGCTAGGCAACAACTCTATCAAAAACTCAATATCTCTATCCGGTGGCATGCCAGGTAACTCTTCTGGGAACACATTCGGGTAATCCTTTACTACTGGCACTTCCTCCTGAACAACTCCTGTGAGAGAATGTACTTGGGTCCTTATAGGCGAATGCCTAGATACATACTTAATCCTTTTTCCCTCCGGGGTGGTGAGAAAAATAGACTTACTGGCACAATCGATATTACCTCCATACTTCGATATCCAATCCATACCTAATATCACATCCAGTCCTTGTGACTCCAGAACTATTAGGTCGGAGGGGAAAGTGTGGTGTCCTATGGTCAATGGCGTCTGAAAGCATCCTTGGTATGCCATATACTCTGCTCCTGGGGAACTTACTAACATGGGGGTCTTAAGAACTCGGGTGGACATCCTATGTCTATTTACGAATCCCCTTGAAATTTATGAATGCGATGCACCAGTATTGAAAAGAACTATTGCGGTAAATGTCTTAACCAAAAACTTACCGACAACAGCATCTGGTTGCTCTTCAACCTCCTCCACAGTCACGTGGTTCACTTGTACTTTGTTGAACGGGTTGGGCTTCTTCCCGGCGCTTCCATTGTCGTTCCCATTCTTAGCTTCAGGGCAGTCATTGGCATAATGTCCATTCTTCCCGCACTTGAAACAAGTGACGTGGCTGAAATCCTTCTTGGCGGGTGTGGACGGTGTAGGGCGGCTCTGGTTATTACTTTCTCCATTCCCATTTCCATTCTTAGGGCCATTGTGGTTGTGGGGAATTCCATGGTTATGGGTATATCCTCCCGAATTCGGAGTGAATCGGGGCTTCTGCTGGGCTCCAGAATTATTCCTTCCTTGTCCATACTTCCTCTTGCGGCTTTCAATCTGCTGCTGCTTCCCTTCAATCATAAGAGCTTTAACTACCAACTCCTGGTAGTTGTTCAAAGTTGCCACCATCAACTGTACGCTCATCTCATCATTCAGCCCTTCCATAAATCTCTCCTGCTTAGCGGCATCTGTGGCCACATCATCTGGGGCATAACGAGACAGGGTACTAAACTCATCCACGTACTGAGCCACAGTACGGTTTCCTTGGCGCAAGTTGCGAAACTCCCGCTTCTTCATGCTCATAGCTCCAGTTGAGACATGGGCAGTGCGGAAAGCTTGCTGAAACTGCTCCCAAGTGACATTGGCTATGGGGAAAGTGGCTGTGTAGTTCTCCCACCATGCTGCGGCTGGTCCAGACAACTGGTGTGCGGAAAATCGCACCTTCTCAGCGTCAAAGCAATTGGCGGTGGTCAAATCCCTTGCTATTTTGTGTAGCCAGTCATCAGCCACTATTGGTTCGATGCTGCTAGCAAACACTGGTGGTTGCAACCTTAAGAAACGTGTCAGGTTGTCCACGAGTGGTGGTGGGGGAGGGTTGTTGTTGTTGTTCTGGTTGTTCTGAGTGTTCTGGACAAGAAGTTGCATCAGGGTGTTCTGCTGCTGGATCAACTGGGTGAGCTCAGGGGGAAACTCAATTCCGGGCTCACATCTTGGAGGCATCTGGTGTGTGTAGAGGGAAGAGATTAGAATAGAATTGAGGTCTAAGGGAAAATCACTACCCATATGCACACGAGACAAACACAATCATATCACACCAATCAATTTCAAGCAAGATCTTACAAATCTATCTACCGTTACAAAGAGTGCTCTAAATACTAATATGTGGGGGGTAAACTACTAGTCATAGGGTGGTCTTCTAAAAATATTGATCGGCGGAAGATTCCATGATGTCTGCTCCAGCTTCATCTTCATAGTCTTCATCTTTGTTATCATCGGGTTCTGAATCCGTGTCGTCAATGATAATGTAATCTTCGAGAAAAATCTCCTTGGGTTCTTCTTCCTCTTCTTCACCTCCTGGTGCTGGATCTCCCATGAATACTCCTAGCTGCCTTGTCAAATCGTCATTCTTCTCCACTAGTATCAACATCTCCTCCTCGTATCCGTCACGAGTAGACATAAGTTCTTCTTCTAGCTCCAAATTCCTGTTTAGTGCCTTCTTCAATTCTATCATCCCAGCGCACATCTGGTGCTCCTGTCATCGAATGTGCTGGATCAACTCCTGGATGAACGCTGCAATGGACCTATCCTTCCGGGTGCTGATCATATCCCAACTCTCATCTCGGCGTCCACAAATCTGGTAGATGGTGTCCTTCAGCTCCTGTTTGTAGACTTCTCCGATCCTTCCCATTGTGATGTGGGCGGCCATGCTCTTGCCTAGGCTCCAGGTTGGCGCGTAAAAAAAAACTCTATTGGCTCAGTGGAGGGTGCGAAGGTTCTTCCGGGAATTTGAACTTGTATACTTCATCGCTCCTCTTCCGGTAAAGTGGCAGTGTAGGTCCCGGTAAAGCTTGGTATTCCTATGTTCAGGTACCTAGTGACTTCCTTCAAGTGTCGTCCAAATGGTGTGTCTTCATCCGGTTGAGTGAACTTGTTCCTTGGATCTACCATCCTAAAGAAGTATAAAATGGAGCGAAGTCAGAAATGAGTAGAGAAGAGTGATCTAGGGTCTATCTTAGTGGTCATGTCCTACATTCAGTGTGTGCTCTGATACCATCTTTGTAGCAACCACGATCTGAATGAACCGAAGTCTCTGTGTTCTGTGTCATCCCTGGATCGGTAATGCTGACACACACAGTACTTGAAGGATTTGTAACAGAGTGGCAATCACACACGTATTACATCGAATGTCTCCAATGAGAACTTATTACAAAAATCTATAGCTTAAGGCCATCTAACAAAATAACAGCGGAAGGCTTGGAAGATAAGTGAGTCCATCAACTCCAACGGCATAGCTGAGTGCATGACAAACGACCTAGAACGTCTTATTCCTCGTCTGAAAAGTCTGCAACGTAATATGTTGCAGCCCAAAAACAGGTCAGCACATGGAATATGCTGGCAAGATAACACAGAAGATGCAAGTAACAGAATAAAGGCTATACTATATGCATATTTGGCTGCTGGAGGCTCTAAGTTTAAAGTTTTTGTGTAAAGACAATTTTTCCCTACAACAAAGGAATAAATTTATTTTAACTATCATGTAGGTTGAAAATCATTGAGAAGGTACCTCCAACTCAATCCAAATTAAAGTTATCATTAACCCAACAAATTAAATTATAGAGTGATGAGATCAACCAATACTTCAAGTACTAGATACTCAAGATGTCCATAACCGGGGACACGGCTAATCATGATCAGTTTGTACACTCTGCAGAGGTTTGTGCACTTTTCCCACAAGACTCGACCGCCTCCGTTTGGTTTCTCGCACTGCATGGTGTTTGAGAAACGGATGATCGAGACACAGTCTTTCTGAGGAGGTCCCCTTAACCAGATAGATAGGCCGGTACACCTACAATCCCTCTACATCTGCTAGCCCATCATGGAAAGGTTTCCAACAACTTACTCAACTATGCCAGAGCCCATATTGGCATGTGGCTGCACACGGAAGTTTCTAGCATGAATACTTTTGTAATCCCTTTGAGCCTGGGTGGCATTCCATAGGAAAAATCACACGGAACCCCGGGATTTCCTAGGACAACACTGGATTCTCCAGGTGCCCTGCAACCAATCCACCCAGATGTGTATTCAAGTAGCCACCTTAAGTTGAATCCTTAATTAACAACTCACATCTGTCATGGATTTCACTCAAAATCAAACCACGTCTACGAGCATAGCATAGCAACCTAAGCAAACGTAGAAGTAACTCCCAAGGGTTTGAAAATAATGCAAGTAATAGGTTCTACCACAATCTACTTCCCAGTCCCACAAGTTAAGAGATCCTACTCATGCAATGTGTGAGGGTTTGATCTAATGCATAAAAACTGGGTAATAAAAGGGTATGATCAAAGTGTTACTTGCCTTGCTGACGATTCACAAAACCTAGAGACTCGTAGTAGCATGCTTCACGGTCCGGGTATTCTATCGCAAGCAAACAATAGCATACATAAGCAAACAAGCAAAGATGCACAGAAAGACTCCGGTTTGCAAAAAGAATCAAATCGAAAGAAGCAACGAAACTCAATCTGCGAAAGAATCGAGCTCCGGTTACTAATTGGTCTAAAGCCAAATTTTACAGTAGGCAAAACTTTGTTCAAGTTGGTTAAACGGAAAAAGGGCATCGAGACAAAGATCTGGGATTTTGAATCACCTGATTCCGACTCTCGAGCGAAAAGAAAAACGAGAAACAAGATCAGGGCAGAAATCGCGATCGAAATAATCACGGATAAAAACCCCGAAAAAGAAAACTAACGAACAGGTGAACGAACGGACGTTCGCTGTCTGCGGCTAACGGACTAACAACGTTCGTTAAAACAAACGTACGGATGAACGTCCGCTAAATAACTAAACCGAAGAAAATCGAACCGATCTAAACCTAAAAAAACGAATCTAGGGTTTAACGAAAAGAACCGATCGGTTTAAAAAAAACAATGGATACCTCGAAAACGGCAAAGTTCGGTGGCGGACTCCGGCGAGGGCGCAACTCTGGCGGCTACCGGCGGCGGGCGGCGGCGGCAGGGTCGGCGGCGGCGGCGGCGCGAGCGGCGGCGGCGGGGCAGAGGCGAGGTAGGCTGGCGGCTGGGCTGCCTCGGGCCGGGGTGGCGGCTTATAAAGGCCAAAGTCCTGGCCACTTACGGCCCGGAGTCGGTTCACTCTCTTTTTTTCTAAAAAGAGTCCTGGCGTAGCAAAACTATCGAAAGAAATACTAAAGGGACTCCAAAAATCCCGAAATAAATTTTCACCGTCCTCTAATAATATTTAGGACAAAGTGAACATTTTTGCCGGAACTAAATGCAATTTTGAAAAACGCGCATTTTTCCTATGCAAATACAATCGCAAATAAATCCAAAAAAATACCAAAAGTGATTTTAACATTTTTGCTCCAATATTTCTGTTATTTTGGAGAAGTCATATTATCTCCGCTCATATCTTGCATTTAGAAATATTTTTAGGAGAGAAAAATAATTAAAACCAACACTGTCCTCGTACCGGTATTCGAGTAAACTCAAATACAAAACGGAAGAATTCCCAACTCTCTCCGTAGGTCCTTGAGTTGCTTAGAATTTCGAGGAACGCCACAAACAAAAATGCAGAGAAACATGCAATGCAGTATGATCTATGTATAACATTCCAAATTGAAAATTTGGGATGTTACAATGGTGTGATCCACGCGCGCGCTCATATGATGGGCACCAAAGGACAGCAACATAACCACAAGCAATTTAAACCAATCATAGCAATTCACCAATTACCGATGAGACAAGGAAAATCTACTCAAACATCATAGGATGGCAACACATCATTGGATAATAATATGAAGCATAAAGCACCATGTTCAAGTAGAGGGTACAGCGGGTTGCGGGAGAGTGGACCGCTGTAGATAGATGGGGGAAGGTGATGAATATGTTGGTGAAGATGACATAGGTGTTGGTGTAGATCGCCATCACACGATGATGGCCCCGGCGGCGTTCCGGCACCACCGGGAGAGAGAGGGAGAGAGCCCCCCTCCTTCTTCTTCTTCCTTGACCTTCTCCATAGATGGGAGAAGGGTTTACCCTCTGGTCCATGGACTCCATGGTGGCGGAGGGGCGAGATCCCCTCCGAGATTGGATCTGTCTTTCTATCTCTCTCTGTTTTTGTGTTCCCAGATTATGGCCTTTCACCGTTTCTTATATTCCCGGAGATCCGTAACTCTGATTGGGCTGAATTTTTGACACGGTTTGTATCCGGATATTAGCTTTCTTACGGCAAAATAAGGGCACCAACTGCCTTACGGGGTGGCCATGAGGGTCAGGGATGCGCCTGGCCCCCTGGGGCGCGCCCCCTGCCTCGTGGTCCCCTCGGGCATCGTCTCGCGTTGATTCTTCTTCCCAAAATTCATAAATATTCCAAAAAAATCTCCATCCATTTTTATCCCTTTTGGACTCTGTTTGATATGGATATTTTGCAAAATAAAAAACATGCAACAAATAGGAACTAGCACTGGGCACTGGATCAATATGTTAGTCCCAAAAATAGTATAAAAAGTTGCCACAACTATGTAAAAGTTGTAGAATATTGGCATGGAACAATCAAAAATTATAGATACAGCGGAGACGTATAAGCATACCCAAGCTTAATTCCTTCTCGTCCTCGAGTAAGTAAATGATAAAAAAGGATATTTTTTTATGTGGAATGCTACCTACCATAATCTTGATCATGTAATCTAATCATGGCATGAATATTAAGACACGAGTGATTCAAAGCAAGAGTCTATCATTTGACATAAAAGAATTTAATACTCAGGCATCACAACAAACAATCAAGTCTGTCAAAATATCAATGCTAAAGAACGTTATCCCTACAAAATCATATAGTCTTTTATGCTCCCTTTTCTTAACACAAGGTACCCCTCATGCACATCCTGGTGTCAGCCAAACAATTGTTTTCATACTGTACTTTTTCGAACCTTTTCAACTCTTCACGCAATACATGAGCGTGAGCCATGGACATAGCACTATGGGTGGAATAGAAGGTGGTACTAGACTAAAAGTAAGGAGAAAGTATCACATCGACTAGGCAAATCAATGGACTATGGAGATGTCCATCAATTGATACCAATGTGAGTGAGTAGGGATTGCCATGTAACAGATGCACTGGAGCTATAAGTGTATGAAAGCTCAAAAGAAAACTAATGGGTGTGCATCAACTTTCTTGTGCATGAAGACCTAGGGCATTTGAGGAAGCCCATCGTTGGAATATACAAGCCAAGTTCTATAATGAAAATTCCCACTAGTATATGGAAGTGATAACATAGGAGACTCTCTATCATGAAGAACATAGTTGTAATGCCCAAGATGGGACTATACCTCCTACGTGTCGAGGCACGACTTAAAGGTATAAGCCCATTCTGGAATGATCTCAAGTTCGGTATCTTTGCACGACTCATGTAAAAATAGGGATGAAATTGCAAAAGGATAGTTGGCTTACACTCGCCACATCACACAATTCATTACATAAGCAAATCATCATCCAAATAACATCACAACCCGACTACGGGTGAAGATCCAAATGAAAGATACCAAAATACATAAAGCCACAGGTTCGAATTGCCCCTAGTAGAAACCACTACTGATCATCGGGATAGTGCACATAGTATCGGCTACGTTCTTCATCGTACTCCCAGTACATCTCCGTGCCGTCACCTGAGTAGTTCACCATAGTACCTGCATCTGGTGTGGTGTAGAATCTGTGAGCCACGGAGGACTCAGCAATCCCGTTCCCGGGTAGCAAAACTATCTAAGCCTTGGGTGTGGAACAAGGCTGAAGAAAGATAAAAGGTTGCAGCTGCACTAGCACTAGCTTACGTGTTAAGAGTGAGAAGAGAAGTGCCACGAGCGTCAAAGTGATCACGAAGTGATCCTATCTAAGCACGTCAATCATAACCCCACCGTGTTCACTTCCCGAACCCCTTTCGGAAAATGACCGTCACGGTTACTCACACTGGTAGTGTGTTCTGAACATGGTGTCAAGTTTTCTACATCCGAATATTAACAAATTCCCATCTGCCACATAACCGCGGGCACGGCTATCGAAAGTTCAAAACCCTGCAGGGGTGTTCCAACTTGGCCCATTACAAGCCCACGATCCGCGGAGTCGCAACTCCAAGGTGGGAAGGCCCGAGTATTCACGGAATCCCGTGCTCAAGATACTCCGACTAAGGTAAGACTAATCCAAAAAATCCTCCCGGCGTGCCGACACCCTGACAGTAGCCGCACGTATCTAGTCTCAGGCCACGACCGGATGAGACAGCCTACAGGAAAATACCAAATACCTCGGGTTTCCCCAAGGCGACCCTGCAGTCTGCTCGGTTGGACCAACACTCATGTGGAGCACTGGCCCGGGGGTTGATTAATAAAAGGGGATATCTAGTCCCTATGCAAGTTTTAGTTATTAGGCAAATGGAGTACCAATGTTGGGACTTGCTGGAAAAGCCTTAGCGCTAAGCGGTTTATCGAGGGGGTCCCATAACCCCAACCGTGTGAGGAACACATAATCAAGGAACATAACACCGGTTTATACAGTTCCTTGGGCGGCATGAGTGGAACAAAACACCGAGCAAGAGGCTCAGCCTTCCACCCATTACCAATATATAGATGATTTAGTATAAGAGTTTATATAGTGTGATATCCCAACAAATACTTCAACATGAAGCAAGAATCTTCAAATCTTCTCCTGCAACTAGCAATGCTATAAGAGGGGCTGAGCGAAGCCTACATAGCCAATCAAAGGTTTGCATAGGTTGGGTGGTTAAACAGATTCATGGTTACAATAGGAGGCTGACAAACAAACATGGGCATCGAGGCAATGAGCTAAAGAGCGAGACTTCTAGCAATAGGCAAAGATAGTAATGATATCTGGGTCAGGTCATCTTGCCTGTCGAGTCGTCGATGGGATCGTAAAACGGCTCCTCGTTCTCAACCTCGGTAGTAACCTCGTTCATGTACTCGGTCTCGGCTTCCGGCTCTACTCAACACAAGAACACACGAGGCACGAAATTAAATAAGGTGCAATGCGCAAACTACAGGATGCATGTATGATGCACTTAGGATGCACTGCAGATGCACTTAGTATGCATAACATGTCAAAGTAGGAAGCACGAGAACAACACAAGAACAAGACAATATTCTCAAGCTAGTAGGATGCAAGACAAGTCTATTTAGGATGCAAAACAAGGCAAGGTAGTACGCACAGAGAAACAACACAAGAAACAACAGGTTTAAAAGAGGCCGGAAACTACTTAAGACAAATCCGGTAAGTCCTCATATGCATAGTTTGCAATTAGTCCAGATCTGAACAAACCTTAAGTTAAAGTTGTTAAAAAACAAGTTAACATGCACCAAGATAATCTACACGAAAATCTAGTCAAGTTTCATATAAAGATTGTTTAAAACGGAGCTACGGCCTAGAAGATATGATCAAAACAAGATAAGCATGGCAACGGTGCAAGATGCACCCAAACATCAAGCAAACATACTCCAAACATGTTAACAAGATGATATTATGAATCTACATGCAAAATCACACAATTTTCATATAGGGCACGCTCAAAATGGAGCAACAGGCTAAAAGATACACCCGAAACAAGAAACAATGCAAAGCTGAAATTAACAGCCACATAGCAACTTCGGAGCAAGAAATATATACTCTACAGCACTCAAACATGGTGACAAGAAGCTTGGACATAAAGTAGACATATCCTACAACAAACAACTCCATTGGAGCATCTCCATAGGAGGCATGGATCAATAGCAACAAGCTACAACATTTTGATCATGACACTAAAAAAACCTGACAGTAATATTTTATAGAAACTTGGGAGCAAGAATTAAATAAGCTACAGCAACCCAAATGAGCAAGTGAGGGCATGAATGGATTGACAACAACATATACAGCAAGGAATGATCAATGGGCACCCAAAAACTAACATGGATTTGCCTAGGGCATCAAGCAAATATAGCATCAGGATATGACAGATTCCAGACTTAGTGAAATTTCACTAAGTTTTAAAACAGTAACATTATCATGGCATGTTTGCGAGCATGTTTAAGTCATCTTAAGGCATAACATGGCAAAAGGTTTGCACCACAGCAAAGATCACATGATGGAGACTCTAAAACATCTAAGCATGCGACATGGGGGCAAACACAACAATAGCAACGAGCTCCTCAACTAGGCATCTCGTAACAAGTTACAAAACCTAACAGCCATGTGCACTTTTGCAACAGGGATAAACATGCCAATATGAACTCTAACATGCATGCTATAGCAACCAACATGTAGAGCATCTCATGATGAACATTTTGACATCTCATTTGCTTCATTTGGATAAACATGCACCAAGTTATCACATCTCAAAGATGGCATGAAAATAACTAGTAGCAGCAGTTTATATCATGTAGCACTCTTTTCACGAAGATTAAGACATCTAGAAGGACTCAAACAAGCATGACACAATGGAACAAAACGTAGTACACATCACCACGGTCATTTTGACATATCATATGCACAAATCGGATATACACACAAAAAGATATCGCCATGACAAAATGCTATCAAACAACAAAATTTAGCAAAAGACTTAGAGGGGAAAAAACAACCTCAGAGGGTCAACGCGGGCGAACGGGCGCGGAGCGGGTCGCGGATCAGGCACCGGGTCAACGCGGGTACCGGGTCGCGGGTCGCGGAACTCGTTAGGGTTTGAACCCACGTCTCAGATCAGATCGGGCCGATCGGGCGCTTGGCGGCTGCCCTCGATCCGGCGGCGACGGATCCTCCCGGCGGCGGCCGAAGGGTCGACGGGCGGCGGCCGGCGGCGGGCTGGAGGAGGCCGGATGAGGGGCTCGGCGGTGAGGTGCTGCGCGCGAGGACCTGGGGCTCGGGCCGGCGGCGTGGCTCGGGCCCGGAGGAGTGCAGCCAGCGGCGAGCTGCGGGCCGGCGGCGGAGCCAGACGGGGCCGAGCGCGGCGGCGGCGGCCGGCGCTGAGGGAGGAAGGCGCGGGCACGGGAGGAACGTGGCCCGGTTCGGCGGCGGCGGCGGGCCCATGACGAGCCACGCGGGCCGGCGTGGTGGGGAGCGGCGGCGGTGACGTGTCACGCACGGATATGTCGGTGGCGGCGGGTAGACGCGTCCGGCTCGGTCCGGACGTGTCCGGCGGCGGGGACGGAGTGGAGCTAGGGTTTTTGGACGAAAAAAATGGCATGGGGGACGTTTTTATAGGCACAAGGAGCTAGGAGACTCCAAATGGGGAGCGGTTTTCGGCCACGCGATCATAATTCGACGACCGAGATGATGGGAAGGGTTGTGCTTGGTTGGTGGGCTGTTGTGGAGGGGGTCTTGGGCCTCAAAGAAGAGGGTTTTTTAGCCCACTAGGTTAACCGTTGGAGTACCAAACAAACTCCAAACGCGACGAAACTTGACAGGCGGCCTACACGTACCATAACAACAACACACGACAAGTCTCACGTCATACCGGAAACGTTACACGACCACACACGAAAGAAGGACTCGGGGATGCCACGGGCACATGTGAGAGCGTCGAAACTCGAAACAGACAACGAGAAGAGACGAGTGGGACCGGATGCAAATGACAACACAAATGCAATGCAATGCACATGACAACATGGCATGGATGAAATGCACACGCACACAACAAAACAACGAAACCCGAAATGAAAGAAGAGCCTGGAAAGGAATTGATGAAGCCAAAGTTTGTATATTGCCATATAGGGAAAGTATTACATCTGGGGCATTACAATGGTGCTACTTTGAAGCACAAGTGTGGAAAAAAGATAGTAGCATTGTCCCCTTTTTCATTTTCTTTTTCTTTTTTTGGGCCTTGATTTTTTCTATTTGGCCTTTCTCCTTTTTTTATTTGGCCTTTCTTCCTTTTTTTTATTTGGCCATTCTTTTTTTGGGACAATGCTCTAATAATGATGATCATCACACTTCTATTTACTTACAACTCGATATTACAACTCGATACTAGAACAAAAATATGACTCTATATGAATGCATCCGGCGGTGTACCGGGATGTGCAATGATCTAGCATAGCAATGACATCAAAAAATAGAAAAGCCATGGAAACATCATGCTAGCTATCTTACGATCATGCAAGGCAATATGACAATGATGGTGCGTGTCATAATAAATGGAACGGTGGAGTTACATGGCAATATATCTCGGAATGGCTATGGAAATGCCATAATAGGTAGGTATGGTGGCTATTTTTAGGAAGGATATAAGGTGGTTTGATGCACCGACGAAAGTTGCGCGGTTCTAGAGTGGCTAGCAAGGTAGAAGGGTGAGAGTGCGTATAATCCATGGACTCAACATTAGTCATAAAGAACTCACATACTTATTGCGAAAAATCTATTAGCCCTCGAAGCAAAAATACTACGACGCATGCTCCTAGGGGGGAGGTTGGTAGGAGTTAACCATCGCATGCTCCCGACCTTCACGCAAAGATAAACAATCAAAATACAATCCGCGCCAATTTGGTTACATAGTTGGGAGACCATACGTGCATGCTTCGGGAATCACAAACCTTAACACCAATATTTTTACTAAACCACACACATTCACTAGTACCTCCCACATATTAGCATCTCTATATCGCAAAACTATTGCAAGGAATCAAACATATAATATTCAGCGATGTACAAGTTTAGGTAGGATTTTATGACTAACCATGTGAATGACCAATTCCTGTCAACTCTCTAAATAGATAAAAGTGAAGCAAGAGAGTTTTAATTCTTTCTACAAAATGTATGCCCACGCTCTAAAAAATATAAGTGAAGCAAAAGAGCATTCTATAAATGGCGGTTTTCTATGTGAGGAGAAACAGGCAATCCAAACTTCAAATGATATAAGTGAAGCACATGAAGCATTCTATAAGGCCATACTCAAAAGATATAAGCGAAATGCAAAGAGCATACTATAAATCAACCAAGGACTATCTCATACCAGCATGGTGCATTTATTAAAAGGAAAAATAAAAAGCACACGACGCTCCAAGAGTTTACGCATATCATGTGAATGAAACGAATCCGAAAACATACCGATACTTGTTGAAGAAAGATGGGATGCCTTCCGGGGCATCCCCAAGCTTAGATGCTTGAGTCTCCTTGAATATTTACTTGGGGTGCCTTGGGCATCCCCAAGCTTGAGCTCTTGCCTCTCCTCCTTCTCCTCACATCGAGACCTCCTCGATCTTCGAACACTTCATTCAAACAAAACTTAACCAAACTTTTAGTGGCGGGATTAGTACATATGATCAATGAAATCCCATCATTTACTGCTCTAACATTATTGTAAAATTATAAAAAAAATATTACCCACTGTAGGCTATCACAATTCTATGGCCCCAAGTCAAGGAGGCTTCAACAAGAATTCAAACATATGCAAATAATGAAGCTATAATAGCAATCTATGAAAACAGGACAGTCAGTAAAGATTTGAACATTCACCATACTTCTGTAACTCTAAAATCCTGAAACTTTTAGGAAAAATAATATATTTTTATAGAAATATTGTGCAAAAAGTTTCAGAAGCTTTCGACGTTCCAGTAAAAAATGTAAAATCATGCACTACAGCCAAAGTTTATGTTTTTGCACCGCACAAACCAACAAGCAGTTTAATCATCCTAAAGGAAACTCTTGGCACATTATTTTTATAATACAATGGAATTGTACAAGGGGATAATTATTTTTATTGAAAATTTTCTGTAATTCAAGATTTTCAAGGTTTCCATGGGCATGAACAAAGTTCAAGGAGCTCCCCCATTTCGACACTGCTCGTCCTTCTTACTTTCACTTTTCTTTTGAAAAAGTTTTAGGTTCTCCTCTTTTTTTTAACTTTATAAAAGCACACAACAGAAATAAATGACTCTCTAAAACTTCCGGGTTGTCCCCCTGGCAGCGCTTTCTTTAAAGCCATTAAGCTATGCATATAGTGCTCCAGTAATTGTCGGTGTACTAAAGTAGGGGTACCTTAGTATCCCAACTTGTGCACGGGCAGTAGCAGCGTCCCATGGCAGGGCCTGCCGCACGTCCGCCAAGACCCACTATGGTTCCCTTGGGGCCATTCAAGAACAAAGTATTCAAGATAAAGAAACAAGGCCCCGGCAAGAGGAGCTTGCCGGGAAGGCCACTCGAGGCTCAAGACCACCTCTTTGGTACAAGACCCTGGCAAGGGGAGCTTGCCGGGAAGGCCAAACACGACATTTCATGAAACTCGCCGCGACGCGCCGCGCGTCCCGGCAAGGCCCGGAGAGCGACAGGCTCCCGGGCGCGACAAGATGGCGGCCGCGGAAAGGCGCTTGCCGCGGCAAACTTCCACCAAGTACCCACGCCCCAGCTCATCCGCCCACGTGTCGCCCTGGGGCCCTTCTAGGAGCACGTGGCGAAAGGCTGAGCAACCTGGGGTACACGGTGGCGAGCTGCGATGACGAGGCCACCATCGTGGCGGACGGAGACGCCCTGACGGACGCTTTCTGCACTGTTTGGGGCGACGGGGACGGGCATTTAATGCCCTTGTCCCCTGCCGTCAGGGTTAGGTATAGAGCACTATGCATACACTATTCCAACTACCACCCATTTTACATTTTTTCCCTCGCCTGCGTTGCCACCTGTCGGTGACCCCTTTGACCTATAAAAGGAGGCCCATGCGCAACGTAGAAGGGGTTCCGATCTTCGATCACTCTCACGCTCGGTGCCACTAGCGATAAGCACTGTAGCTCTTCTCGCTCCCGAGCCAACAACGCAATACAAACCAAGGCAGGAGTAGGGTTTTACGCAACCGTGCGGCCCGAACCTGGGTAAACTGCTCGCGTGCACGCCTCGATCCGCTCTTTGTGCATCCTCCGCCCCCTTGCCTTACCGAAAAGGGGCTCCGGTCCCATAGGTGTTCGTGGGCGATCAGTTTCCTCGACATCTTTGGCGCGCCAGGTAGGGGGTGCGTCGAGGTTGTGTGAACCTGATCCGGCATTCACGCGGGCGAAATCATCAGCAACTTCATCGACTTCATCGACATGCCGCCGAAAAAGAAGGCTTCGGAGGTAGCAGGCCCGCCCGCGTCGATCCCGCCGCCACCAGAGCCAACGGTCGGTGGGGTAGACGCTGGCGGAAGGACGGACGCCGACGAGGAAACTCACGGCGCCGCCAAGTCCAAGGACAAGACGGACGACCGGGAGCACTCCAAGACCTCGGCGTCCGTGCACGCACCGCACCCCTCTCAGGAAGTGCCGGACCGGCAGCGACGTGGTACACAAGGTACCATACGCTTGTTGGGGCAAGGTCAAACTGGCGGGTCACGGGACGCTCAAGGCCAACGCGCTGGCACGAGCAAGGCGCGGTCGCCGGGACGAGACCCTGCTCCTTCTAACGCAGTTAGAAGTCCGAGCATATCTCGCTCCTCGCACCGCTCGCCACCGCCCCCTTCCACTGCAGCAGAAGCTCTAGCTCGGGCTCAGCTGCTCCTCTACTTACCTCCAGCGGCAGACAAGGCCGACGACTGGAGGGCCACCATCCAAAGCCTCATCGCCTTCGCCAATAACTACACACCGCAGCGGCCGACAACGTCGCGGCCGCGGCAAGTTAGCCAGGCGTGGGCTGATGGAGACAAGACTGCAAGGGGTGCAACCACTGTGCACTCCCCGCCCCGAAGGCCAAAATCGCCAACCCGCCGGATCAACCTCGACAACGACTCCACAGCGTCATCGGATCCGCGGGCTCGCCGCGATCAGCGCCAAGTCCTTGACGACCGATGGCAAGAAGACGCTCGGACCCGCATCGAGCGTCGGAGAGAAGCGCGGCGTCAATCCGACCAGCGCGCTGGGCCCTCTGTCGACATACATGCGCCCGGAGAACCAGGCGACTTGCTGTACGCGGCGGGTTGTCCTGCGTTCACCCGTGAGCTGCAGCGAGTCCAGTGGCCCAGCATGAAGAACTTCAAGCCCGACGTACCCGAGAAGTACGACGGCAAGACTCATCCGTCAGAGTTCCTCAGCATCTACACCATTGCGGTGCAGGCTGCCGGGGGACGAGACGAGAAGATACTCGCAAACTACTTCCCGCTTGTGCTCAAGCCGAACGTCAGATCTTGGCTCATGCACTTGCCGGAGAATTCCATTTCTTCTGGGGCCGACCTGTGCCATCAGTTTGTCGGCGCCTTCACAGGTGGCCACAAGCCTCATGGCCAGGAGAGTGATCTTCATATACTCGCCCAGAAGGAAAGAGAGTCCCTGCGAAAGTGCATCCAAAGATTCAGCCGCGTCTAGCACAACATCCCAGACGTCCACCCTGCCGCGGTTATTAGCGCGTTCCACCAGAACGTGTGTAACCGCAGGATGAGGGAGGAAATGGCGATGTGCAAGATCCGAGAGGTCAGTGAGCTTTATGCCCTGGCCGACAAGTGCGCACGCGCTGAGGAAGGGAGGAGACTCCCCGAAGAGGATGCTGGAGCAAGGGGAACAGATAGTGAGGATGCTGCCCCGGCAAGGAAGAACCGGCGGCGGAACAACAAGAAAAAGAAGAGCAAAGAAGTACTGGTCGTTGAGCAGTCCGGCAAGGAGGCTGGCACCAAAAAAGCCCAGGCTGGCAGCTCCGGCAAGGAGATTGTGGCGGCCGCCGACAAGCAGGACGGCTCCGACAAGCAGTACTGCAAGATCCACCGCACCAAGGGCCATGACCTCCAGAACTGCAAAAGGGTCGAGTACCTCGTCGAGCAGCAAAAAGATGAGTACGAGCGACGCGACAAGGAGAAGGCCCAGAGAGGTGGAGGAGAGTCTGGCAAGAAGCGGCCATTCAATGGCCGGGGAGGACGCTGCGGCAAGGCCAAGTAGCGGCAAGGAGATAGACCTCCCCACGGCCGCGACAAGGACGAAGACGATGACGAAGACATGGAGGACGGAGATAACAGCGAGCAGGAGTTCCAGAAGGCAACAGAGGTTCTGTGCATCGATGGAGGTGCCTCTCTGCATACTTCCCACCGCCAACTCAAACAATGGGTGCGGGAAGTTAATGCAGCAGAGCCACCCGTCGAGTCGCGCAAACTTCTGAAGTGGTCCAGCACGCCCATCATCTTCGACATTGAGGACCACCCTGACCGCACAACTGCGGTCGGGTGTTTGCCGATGTTGGTTTCAGCAACCATCCGCAACCTCAAGGTCACCAAGATGCAGGTTGACAGCGGGGCCGGCCTGAACCTGATCTCCTCTGCTGTGATCCGGAAACTGCAGATCCCCGACAGCGAGCTTGAAGAAACCGGCACGTTCCAAGGGATCAACCCGGGAAGGAGCAAGCCGAAGGGGAAGATCACACTGTCAGTGACGTTTGGCGGAGAGCTGAACTTTAGAACGGAAAAGATCACCTTTGACGTTGCCGATATCCCATTGCCTTACAATGGGATACTTGGCCGTCCGGCGCTTGCCAAGTTCATGGCAGCCTCTCATTATGCCTACAACATGCTCAAGATGCCAGGCCCGATAAGCGTCATCCCTGTCCCCGGCGACAAGAAGGACGCCCTTATCTGTGCCGACAAGATTTACCAGGACGCAGCAGCCGCAACAGATAGCAAGACACTTGCCGCTGAAGCTCCCGGGAGGAAGAACAAGACCAAGTCCGGCAAGAGCTCTGGGGCCCACTCCGGCAAATGCACCTCCTCGGAGTGCTGCGCTGCCGTCGAGGACGCACCATCGAGCTCCACCGGCAAGTGCAAGAAAGCGATGGCAGCTCCACCCACAACCAAGAAGGTGTCCGCCAAGGAGGACGGCACTGGTGGTACTTTCACCATCAGTGCCACGCTCGATCCTAAATAGGAAAGCGCGCTCGTTGCTTTCCTGCGGGCGAATGTTGACGTGTTTGCATGGCAACCATCTGACATCCCCGGTGTTCCCAGGAAAGTGATTGAGCACAAGCTTGCCGTTTGTTCTCACGCGCGGCCCGTCAAGCAAAAGGTTAGAAAGCAAGCGGTGGAACGCCAAGAGTTTATCGCTGAAGAAATCAAGAAGCTGGAAGCGGCAGACCTTGTCAGAGGTGTACTTCATCCCACTTGGTTGGCCAACCCTGTTGTCGTGCGCAAAGCGAACGGGAAGTGGAGGCTTTGTATAGACTTCACCGATGTGAATAAAGCTTGTCCCAAAGATCCATTTCCCTTGCCGCGCATTGACCAGATTGTTGACTCCACGGCTGGATGTTTGTTACTTTCGTTTCTTGATGCATACTCCGGATACCACCAGATATTTATGGCTGAAGAAGATGAAGAGAAGACCGCGTTCATTACTCCATGTGGCACTTACTGCTTCATACGCATGCCCTTTGGATTGAAGAATGCAGGTTCGACGTTTGCGAGGGTAGTCCACACTGCTTTTGAGCCACAGATACACAGGAATGTAGAAGCTTACATGGATGATATAGTGGTCAAGAGCAAGGACAAGGATACTCTGATTCAAGATCTAGATGAAACCTTTGCGAATCTGCGCAAGATAAAACTCAAGCTTAACCCCGAGAAATGCGTGTTCGGAGTCCCCTCCGGCAAGCTTCTCGAGTTCTTTGTCTCCCAAAGGGGGATTGAAGCCAATCCCGACAAGATCAAAGCCATTGAGCAGATCGAAGCTCCGAAGCGCGTCAAGGATGTACGAAGGCTTGCCGGCTGCGTGGCTGCTCTCAGCAGGTTCATTTCTAAGTCCGCAGAACGCGCCCTGCCATTTTTCCAAATCTTGAAAAAGGCAGGTCCAATGAAATGGACTCCGGAAGCGGAGGCAGCGCTACAAGACTTGAAAAGGTACCTGTCCTCCACTCCAATACTTGTCGCACATAGGCCACAAGAGAAGTTCCTGCTGTACTTAGCAGCAACCAATCAAGTGGTTAGTGCTGCGTTGGTAGCGGAAAGGGAGGCAGATGAGGAGCCCACAGCCCCGGCAAGCACATCCAGCGACAAGCAGGGGGCTTCCCCGACAAGCTCTGGCCCCGACAAGGATGGGTCTGCGCAGATGCAAGAAGAGGTGCGGAAGAAGATGGTGCAGCGCCCAGTTTATTTTGTCAGTTCCCTCTTGCAGGGGGCTAGGTCAAGATACTCTGGAGTGCAGAAGCTGCTTTTCGGCCTCCTCACGGCCTCGAGAAAGCTGCGCCACTACTTCCAAGCACATGAGATAACAGTGGTCACTCGCTTTCCGCTGAAAAGGATATTGCAAAATCCCGAAGCGACAGGCAGGATTGTCGAGTGGGCACTGGAACTGTCAAGCTTCGGCCTCAAGTTTGAAAGTACTTCAACTATTCAGAGCAGAGCATTGGCAGAATTCATAGCAGAATGGACGCCAACTCCAGACGAAGAAATTCCAGAGACAAGCATCCCCGTCAAAGAAGCAAGCAAAGAATGGATAATGTACTTCGATGGTGCCTTCTCGCTGCAAGGCGCCGGCGCTGGCGTGCTGCTCCTCGCACCCACCGGCGAGCACCTCAAGTACGTCGTCCAGATGCACTTTCCCAAGGAGCAAGCAACGAACAATACTACAGAGTATGAACGTTTGCTTGCCGGCCTCAGAATCGCAGCAGAGCTTGGGATCAAGAAGCTGATTGTGCTGGGTGATTCGCAGTTGGTCGTCCGCCAAGTGAACAAGAGCTACCAGAGTCCGCTGATGGAAGCTTACGTCGACGAAGTGAGAAATCTTGAAGAGCACTTTGAAGGCCTACAGATGGAGCACGTTCCAAGAGCTCAAAACGACATCGCAGACGGCCTGTCAAAGTGTGCTGCGCTAAATCTACCTGTGGAACCAGGGATCTTTGTGCTCAAGTTAACTCAACCATCCGTTACACCATCGGCTGGACAAAGTAAGAAGAGAAAGTTGATTTCCGGTGACTACTTGCCGGCGGAACTTCCTGAAGCCGCCGCCAACAAGGTCCCCAAGATCAACGATAAAGTTGCTGAGGAACAGTCTGCTCCTGCAGACCCTAGGGTTTGTACAGTTGAAGCAGGCGTTCCCGACAAGTTTTGCCCCGGCAAGCTTGCCGGGGAACGTCAAGCTCCGGCCGAGCCACATGTTCTTGCCGTAGAAGCTGACGTTCCCGCAGCGGCACTGATGCCTTTAGTCTTTGTTGTTGAGCCTCAGGCTCCAGCATGGGCACAGCAGATTGTCCGTTTCTTTCAAACTGGAGAACTTCCCGAAGAGCCAGAAGAAGCAGAAAGAATAACCCGGCGGTCAAGTATGTATCAGCTTGTCGGCGCTGAACTGTACAGAAGAAGACTCAACGGTGTCAAATTGAAGTGCATCCCCCGGGAAGATGGGCAAAAGCTGTTGGCAGAGATACATGGAGGCATATGTGGCCACCACATTGGCGCAAGAGCACTTGCCGGCAAGGCGTTCCGGCAAGGTTTCTTTTGTCCAGAAGCCCTCCAGGATGCAACTGCACAAATAACCAAGTGTGAAGCGTGCCAGTTCCATGCCAAGCAGATACATCAACCAGCTCAAGCTCTCCAGACGATCCCTTTGTCCTGGCCATTTTCGGTCTGGGGGCTCGACATCCTCGGCCCCTTTCCCCGCGCAGCCGGGGGATTTGAGTACTTGTACGTGGCCATCGACAAGTTCACAAAGTGGCCGGAAGTGGAACCAGTGAGAAAGGTGACCGCACAATCAGCAGTCAAGTTCTTCAGGTCGATTGTTTGCCGTTTCGGAATCCCTAACAGGATCATCACCGACAATGGCACACAATTCACAAGTCGCACCTTCATGCAGTACGTCCAAGACCTTGGCGCCAAGGTCTGCTTCGCTTCTGTTGCTCACTCGAGGAGCAATGGTCAAGCGGAGAGAGCAAACGCTGAAGTGCTGCGCGGACTCAAGACGAGAACTTTTGACAGGCTGCACAAATGCGGAAGAAACTGGATTGAAGAGTTGCCGGCGGCTCTTTGGTCAATCAGGACGACACCAAATCGAGCCACCGGGCAGAGACCCTTTGCTCTTGTCTATGGAGCAGAGGCAGTTCTCCCCACGGAACTCGTATACGGGTCGCCTCGAGTGCTCGCTTACGATGAGCTCAAGCAGGAGCAGCTGCGGCAAGATGATGCGCTGCTCCTTGAGGAGGACCGTCTTCAGGCTGCTGTACGAGCTGCTCGATACCAGCAAGCTTTGTGCCGCTACCATAGCCACAAAGTTAAAGCCAGAAGTCTCGAGGAAGGCGACCTTGTTCTTCGGCGCGTTCAGTCCGCCAAGAATTCCAACAAGTTGACGCCGAAGTGGGAAGGCCCTTATCGGGTGAGACAAGTCACAAGGCCCGGCGCTGTCCGCCTTGAGAACGAAGAGGGCTTACCGGTGAGCAACTCCTGGAACATTGAGCACCTTCGCAAGTTTTACCCATAAGGCGCGGTTGCCGTGATCCGCTCCGGCAACCACTTTTTGTACAAGTCTTGCCGTTGTTGCATGTAAACCTTTGTACAAAGCCGGGCGCAGACCCCGTGCATCAGTAAAACTTATGTGCCTCACACAACTTGTCATTTCATGCCTTTTCGTTTTTCTTGCATGCATTATCTGACACTTTGTGCAGCACGCACCCCCGGTAAGCAAAAACGAGCCGCGAGGCTCCATATCTATGTTTCCTCCCTTTTTCTTTTCTCTCAAGCAGAAGAAGTTTTCCTCACGCACAAGTTTGCCGGGGGGAAGGAGACAGTGGTATGGACCAAGTGCCGTTCAAGAAAGCATTGCCTTTGCCGGGAAGCAAACGACGCACAAAAGCTAAGTCGCCAAAGTTTGAGCATTCAAATTTTTAAATTTTAAAGTTATCTTCCTTGAACGACCGCACTTTGTATGGAAAACCTGTGCGCGGAGGAACCAACTCGTGGCTGGCCGCGCCCTTACTTTGTTTCGAGCACACTCAACAGCTTAAGTGTGCTGCGACAAGTGTCGCGCCCTTACTTCGTTTTCGAGTTCGCTCAACAACCTAAGTGTGCTGCGACTAGCTGCAACAAGGTTTCTTGTCGGCAACGGCATTGCCAGCAGGCTGCTGAAGTTCCGCACTGAGCGCTCGCGGCAAGGGTCCCTACGCCGGCAAGTTCCCTAAAAGCGTAGGGTGAAAGCATACAAAGCGAAGAAGTCAAGTAAAGTAAATAACATTGCATTAACTACCCAAAATAAAGTTATGTTACAAAATGACTTGTCGCTGTTCTAATAGACTATTGTTCATAACATGGTTGGCAGCGACAAAGGAAGCAGAAAGGAAAACAGCCTAGTCTGTGCGGTCGCCCTCGACTCTCTTGATCTTGCCCACCTTGGCCACGATGGGTGTGACAAGGGTCTTGAGCGTCTCCTGGTCGGCATCAGGCGGCAAGGTCCTGAGGACGTTATTGAGGTTGAGTCCTGGGTTGCGGAAGACTATCTTCATCAGCACCTTCTCCAGGACGCCCGTGCAAAGCATGCGCGCCTCGTTCGCCAGCTGCATGGGAATCTTTTCGCGGAGCTGCTGGAGGGCCGTCCCCACACCCTGAAGGAACAAGGTAAGCTTGGCGCTGGGGTGGAGATTCTCGTCGGTGGAGTACTCGAGATACTCCGCCCCCAGCAGCGCCAGCTCCTTGTCAATGTTGGTAGCGGCAAGGACAAGACCCTCCGTCCAGAGCTCGACGGTTTGCCTGAAGTTGTTTTGGGAGATAGCGGCACTCTCCAACAGTGCCCTCTCGCCCCTGAGATCCTCCTTCAGCTTCGTCTCCCGCTCTCTGGCGCCGTCAAGTGATGCGGTGAGGGTGGAAAGTTTCAACTCCAGATCTGCGATGGAGTCCTTGGGCGACGGCAAGCTCTTTGCCCTTGTCGGAGAGGCGGACCTGCAGCTCGGAGTGGCTGTGGGCGTCCTTCTCCCTCTCCGACACAAGTGCGGTAACCTTCTCTTCACTCGTCTTCAAGTGGACCTCCAGTTGCGCCACCCTCGCCTCCAAGTCTCTCTTGGCGGTCTCTGCAGCCGCAGCGGCGTCCTTCGCTTCTTGCAGAGCTCCGCCGAGGGACTGTTCGCGCGCGGCAAGGTCATCCTCGTGGCTATCGAGGTCGACCTTCCGCTGCGTCAGTTCACCCTCTTGCCGGGACAGCTCCTCGGCGGCGAGCCGTTGCTGCTCCTCTGCTTCGGCCTTCTCAAGAATAAATGCCTGATGCGCCTCGGCCAGTTGCTCTCGCTCCTCCGCCAAGGATCGGAGAGCCGCCTGGTTGGCGGCCCGGAGCTCTTCAGCGCGCTTCTCCAAGTCAGTACCCGCCTTGGCGGCCAGAGCCTCTCGGGACCCCAACTTGGCCTGCCTGGCGCGGTACAGGGCCAGAAGCCTCCGCAGAAGCCGCTCCTCTTCGGGCTCGCTACTGCTGCCGGGCGCGTCGACGAACTTAAGCCCGGCGGAGGCAAGGACCTCCCTGTCGAAGACCTCTCCCTCCGCGGGCGCCCTTGACGTGGACACCCACGGGAGCTGGATGAAAACTCCGTCGCCGGCCTCCAGGTAGGCGCCTGTTTCGGCCGCGGCAGCAGCGGGGTCGGCAGTCGGCGCAGCGTCTGACGCTCCTGCAGCCTCAGGGCCGTCAGTGTGATTGCCGGTCCCCTCCTCAGCTGCCGCGTCGGTGGCCTTGGCGGCCTCGCCGGTGGCAGGCTCGTCAGCACCAACCGTCCCTTCAGTAGCCGCGGCGTCACCTGTGTTGCCGCGCGCGTCCTCCTCGGTGGCGGCCTCCGTCTTCATCGGATCTGCGGCGGACGGATCTAGAGACAAGAAAAGAATAAGAAAGAAGAACTGTCAAGCAAATATCCAAAAATAGAAATTCAAGAGAAGAAAGGTCCAAGGGTTACCTGCGCGGGCCACTTCTTCGATGGGGTTCCTTGCCGTGGAGTTCTCCCTCGGCGGCGTGGTGGTAGCCCCCGCCGGCGGAGGGCCGCTGGCGCCTTCCCTTGGCAGAGTGCTCGCCCTTGGCGGGGTACTCGCCCTTGGCGGAGTATCCTCCCTCGCCAGGGAGCTCCTCCTTGGCGGAGAGGTCGAGACGTGCGGCTCGTCGGGAGCAATCTCTTGGCGCTCCTGAGGCTGCTTCTCTGCTTCTGCACAAGTCAACAAGCAAACAAAACGTTAACAAGGATAAGAAGCCCACGCGCGCCCAACAAGCGGAGAGTGGACAGAAGACTTACGCTAGGGGCTGCGCTGGGGGCTGTGCTGGGGGCTGCTCTGGAGAGCAGCTGCCTGGTCCAGCAAGCTTGACGCTGGCGCACCCCCTGCTGCGGCGGCGGGCTCGTCCTCAATGACGATTACTGGGACTTTGGCCCTCTTCGCCGCCCTCTGGGCCAGGGTCCTGGAAGAAAAACAAGATCGGAGTCAAACGAAGAAGTGCAAGACAAGAATCAACAGAAAACCAACGAGAAACAAGAACCGCGAATACTTACTCTTCCTCCTCTTCGTCGTCGGAGCTGAGCGCCGAAAAATCGAAGTCCGCCTCGCGCGTCCCGAGGCGAGGAGCTGGAGGAGTGGGCTCCCTCGGTCGCTTGGCGGGAGCTGGGGCAGTGGTCTGAGAAGACCCCACTCCGGTTGTCGCCGGGGCAGGAGGGGTGGACGGAGCAGTAGAGCCGGCGCGGGAAGATCTTCCTCTGATTGCCGTTGAAGCACGGGGCGCTCCCTTGACCGCCTTGCCGATCGTGGTGGCGCGTGTCGGGCGGCGCTGCGGCTGCTGGCCCGCCGGCCGCCCCGCCACGTCTGCAGCTTTGCGGAGGCGCCTCCTCGCTTGGGCTGGAGGACTTGCCGGTGGCGGTGAACTACCCGAGGACGAAGAAGAGGAGTCGAGATTCAGCGACCTGCCTGAGTCTTCGGTAGAATCGCTTGATCCGACGCCCTGCTCGGCGGGCCCGCTCGACTCTGTGCCTTGCTCGGCGGCCTCGCTTGTCCCAGCAGGTTGCCCGGCAAGCTTTCCCACTTTGAGGAGCTCTTCCTCCTCGGCCAGACTTACCGCCTCCGCTGCATCCGCCTCCTCCAAAGTATATCCGAACTCGCCCGCGGCCCTGGCTGCAGCTGCCTCCTCCAACCTGGTGGCAACATACGCCATCTCCTGGTCGGTGGTGTCGCGGGTGAGGCCCCTCTTCTCGTCGGGTTTGATTGGCAGCTCCACCAGGTTGTCGAAGAACGTCTGCACGGCTTCGTCAGAAGGTTCCCGCCAAGTGGGGTCGATCCCGTGGGAATCACACAACGGCATCGCCGCGTGGATGGCGCTGAGCGACGAGTTGTTGCACAACGGAACTACGCCCTGCGGCAATGCAAACCACTCTGGATGGTTGTGGTCGTACTTGAATAGCGCTTGGAGCATTGTGTTGAGCTCCATGATAGTGAAATTGTAGTTGAGGCCCGGGCGCAGCCTCATAATGTCTGCCGCGTTATCAAACTCCCAAGCAGCCCTTTTCCTCTCCTGCAAGGGAGCGATACGGCGGCGAAGAAAGTCTGCCCCGACGGCACCTATAGTGAGCCTGGCTTGCTGGAGGCGAAGAATCCTAGTGGTGGCTATCTTCAGCTTGTCGTCCTCAGGGGCCAGGTCACTCCAGTCATTGCCGCGCACTACTACAACTTGGCGCCGGGAAGTGAACTGCTGTGGGTCGTCCTCCATGATCCAGCACCAGTTGGCCCTCCACTCTTCCCACTTGCCGCGGAGCTCCCCAGTCAAGTAAGCCTCTTTCCGATGGAGCCTGAAGATCCAAGAAATTCCGCCGGACAGAGGAGACCCAGACTCGACTCGGGGCGTAAAGTAATGGCGGAAAAGAGCTACATTGGGGTAGACTCCGACAAAGTTTTCGCACAGATGTGCGAAAACGGCCATGGTCAAGACGGCGTTTGGGGTGAAATCAAGGAGATGAAACCCGTAGGTATTCATAATATCACAGAAGAACTCCGAGTAGGGCGGGCAGAGCCCGCAGTAGAAGAACAGAGCAAAAAAGGCGTAGCCTCCCGGAAACATCTCGCAGGCTATGGCGGGGAGTACCTTGGTGCGCGGGGGCGCCTTTGTCTCCCTCGACCAGAAGAGGTAGAAGGAGTCCTTCAGCTCCTCCGCGCTGAGCCTCGGCGGGAGACCGCCATCTTCTTCCGCATTGATGCTAGCTTCAGCGCCTTGGCGGTCTTCGCGGCCTTCGCCTTGTCGCCCTTCGGGGCCATGGCGGGGACGGCGAGGGAAGTCGACGGCGCTGGGGATGCTGGCGGCGACGGAGGAAGGGCGGAGCGCTGCTCTCTTTCAACCTTCGGGAAGGAGGGGGGCAGCGGGGGTTTTTGGAGGATGAAGAAGCAGCGGGCGAATGGAAGGAACTACCCCTGTTTCCCCTGCTTTTAAGGGGGAGAGGGGGGGCGTTCCGCATTTCCCCATTAATAAAAAACAGGCCACGATCTCTCCCACGCGCCGCAATCGACGCGTGCCATTAGGGAGTGGCGCGGTGGATACGGAGTGGGCTGCGGCGCGCCGTGGGCCGTGTGTGCCCGTGCACTGTTTTGGGCCTGGCCCAACAGCGCTCGGCACCGTGTGTGGCCCAGGCCCGCGGGCTCCTGTCGGTGTACTAAAGTAGGGGTACCTTAGTATCCCAACTTGTGCACGGGCACTAGCAGCGTCCCGTGGCAGGGCCTGCCGCACGTCCGCCAAGACCCACTATGGTTCCCTTGGGGCCATTCAAGAACAAAGTATTCAAGATAAAGAAACAAGGCCCCGGCAAGAGGAGCTTGCAGGGAAGGCCACTCGAGGCTCAAGACCACCTCTTTGGTACAAGACCCTGTCAAGGGGAGCTTGCCGGGAAGACCAAACACGGCATTTCATGAAACTCGCCGCGACGCGCCGCGCGTCCCGGCAAGGCCCGGAGAGCGACAGGCTCCCGGGAGCGACAAGATGGCGGCCGCGGCATGGCGCTTGCCGCGGCAAACTTCCACCAAGTACCCACGACCCAGCTCATCCACCCACGCGTCGCCCTGGGGCCCTTCCAGGCGCACGTGGCGGAAGGCTGAGCAACCTGGGGTACACGGTGGCGAGCTGCGATGACGAGGACACCATCGTGGCGGACGGAGACGCCTTGACGGACGCTTTTTGCACTGTTTGGGGCGACGGCGACGGGCATTTAATGCCCTTGTCCCCTACCGTCAGGGTTAGGTATAGAGCACTATGCATACACTGTTCCAACTACCACCCATTTTACATTTTTACCCTCGCCTGCGTTGCCACCTATCGGTGACCCCTTTGACCTATAAAAGGAGGCCCATGCGCAACGTAGAAGGGGTTCCGATCTTCGATCACTCTCACGCTCGGTGCCGCTAGCGATAAGCACTGTAGCTCTTCTCGCTCCCGAGCCAAGAACGCAATACAAAGCAAGGCAGGAGTAGGGTTTTATGCATCCGTGCGGCCCGAACCTGGGTAAACTGCTCGCGTGCACGCCTCGATCCGCTCTTTGTGCATCCTCCGCCCCCTTGCCGTACCGAAAAGGGGCTCCGGTCCCATAGGTGTTCGTGGGCGATCAGTTTCCCCGACAGTAATGGATCCACCCGGATCCCAAGGTATATCAAAGCCAATTTTAATTAACAATGATTTGTGATTTAGTAGTGAGCACAAAGTAACATATATCATGCAACAACGAAGTCTAACTCTCTTCCTATGCATCGGCATGTCATAAAAGAACAATTCATGCACACATAGTAAAGGTCAGTGCATAGTATAAACAGTTTATTGCAATTTTATCGTATTGGAAACATAGAGAGGCGGAGATGTAGTTCATCTTTCATAATAATTGCAAGTAGGAGCAGCAAGCACATGCATATTATATCTATAAAAATCATCATGTGTATTAGTAGAACGCAACCCATCAATATAGTCCTTAATGAGAGCAAACTTCTCCGATATAGTGTAGTTGGGAGAATTCAAAAAGATAATAGGACTATCATGTGTGGGTGCAATAGCAACAATTTCATTCATAACATAAGGAACTATAGCAAGTTCATCTCCATAAGCATAATTCATATTGGCATCATGGCCACAAGCATAGCAAGCATCAAGTTCATCAAAAAGGGATATTTCAAACGAATCCAAGGGATCATAGCAATCATCATAGAATTCGTCCTTCGGTAAGCATGAAGGGAAATTAAACAATGTATGAGTTGAAGAGTTATTCTCATTAGAAGGTGGGCAGGGGTGTTGGAAATATGCCCTAGAGGCAATAATAACGTGGTTATTATTGTATTTCCTTGTTCATGATAATTGTTTATTGTTCATGCTTTAATTGTATTATCCGAAAACAGTGATACATGTGTGAATACATAGACCACAACGTGTCCCTAGTAAGCATCTAGTTGACTAGCTCATTCATCAATAGATGGTTACGGTTTCCTGACCATGGACATTGGATGTCATTGATAACGGGATCACATCATTAGGAGAATGATGTGATGGGCAAGACCCAATCCTATGCCTACCACTAGATCATGTAGTTTGTTTGCTAAAGCTTTTCCAATGTCAAGTAACATTTCCTTAGACCATGAGATTGTGCAACTCCCGGATACTGTAGGAATGCTTTGGGTGTACCAAACGTGATAACGTAATTGGGTGGCTAGAAATGTGCACTACGGGTATCTCCGAAAGTGTCTGTTGGGTTGGCACGAATCGAGACTGGATTTGTCACTCTGTGTGACGGAGAGGTACCTCTGGGCCCACTCGATAGGACATCATCATAATGAGCTCAATGTGATCAAAGAGTTGTTCACGGGATGATGTGTTACGGGAACGAGTAAAGAGACTTGCCGTAACGAGATTGAACAAGGTATCGGTATACCGACAATCGAATCTTGGGCAAGTATCGTACCGATAGACAAAGGGAATTGCGTACGGGATTGATTGAATCCTCGACATCGTGGTTCATCCGATGAGATCATCGAGGAGCATGTGGGAGCGAATTTGGGTATCCAGATCCCGCTGTTGGTTATTGACCGGAGAGTCGTCTCGGTCATGTCTACGTGTCTCCCGAACCCGTAGGGTCTACGCGCTTAAGGTTCGGTGACGCTAGGGTTGTAGAGATATTAGTATGCGGTAACCCGAAAGTTCTTCGGAATCCCGGATGAGATCCCAGACATCACGAGGAGTTCCGGAATGGTCCGGAGGTAAAGATTTGTATATAGGAAGTCCAGTTCCGGACACCAGGAAAGTTTCGGGGGTCACCGGTATTGTACCGGGACCACCGGAAGGGTCCCGGGGGTCCACTGGGTGGGGCAACATATCCCGGAGGGCCCCATGGGCTGAAGTGGGAAGGGAACCAGCCCCTGGTGGGCTGGTGCTCCCCCCATGGGCCTCCCCCTGCGCCTAGGGTTGGAAACCCTGGGGGTGGGGGGCGCCCCACCAAACTTGGGGGGCAAGTCCCCCCCTTGGCCGCCACCCCCCTTCAGATGGGATCTCTAGGGGCCGGCGCCCCCCCTAGGGCCCCTATATCAAGAGGGGGTGAGGGAGGGCTGCGCACCCTAGCCCCTGGCGCCTCCCTCTCCCCCGTAACACCTCTCCCTCTCGCTGAGCTTGGCGAAGCCCTGCCGAGATCGCCGCTGCTTCCACCACCACGCCGTCGTGCTGCTGGATCTCCATCAGCCTCTCCTCCCCCTTGCTGGATCAAGAAGGAGGAGACGTCTCTCCCAACCGTACGTGTGTTGAACATGGAGATGTCGTCCGTTCGGCGCTCGGTCATCGGTGATTTGGATCACAACGAGTATGACTCCATCAACCCCGTTCTCTTGAACGCTTCCGCATGCGATCTGCAAGGGTATGTAGATGCACTCCCCACACCCTCGTTGCTAGATGAATCTATAGATTGATCTTGGTGATGCGTAGAAAATTTTAAAATTCTGCTACATTCGCCAACAGTGGTATCAGAGCTAGGTCTATGCGTAGTTACTATGCACAAGTAGGACACAAGTTGTTATGGGCGTAGATCATGTCAATTTACTTGCCGCTACTAGTATTATCTTGATTTGGCGACATCGTGGGATGAAGCGGACCGGACCGACCTTAGACGTACGCTTACGTGAGACAGGTTCCACCGACTTACATGCACTAGTTGCATAAGGTGGCTAGCGGGTGTCTGTCTCTCCCACTTTAGCCGGATCGGATTCGATGAAAAGGGTCCTTATGAAGGGTAAATAGAAATTGACATATCACGTTGTGGTTTTGGCGTAGGTAAGAAACGTTCTTGCTAGAAACCTATAGCAGCCACGTAAAAACTTGCAACAACAATTAGAGGACGTCTAACTTGTTCTTGCAGCATGTCCCGTGTGACATGATATGGCCAAAAGGATGTGATGAATGATATATATATGTGATGTATGAGATTGATCATGTTCTTGTAATAGGAATCACGACTGGCATGTCGATGAGTGTGACAACCGGCAGGAGCCATAGGAGTTGTCTTATTTTATTGTATGACCTGCGTGTCACTAAAAACACCATGTAATTACTTTACTTTATTGCTAACCGTTAGCCATAGTAGTAGAAGTAATGTTTGGCGAGACGACTTCATGAAGACACGATGATGGAGATCATGATGATGGAGATCGTGGTGTCATGCCAGTGACGATGATGATCATGGAGCCCCGAAGGTGAAGATCAAAAGGAGCAAAATGATATTGGCCATATCATCTCACTATTTGATTGCATGTGATGTTTGTCATGTTTTACATCTTATTTGCTTAGAAAGATGGTAGTAAATAAGATGATCTCTCACTAAAATTTCAAGAATTGTGTTCCCCCTAACTGTGCACCATTGCTAAGGTTTGTTGTTCCGAAGCGCCACGTGATGATCGGGTGTAATAGGCTCTAACGTTCGCACAAAACGTGTGTAAGCCAGATTTACACACGCAATACACTTAGGGCTCACTTGACGAGCCTAGCATGTACGGACATGGCCTCGGAACACGGAAGACCGAAAGGTCGAACATGAGTCGTATAGAAGATACTATCAACATAAATATGTTCACCGTTGATGACTAGTCCGTCTCACGTGATGATCGTACACGGCCTAGTCGATTCGGATCATTACTCACTTAGATGACTAGAGAGATGTCTATCTGAGTGGGAGTTCATTAAATTTGTTTAGATGAACTTAATTGTCATGAACATAGTCTAAAATCTTTACAATATGTCTTGTAGATCCAATGGCACACGCTAATGTTGCCCTCAACTTCAACGCGTTCCTAGAGAAAATCAAGCTGAAAGACGATGGTGGCAACTATACGGATTGGGTCGGTAACTTGAGGATCATCCTCATAGATGCCAAGAAAGCATATGTCCTTGGTGATGCACCCGTTTTCCCAGCAGCTCAAGACGTTATGAACGCTTGGCAGTCGCGTAGTGATGATTACTCCCTGGTTCAGTGCGGCATGCTTTATAGCTTAGAATCGGGGCTCCAAAAGCGTTTTGAGCAGCACCGAGCATATGAGATGTTCCAAGAGCTGGAAATGGTTTTTCAAGCTCATGCCCGAGTCGAGAGATATGAAGTCTCTGACAAGTTCTACAGTTGTAAGATGGAGGAGAATAGTTCTGTCAGCGAGCATATACTAAAAATGTCTGGGCTGCACAATCGCTTGTCTCAGTTGGGAATTAATCTCCCAGATGACGGGGTTGTTGACAGAATCCTTCAGTCGCTCCCACCTAGCTACAAGAGCTTCGTGATGAACTTGAATATGCAAGGGATGGAGAAGTCCATTCCTGAGGTGTATTCAATGCTGAAATCAGCGGAGGTGGAGATCAAGAAAGAACATCAAGTGTTGATGGTGAATAAAACCACTAAGTTCAAGAAAGGCAACGGTAAGAAGAACTTACAGAAGGACGGCAAAGGAGTTGCCGCACCCTGTAAGCCAGTTGCCGGGAAGAAGCCAAAGAATGGACCCAAGCCTGAGACTGAGTGCTTTTATTGCAAGGGAACGGGTCACTCAAAGTGGAACTACCCCCAAATACTTAGCAGATAAGAAGGCCGGCAACGTCAAAGGTATATGTGATATACATGTTATTGATGTGTACCTTACCCGCGCTCGTAGTAGCTCCGGGGTATTTGATACCGGTGCAGTTGCTCACATTTGTAACTCAAAGCAGGAGCTGCGGAATAAGCGGAGACTGGCGAAGGACGAGGTGACGATGCGCGTCGGGAATGGTTCCAAGGTCGATGTGATCGCCGTCGGCACGCTACCTCTGCATCTACCTTCGGGATTAGTTTTAAACCTCAATAATTGTTATTTAGTACCATCTTTGAGCATGAACATTGTATCTGGATCTCGTTTAATGCGAGATGGCTACTCATTTAAATCCTAGAATAATGGTTGTTCTATTTATATGAGAGAAATGTTTTATGGTCATGCCCCGCTGGTCAATGGTTTATTCTTAATGAATCTCGAACGTGATGTTACACATATTCATAGTGTGAATGCCAAAAGATGTAAGGTTGATAATGATAGTCCCACATACTTGTGGCACTACCGCCTTGGTCATATTGGTGTCAAACGTATGAAGAAGCTCCATGCGGATGGACTTTTGGAGTCTCTTGATTATGAATCATTTGACACGTGCGGACCATGCCTTTTGGGCAAGATGACCAAGACTCCGTTCTCCGGAACAATGGAGCGAGCAACCAACTTATTGGAAATCATACATACTGATGTGTGCGGTCTAATGAGTGTTGAAGCTCGCGCTGGCTATCCTTATGTTCTCACCCTCACTGATGACTTAAGTAGATATGGGTATGTCTACTTTATGAAACACAAGTCTGAGACCTTTGAAAAGTTCAAGGAATTTCATAATGAGGTTGAGAATCAATGTGACAGAAAATAAAGTTCTTACGATCGGATTGTCTAGGAGAATATTTAAGTAACGAATTTGGCACGCACCTAAGAAACTGTGGAATTGTTTCACAATTGACGCCGCCTGGAACACCTCAGCGTAATGGTGTGTTCGAACGTCGTAGTTGTACTATGTTCGACATGGTGCAATCTATGATGTCTCTTACCGACTTACCGCTATCATTTTGGGGTTATGCTTTAGAGACTGTCGCATTCACTTTAAATAGGGCACCATCTAAATCCGTTGAGACGACACTGTATGAACTATGGTTTGGGAAGAAACTTAAGTTGTCGTTTCTAAAAGTTTGGGGATGCGATGCTTATGTCAAGAAACTTCAACCTGAAAAGCTCGAACCGAAATCAGAAAAATGTGTCTTCACAGGATACCCTAAGGAAACTATTGGGTACACCTTCTACCTCAGATCCGAAGGCAAGGTCTTCGTTGCCAAGAATGGATCCTTTCTAGAGAAAGAGTTTCTCTCGAAAGAAGTAAGTGGGAGGAAAGTGGAACTTGATGAGGTGATTGTCACCCCTTCCGAACCGGAAAGTAGCGCAGCGCAGGAAGATGTTTCTGTGGTGCCTGTACCAATTAGGGAGGAAGTTAATGATAATGATCATGCAGCTTTAGATCAAGTTACTGCTGAACTTCGTAGGTCCACAAGGACACGTTCCGCACCAGAGTGGTACGGCAACCCTGTCATGGAAATCATGTTGTTAGACAACGGTGAACCTTCGAACTATGAAGAAGCGATGGGGGGCCCGGATTCCAACAAATGGCTTGAAGCCATGAAATCCGAGATAGGATCCATGTATGATAACAAAGTATGGACTTTGGTGGACTTGCCCGATGATCGGTACGCCATAGAAAATAAATGGATCTTTAAGAAGAAGACTGACGCAGATGGTAATGTGACCATCTATAAGGCTCGACTAGTCACTAACGGTTATCGACAAGTTCAAGGAATTGACTTCGATGAGACTTTCTCTCCCGTAGCAATGCTGAAGTCCGTCCGAATCATGTTAGCAATTGCCGCATTCTATGATTATGAGATATGGCAAATGGACGTCAAAACGGCATTCCTTAATGGCTTCCTCAAGGAAGAACTGTATATGATGCAGCCGGAAGGTTTTGTCAATCCTGAGAATGCTAACAAGGTATGCAAGCTCTAGTGCTCAATCTATGGGCTGGTGCAAGCATCTCGGAGTTGTAACATTCGCTTTGATGAGGTGATCAAAGCGTTTGGGTTTGTACAGACTTGGGGAGAAGCCTGTATTTACAAGAAAGTGAGTGGGAGCTCTGTAGCATTTCTCATATTATATGCGGATGATATATTGCTGATGGGAAATGGTGTAGAACTCTTGGAAAACATAAAGGCCTACTTGAATAAGTGTTTTTCAATGAAGGACCTTGGAGAAGCTGCTTACATATTAGGCATCAAGATCTATAGAGATAGATCGAGACGCCTCATTGGTCTTTCACAAAGCACATACCTTGACAAGATATTGAAGAAGTTCAATATGGATCAGTCCAAGAAAGGGTTCTTGCCAGTATTGCAAGGTATGAGATTGAGCACAGCTCAATGCCCGACCTCGTCAGAAGATGGAGAAAAGATGAGTGCCATCCCCTATGCCTCGGCCATAGGTTATATTATGTATGCCTTGTTGTGCACCAGACCAGATGTAAACCTTGCCATAAGTTTGGTGGGGAGGTACCAAAGTGATCCCGGTATGGAACACTGGACAGCGGTCAAGAACATCCTGAAGTACCTGAAAAGGACTAAGGATATGTTTCTCGTTTATGGAGGTGACGAAGAGCTCGTCGTAAATTGTTACGTCGATGCTAGCTTCGACACAGATCTGGATGACTCCAAGTCCCAAACCGGATACGTGTATATTTTGAATGGTGGGGCAGTCAGCTGGTGTAGTTGCAAACAAAGCGTCGTGGCGGCATCTACATGTGAAGCGGAGTACATAGCTGCTTCCGAAGCAGCGCATGAAGGAGTCTGGATAAAGGAGTTCATCATCGACCTAGGAGTTATTCCAAGCGCGAAGGGCCCGATGACTCTCTTCTATGACAACACTGGAGCTATTGCCATTGCCAAGGAGCCCAGGTTTCACAAGAAGACCAAACACATCAAGCGCCGTTTCAACTCCATCCGAAATTATATTCAAAATGGAGACATAGATATTTGTAAAGTGCATACGGATCTGAATGACGCATATCCGTTGACTAAACCTCTTCCACGAGCAAAACATGATCAACACCAGAACTCTATGGGTGTTCGATTCATCACAATGTAACTAGATTATTGACTCTAGTGCAAGTGGGAGACTGTTGGAAATATGCCCTAGAGGCAATAATAAAGTGGTTATTATTGTATTTCCTTGTTCATGATAATTGTCTATTGTTAATGCTTTAATTGTATTATCCGGAAATAGTGATACATGCGTGAATACATAGACCACAATGTGTCCCTAGTAAGCCTCTAGTTGACTAGCTCGTTGATCAATAGATGGTTACGGTTTCCTGACCATGGACATTGGATGTCATTGATAACGGGATCACATCATTAGGAGAATGATGTGATGGACAAGACCCAATCCTAAGCCTAGCACTAGATCGTGTAGTTTGTTTACTAAATCTTTTCTAATGTCAAGTAACTTTTCCTTAGACCATGAGATTGTGCAACTCCCGGATACTGTAGGAATGCTTTGGGTGTACCAAACGTGACAACGTAATTGGGTGGCTATAAAGGTGCAATACGGGTATCTCCGAAAGTGTCTGTTGGGTTGGCACGAATTGAGACTGGGATTTGTCACTCCGTGTGACGGAGAGGTACCTCTGGGCCCACTCGGTAGGACATCATCGTAATGAGCTCAATGTGATCAAAGAGCTGTTCATGGGATGATGTGTTACGGGAGCGAGTAAAGAGACTTGCCGATAACGAGATTGAACAAGGTATCGCTATACCGACGATCGAATCTCGGGCAAGTATCTTACCGATAGACAAAGGGAATTGCGTACGGGATTGATTGAATCCTCGACATCGTGGTTCATCCGATGAGATCATCGAGGAGCATGTGGGAGCCAACATGGGTATCCAGATCCCGCTGTTGGTTATTGACCGGAGAGTCATCTCGGTCATGTCTTCGTTTCTCCCTAACCCGTACGGTCTACACACTTAAAGTTCGGTGACGCTAGGGTTGTAGAGATATTAGTAGGCAGTAACCCGAAAGTTGTTCGGAGTTCTGGATGAGATTCCGGTCGTCACGAGGAGTTCCGGAATGGTCCAGAGGTAAAGATTTGTATATAGGAAGTCCAGTTTCAGCCACCAGGAAAGTTTCGGGGGTCACCTGTATTGTACCGGGACCACCGGAAGGGTCCTGGGGGTCCACCGGGTGGGGCCACCTATCCCGGAGTGCCCCATGGGCTGAAGTGGAAAGGGAACCAGCCCATGGTGGGCTGGTGCGCCCCCCATGGGCCTCCCCCTGCGCCTAGGGTTGGAAACCCTGGGGTGGGGGGCGCCCCACCAAACCTGGGGGGCAAGTCCCCCCCTTGGCCGCCGCCCCCCTTGAGATGGGATATCTAGGGGCCGGTGCCCCCCCTAGGGCCCCTATATAAAGAGGGGGGAGGGCTGCGCACCCCAGCCCCTGGCGCCTCCCTCTCCCCCCGTAACACCTCTCCCTCTGGCTGAGCTTGGGGAAGCCCAGCCGAGATCCCTGCTGCTTCCACCACCACGCCGTCGTGCTGCTGGATCTCCATCAACCTCTCCTCCCCCTTGCTGGATCAAGAAGGAGGAGACGTCTCTCCCAACTGTACGTGTGTTGAACATGGAGGTGCCGTCCATTCGGCGCTCGGTCATCGGTGATTTGGATCACGACTAGTACGACTCCATCAACCCCGTTCTCTTGAATGCTACTGCTCGCGATCTGCAAGGGTATGTAGATGCACTCCCCTCTCCCTCGTTGCTAGATGAATCCATAGATTGATCTTGGTGCTGCGTAGAAAATTTTAAAATTCTACTACGTTCCCCAACAGTGGTATCAGAGCTAGGTCTATGCGTAGTTACTATGCACGAGTAGGACACAAGTTGTTGTGGGCGTAGATCATGTCAATTTACTTGCTGCTACTAGTCTTATCTTGATTCGGCGGCATCGTGGGATGAAGCGGCCTGGACCGACCTTACACGTACGCTTACATGAGACAGGTTCCACCGACTGACATGCACTAGTTGCATAAGGTGGCTAGCGGGTGTCTGTCTCTCCCACTTTAGTCGGATCGGATTCGATGAAAAGGGTCCTTATGAAGGGTAAATAGAATTTGACATATCACTTTGTGGTTTTGGCGTAGGTAAGAAATGTTCTTGCTAGAAACCTATAGCAGCCACGTAAAAACTTGCAACAACAATTAGAGGACGTCTAACTTGTTCTTGCAGCATGTGCCGTGTGATGTGATATGGCCAAAAGGATGTGATGAATGATATATATGTGATGTATGAGATTGATCATGTTCTTGTAATAGGAATCACGACTTGCATGTCGATGAGTGTGACAACCGGCAGGAGCCATAGGAGTTGTCTTATTTTATTGTATGACCTGCGTGTCACTAAAAACGCCATGAAATTACTTTACTTTATTGCTAACCGTTAGCCATAGTAGTAGAAGTAATATTTGGCGAGACGACTTCATGAAGACACGATGATGGAGATCATGATGATGGAGATCATGGTGTCATGCCGGTGACGATGATGATCATGGAGCCCCGAAGATGAAGATCAAAAGGAGAAAAATGATATTGGCCATATCATCTCACTATTTGATTGCATGTGATGTTTGTCATGTTTTACATCTTATTTGCTTAGAACGACGGTAGTAAATAAGATGATCTCTCACTAAAATTTCAAGAATTGTGTTCCCCCTAACTGTGCACCGTTGCTAAGGTTTGTTGTTCCGAAGCGCCACGTGATGATCGGGTGTGATAGGCTCTAACGTTCGCATACAACGTGTGTAAGCCAGATTTACACACGCAATACACTTAGTGCTCACTTGATGTGCCTAGCATGTACAAACATGGCCTCGGAACACGGAAGACTGAAAGGTCGAACATGAGTCATATAGAAGATACGATCAACAAAAAGATGTTCACCGTTGATGACTTGTCCGTCTCACGTGACGATCGTACAAGGCCTAGTCGATTCGGATCATGTATCACTTAGATGACTAGAGAGATGTCTATCTGAGTGGGAGTTCATTAAATTTGTTTAGATGAACTTAATTGTCATGTACATAGTCTAAAATCTTTACAATATGTCTTGTATATCCAATGGCACACGCTAATGTTGCCCTCAACTTCAACGCGTTCCTAGAGAAAACCAAGCTGAAAGACGATGGTAGCAACTATACGGATTGGGTCCATAACTTGAGGATCATCCTCATAGCTGCCAAGAAAGCATATGTCCTTGAAGCACCGCTAGGTGATGCACCCGTTTTTTCAGCAGCTCGAGACATTATGAATGCTTGGCAGTCGCGTAGTGATGATTACTCCCTGGTTCAGTGCGGCATGCTTTACAGCTTAGAACCGGGGCTCCAAAAGTGTTTTGAGCAGCACCGAGCATATGAGATGTTCCAAGAGCTGAAAATGGTTTTCCAAGCTCATGCCCGAGTCGAGAGATATGATGTCTCTGACAAGTTCTACAGTTGTAAGATGTAGGAGAATAGTTCTGTCAGCGAGCATATACTGAAAATGTCTGGGTTGCACAATCGCTTGTCTCTTGGGAATTAATCTCCCAGATGACGCGGTCGTTGACAGAATCCTTCAGTCGCTCCCACCTAGCTACAAGAGCTTCGTGATGAACTTCAATAAGAATGGGATAGAGAAGTCCATTCCTGAGGTGTATTCAATGCTGAAATCAGCGGAGGTGGTGATCAAGAAAGAACATCAAGTGTTGATGGTGAATAAAACCACTAAGTTCAAGAAAGGCAAGGGTAAGAAGAACTTCAAGAAGGACGGCAAAGGAGTTGCCGCGCCCGGTAAGCCAGTTGCCGAGAAGAAGCCAAAGAATGGACCCAAGCCTGAGACTGAGTGCTTTTATTGCAAGGGAACGGGTCACTCGAAGCGGAACTACCCCAAATACTTAGCAGATAAGAAGGCCGGGAACGTCAAAGGTATATGTGATATACATGTTATTGATGTGTACCTTACCAGCGCTCGTAGTAGCTCCTGGGTATTTGATACCGGTGCAGTTGCTCACATTTGTAACTCAAAGTAGGAGCAGCGGAATAAGCGGAGACTGGCGAAGGACGAGGTGACGATGCGCGCCGGGAATGGTTCCAAGGTCGATGTGATCGCAGTCGGCACGCTACCTCTGCATCTACCTTCGGGATTAGTTTTAAACCTCAATAATTGTTATTTAGTACCAGCTTTGAGCATGAACATTATATCTGGATCTCGTTTAATGCGAGATGGCTACTCATTTAAATCCGAGAATGATGGTTGTTCTATTTATATGAGAGAAATGTTTTATGGTCATGCCCCGCTGGTCAATGGTTTATTCTTAATGAATCTCGAACGTGATGTTACACATATTCATAGTGTGAATGCCAAAAGATGTAAGGTTGATAATGATATTCCCACATACTTGTGGCACTGCCGCCTTGGTCATATTGGTGTCAAACGTATGAAGAAGCTCCATGCGGATGGACTTTTGGAATCTCTTGATTATGAATCATTTCACACGTGCGAATCATGCCTTTTGGGTATGATGACCAAGACTCCGTTCTACGGAACAATGGAGCGAGCAACCAACTTATTGGAAATCATACATACTGATGTGTGCGGTCCAATGAGTGTTGAAGCTCATGGTGGCTATCGTTATGTTCTCACCCTCACTGATGACTTAAGTAGATATGGGTATGTCTAGTTGATGAAACACAAGTCTGAGACCTTTGAAAAGTTCAAGGAATTTCATAATGAGGTTGAGAATCAATGTGACAGAAAATAAAGTTCTTACGATCGGATCGTCGAGGAGAATATTTAAGTCACGAATTTGGCACACACCTAAGGAACTATGGAATTATTTCACGATTGACGCCGCCTGGAACACCTCAGCATAATGGTGTGTTCGAACGTCGTAATTGTACTTTGTTGGACATGGTACAATCTATGATGTCTCTTACCGACTTACCGCTATCATTTTGGGGTTATGCTTTAGAGACTCTCGCATTCACTTTAAATAGGGCACCATCTAAATCCGTTGAGACGACACTGTATGAACTATGGTTTGGGAACAAACCTAAGTTGTCGTTTCTAAAAGTTTGGGGATGCGATGCTTATGTCAAGAAACTTCAACCTGAAAAGCTCGAACCCAAATCAGGAAAATGCGTCTTCATAGGATACCTTAAGGAAACTATTGGGTACACCTTCTACCTCAGATCCGAAGGCAAGGTCTTCGTTGCCAAGAATGGATCCTTTCCGGAGAAAGAGTTTCTCTCGAAAGAAGTAAGTGGGAGGAAAGTGGAACTTGATGAGGTGATTGTCACCCTTTCCGAACCGGAAAGTAGCGCAGCGTAGGAAGATGTTTCTTTGGTGCCTGCACCAACTAGGGAGGAAGTTAATGATAATGATCATGAAGCTTTAGATCAAGTTACTGCTGAACTTCGTAGGTCCACAAGGATACGTTCCGCACCAGAGTGGTACGGCAACCCTGTCATGGAAATCATGTTGTTAGACAAAGGTGAACCTTCGAACTATGAAGAAGCAATGGCGGGCCCGGATTCCAACAAATGGCTTGAAGCCATTTTTTTCCGAGATAGGATCCATGTATGATAACAAAGTATGGACTTTGGTGGACTTGCCCGATGATCGGCACGCCATAGAAAATAAATGGATCTTTAAGAAGAAGACTGACGCATATGGTAATGTGACCATCTATAAGGCTCGACTTGTCACTAAAGGTTATCGACAAGTTCAAGGAATTGACTTCGATGAGACTTTCTCTCCCGTAGCGATGCTGAAGTCTGTCCGAATCATGTTAGCAATTGCCGCATTCTATGATTATGAGATATGGCAAATGGACGTCAAAATGGCATTCCTTAATGGCTTCCCCAAGGAAGAACTGTATATGATGCAGCCGGAAGGTTTTGTCGATCCTGAGAATGCTAACAAGGTATGCAAGCTCCAGCGCTCAATCTATGGGCTGGTGCAAGCATCTCGGAGTTGTAACATTCGCTTTGATGAGGTGATCAAAGCGTTTGGGTTTATACAGACTTGGGGAGAAGCCTGTATTTACAAGAAAGTGAGTGGGAGCTCTGTAGCATTTCTCATATTATATGTGGATGATATATTGCAGATGGGAAATGATGTAGAACTCTTGGAAAACATAAAGGCCTACTTGAATAAGTGTTTTTCAATGAAGGACCTTGGAGAAGCTGCTTACATATTAGGCATCAAGATCTATAGAGATAGATCGAGACGCCTCATTGGTCTTTCACAAAGCACATACCTTGACAAGATATTGAAGAAGTTCAATATGGATCAGTCCAAGAAAGGGTTCTTGCCAGTATTGCAAGGTATGAGATTGAGCACAGCTCAATGCCTGACCTCGTCAGAAGATAGAGAAAAGATGAGTGACAACCCCTATGCCTCGGCCATAGGTTCTATTATGTATGCCAATATGTGTACCTGACCTGATGTAAACCTTGCCATAAGTTTGGTGGGGAGGTACCAAAGTGATCCCGGTATGGAACACTGGACAGCGGTCAAGAACATCCTGAAGTACCTGAAAAGGACTAAGGATATGTTTCTCGTTTATGGAGGTGACGAAGAGCTCGCCGTAAAGTGTTACGTCGATGCTAGCTTCGACATAGATCTGGATGACTCCAAGTCACAAACCGGATACGTGTATATTTTGGATGGTGGGGTAGTCAGCTGGTGTAGTTGCAAGCAAAGCGTCGTGGCGGCATCTACATGTGAAGCGGAGTACATAGCTGCTTCCGAAGCAGCGCAGGAAGGAGTCTGGATGAAGGAGTTCATTACCGACCTAGGAGTTATTCCAAGCGCGAAGGGCCCGATGACTCTCTTCTGTGAAAACACTGGACCTATTGCCATTGCCAAGGAGCCCAGGTTTCACAAGAAGACCAAACACATCAAGCGCCATTTCAACTCCATCCGAAATTATAGATGGAGACATAGATATTTGTAAAGTGCATACGGATCTGAATGTCGCATATCCATTGACTAAACCTCTTCCACGAGCAAAACATGATCAACACCAGAACTCTATGGGTGTTCGATTCATCACAATGTAACTATATTATTGACTCTAGTGCAAGTGGGAGACCGTTGGAAATATGCCCTAGAGGCAATAATAAAGTGGTTATTATTGTATTTCCTTGTTCATGATAATTGTCTATTGTTCATGCTTTAATTGTATTATCCGGAAACAGTGATACATGTGTGAATACATAGACCATAATGTGTCCCTAGTAAGCCTCTAGTTGACTAGCTCGTTGATCAATAGATGGTTACTGTTTCCTGACCATGGACATTGGATGTCATTGATAACGGGATCACATTATTAGGAGAATGATGTGATGGACAAGACCCAATCCTAAGCCTAGCACTAGATCGTGTAGTTCGTTTGCTAAAGCTTTTCCAATGTCAAGTAACTTTTCCTTAGACCATGAGATTGTGCAACTCCCGGATACTGTAGGAATGCTTTGGGTGTACCAAACATGACAATGTAATTGGGTGGCTATAAAGGTGCAATACGGGTATCTCCGAAAGTGTCTGTTGGGTTGGCACGAATTGAGACTGGGATTTGTCACTCCGTGTAACGGAGAGGTAGCTCTGGACCCACTCGGTAGGACATCATCATAATGAGATCAATGTGATCAAAGAGTTGTTCATGGGATGATCTGTTACAGGAACGAGTAAAGAGACTTGCCGGTAACGAGATTGAACAAGGTATCGGTATACCGACGATCGAATCTCGGGCAAGTATCAGACCGATAGACAAAGGGAATTGCGTACGGGATTGATTGAATCCTCGACATTGTGGTTCATCCGATGAGATCATCGAGGAGCATGTGGGAGCAAACATGGGTATCCAGATCTCGCTGTTGGTTATTGACCGGAGAGTCGTCTCGGTCATGTCTGCGTGTCTCCCTAACCCGTACGGTCTACACACTTAAAGTTCGGTGACGCTAGGGTTGTAGCGATATTAGTAGGCGGTAACCCGAAAGTTGTTCGGAGTTTCGGATGAGATCCCGGACGTCACGAGGAGTTCTAGAGGTAAAGATTTGTATATAGGAAGTCCAGTTTCAGCCACCAGGAAAGTTTGAGGGGTCACCGGTATTGTACCGGGACCACCGGATGGGTCCTGGGGGTCCACCGGGTGGGGCCACCTATCCCGGAGGGCCCCATGGGCTGAAGTGGGAAGGGAACCAGCCCATGGTGGGCTGGTGCGCCCCCCATGGGCCTCCCCCTGCGCCTAGGGTTGGAAACCCTGGGGTGGGGGGCGCCCCACCAAACTTGGGGGGCAAGTCCCCCCCTTGGCCGCCGCCCCCTTGAGATGGGATATCTAGGGGCCGGCGCCCCCCCCCAGGGCCCCTATATAAAGAGGGGGGAGGGCTGCGCACCCAAGCCCCTGGCGCCTCCCTCTCCCCCCATAACACCTCTCCCTCTTGCTGAGCTTGGCGAAGCCCTGCCTAGATCTCTGGTGCTTCCACCACCATGCCGTCATGCTGCTGGATCTCCATCAACCTCTCCTCCCCCTTGCTGGATCAAGAAGGAGGAGACGTCTCTCCCAACCGTACGTGTGTTGAACATGGAGGTGCCGTCCATTCGGCGCTCGGTCAACGATGATTTGGATCACGACGAGTACGACTCCATCAACCCCGTTCTCTTGAACGCTTCCGCTCGCGATCTGCATGGGTATGTAGATGCACTCCCCTCTCCCTCGTTGCTAGATGAATCCATAGATTGATCTTGGTGCTGCATAGAAAATTTTAAAATTCTGCTACGTTCCCCAACAGTGGTATCAGAGCTAGGTCTATGCGTAGTTACTATGCACGAGTAGGACACAAGTTGTTGTGGGCGTAGATCATGTCAATTTACTTGCTGCTACTAGTCTTATCTTGATTCGGCGGCATCGTGGGATGAAGCGGCCTGGACCGACCTTACACATACGCTTACGTGAGACAGGTTCCACCGACTGACATGCACTAGTTGCATAAGGTGGCTAGCAGGTGTCTGTCTCTCCCACTTTAGTCGGATCGGATTCGATGAAAAGGGTCCTTATGAAGGGTAAATAGAAATTGACATATCACGTTGTGGTTTTGGCGTAGGTAAGAAATGTTCTTGCTAGAAACCTATAGCAGCCACGTAAAAACTTGCAACAACAATTAGAGGACGTCTAACTTGTTCTTGCAGCATGTGCCATGTGATGTGATATGGCCAAAAGGATGTGATGAATGATATATATGTGATGTATGAGATTGATCATGTTCTTGTAATAGGAATCACGACTTGCATGTCGATGAGTGTGACAACCGACAGGAGCCATAGGAGTTGTCTTATTTTATTGTATGACCTGCGTGTCACTAAAAACGCCATGTAATTACTTTACTTTATTGCTTACCGTTAGCCATAGTAGTAGAAGTAATGTTTGGCGAGACGACTTCATGAAGACACGATGATGGAGATCATGATGATGGAGATCATGGTGTCATGCCGGTGACGATGATGATCATGGAGCCCCGAAGATGAAGATCAAAAGGAGCAAAATGATATTGGCCATATCATCTCACTATTTGATTGCATGTGATGTTTGTCATGTTTTACATCTTATTTGCTTAGAACGACGGTAGTAAATAAGATGATCTGTCACTAAAATTTCAAGAATTGTGTTCCCCCTAACTGTGCACCGTTGCTAAGGTTTGTTGTTCCGAAGCGCCACGTGATGATCGGGTGTGATAGGCTCTAACGTTCGCATACAGCGTGTGTAAGCCAGATTTACACACGCAATACACTTAGTGCTCACTTGACGAGCCTAGCATGTCCAGACATGGCCTCGGAACACGGAAGACTGAAAGGTCGAACATGAGTCATATAGAAGGTACGATCAACAAAAAGATGTTCACCGTTGATGACTAGTCCGTCTCACATGACGATCGTACATGGCCTAGTCGATTCGGATCATGTATCACTTAGATGACTAGAGAGATGTCTATCTGAGTGGGAGTTCATTAAATTTGTTTAGATGAACTTAATTGTCATGTACATAGTCTAAAATCTTTACAATATGTCTTGTAGATCCAATGGCATACGCTAATGTTGCCCTCAACTTCAACGCGTTCCTAGAGAAAACCAAGCTGAAAGACGATGGTAGCAACTATACGGATTGGGTCCGTAACTTGAGGATCATCCTCATAGCTGCCAAGAAAGCATATGTCCTTGAAGCACCGCTAGGTGATGCACCCGTTTTCCCAGTAGCTCGAGACATTATGAATGCTTGGCAGTCGCTTAGTGATGATTACTCCCTGGTTCAGTGCGGCACGCTTTACAGCTTAGAACCGGGGCTCCAAAAGCGTTTTGAGCAGCACCGAGCATATGAGATGTTCCAAGAGCTGAAAATGGTTTTCCAAGCTCATGCCCGAGTCTACAGATATGAAGGCTCTGACAAGTTCTACAGTTGTAAGATGGAGGAGAATAGTTCTGTCAGCGAGCATATACTCAAAATGTCTGGGTTGCACAATCGCTTGTCTCAGTTGGGAATTAATCTCCCAGATGACGCGGTCGTTGACAGAATCCTTCAGTCGCTCCCACCTAGCTACAAGAGCTTTGTGATGAACTTCAATATGCAAGGGATGGAGAAGTCCATTCCTGAGGTGTATTCAATGTTGAAATCAGCGGAGGTGGAGATCAAGAAAGAACATCAAGTGTTGATGGTGAATAAAACCACGAAGTTCAAGAAAGGCAAGGGTAAGAAGAACTTCAAGAAGGACGGCAAAGGAGTTGCCGCGCCCGGTAAGCCAGTTGCTGGGAAGAAGCCAAAGAATGGACCCAAGCCTGAGACTGAGTGCTTTTATTGCAAGGGAACGGGTCACTCAGAGCGGAACTACCCCAAATACTTAGCAGATAAGAAGGCCGGCAACGTCAAAGGTATATGTGATATACATGTTATTGATGTGTACCTTACATGTGCTCGTAGTAGCTCCTGGGTATTTGATACCGGTGCAGTTTCTCACATTTGTAACTCAAAGCAGGAGCTGCGGAATAAGCGGAGACTGGTGAAGGACGAGGTGACGATGCGCGCCGGGAATGGTTCCAAGGTCGATGTGATCGCCGTCGGCACGCTACCTCTGCATCTACCTTCGGGATTAGTTTTAAACCTCAATAATTGTTATTTAGTACCAGCTTTGAGCATGAACATTATATTTGGATCTCGTTTAATGCGAGATGGCTACTCATTTAAATCCGAGAATAATGGTTGTTCTATTTACATGAGAGAAATGTTTTATGGTCATGCCCCGCTGGTCAATGGTTTATTCTTAATGAATCTCGAACGTGATGTTACACATATTCATAGTGTGAATTCCAAAAGATGTAAGGTTGATAATGATAGTCCCACATACTTATGGCACTGCCGCCTTGGTCATATTGGTGTCAAACGTATGAAGAAGTTCCAAGCGGATGGACTTTTGGAGTCTCTTGATTATGAATCATTTGACACGTGCAAACCATGCCTTTTGGGCATGATGACCAGATTTCGTTCTCCGGAACAATGGAGCGAGCAACCAACTTATTGGAAATCATACATACTGATGTGTGCGGTCCAATGAGTGTTGAAGCTCGCGGTGGCTAACGTTATGTTCTCACCCTCACTGATGACTTAAGTAGATATGGGTATGTCTACTTGATGAAACACAACTATGAGACCTTTGAAAAGTTCAAGGAATTTCATAATGAGGTTGAGAATCAATGTGACAGAAAATAAAGTTCTTACGATCGGATCGTCGAGGAGAATATTTAAGTCACGAATTTGGCACGCACCTAAGGAACTATGGAATTGTTTCACGATTGACGCCGCCTGGAACACCTCAGCGTAATGGTGTGTTCGAACGTCGTAATTGTACTTTGTTGGACATGGTACGGTCTATGATGTCTCTTACCGACTTACCGCTATCATTTTGGGGTTATGCTTTAGAGACTGTCGCATTCACTTTAAATAGGGCACCATCTAAATCCGTTGAGACGACACTGTATGAACTATGGTTTGGGAACAAACCTAAGTTGTCGTTTCTAAAAGTTTGGGGATGCGATGCTTATGTCAAGAAACTTCAACCTGAAAAGCTCGAACCCAAATCAGAAAAATGCGTCTTCATAGGATACCCTAAGGAAACTATTAGGTACACCTTCTACCTCAGATCCGAAGGCAAGGTCTTCGTTGCCAAGAATGGATCCTTTCCGGAGAAAGAGTTTCTCTCGAAAGAAGTAAGTGGGAGGAAAGTGGAACTTGATGAGGTGATTGTCACCCCTTCCGAACCGGGAAGTAGCGTAGCGCAGGAAGATGTTTCTGTGGTGCCTGCACCAACTAGGGAGGAAGTTAATGATAATGATCATGAAGCTTTAGATCATGTTACTGCTGAACTTCGTAGGTCCACAAGGACACGTTCCGCACCAGAGTGGTACGGCAACCCTGTCATGGAAATCATGTTGTTAGACAACGGTGAACCTTTGAACTATGAAGAAGCAATGGCGGGCCCGGATTCCAACAAATGGCTTGAAGCCATGAAATCCGCGATAGGATCCATGTATGATTACAAAGTATGGACTTTGGTGGACTTGCCCGATGATCGGCACGCCATAGAAAATAAATGGATCTTTAAGAAGAAGACTAACGCAGATGGTAATGTGACCATCTATAAGACTCGACTTGTCACTAAAGGTTATCGACAAGTTCATGGAATTGACTTCGATGAGACTTTCTCTCCCGTAGCGATGCTGAAGTCCGTTCGAATCATGTTAGCAATTGCCGCACTCTATGATTATGAGATATGGCAAATGGATGTCAAAACGGCATTCCTTAATGGCTTCCTCAAGGAAGAACTGTATATGATGCAGCCGGAAGGTTTTGTCGATCCTGAGAATGCTAACAAGGTATGCAAGCTCCAGCGCTCAATCTATGGGCTGGTGCAAGTATCTCGGAGTTGGAACATTCGCTTTGATGAGGTGATCAAAGCGTTTCGGTTTATACATACTTGGGGAGAAGCCTGTATTTACAAGAAAGTGAGTGGGAGCTCTGTAGCATTTCTCATATTATATGTGGATGATATATTGCTGATGGGAAATGATGTAGAACTCTTGGAAAGCATAAAGGCCTACTTGAATAAGTGTTTTTCAATGAAGGACCTTGGAGAAGCTGCTTACATATTAGGCATCAAGATCTATAGAGATAGATCGAGACGCCTCATTGGTTTTTCACAAAGCACATACCTTGACAAGATATTGAAGAACTTCAATATGGATCAGTCCAAGAAAGGGTTCTTGCCAGTATTGCAAGGTATGAGATTGAGCACAGCTCAATGCCCGACCTCGTCAGAAGATAGAGAAAAGATGAGTGCCATCCCCTATGCCTCGGCCATAGGTTCTATTATGTATGCCATGTTGTGTACCAGACCTGATGTGAACCTTGCCATTAGTTTGGTGGGGAGGTACCAAAGTGATCCCGGTATGGAACACTGGACAGCGGTCAAGAACATCCTGAAGTACCTGAAAAGGACTAAGGATATGTTTCTCGTTTATGGAGGTGACGAAGAGCTCGTCGTAAAGGGTTACGTCGATGCTAGCTTCGACACAGATCTGGATGACTCCAAGTGTCGGTGTACTAAGGTAGGGGTACCTCAGTACCCCAACTTGTGCACGGGCAGTTGCAGCTTCCCGCGGCAGGGTTTACCGCGTGCTCGCCAGAGACCTTCCTGCTCCCTATTAAACCATTCAAAAACAAAGTATACAAGAAAGAAGACCGGGACCCCGGCAAGAGGAGCTTGCCGGGAAGGCCGTACCAGGCTCAAGACTGCCCCACTAGCACAAGACCCTGGCAAGAGGAGCTTGCCAGGAAGATTAGAAGACACGCCTCGGCGCTATATGCGCCCCGGCAAGGGCCCGGGGAGCGGCAATCTCCCGGGCCCGGCAAGATCAAGGCCCCGGCAAGGTGCTTGCCGGGAAGGCTGCGCTGTGTGCCCGCGCTCCAGCTCATCGGCCCACGCGTCGCCCTGGGGCCTATCCAGGGACGCGCGGCGGATAGCTGTGCAACCTGGGGTACACGGTGGCACTCCACGGTGATGGATCCATCGTCGTGGCAGACGGAGACGCAAGAGCGGGAGCTTTTGGGGTCGACGGCGACGGGCATTAAATGCCCTTGTCCCCCACTGTCAAAGTAGGTATAGACCACTGTTCTGCACTGTAGCTCCACTGTTCCCGCACTGTTACAACTACCACCTCTTTTACGTTTTTACCCCTTTCTCCTACGTTGACACCTGTCGGTGACCCCTTTACACTATAAAAGGAGGCCCATGCACAACGTGGAGGGGGTTCGGAACTTAGATCACTCTCACGCTCGGTGCAGCTGCTTCTTCAAGCTCCCGAGCACTCGAACTTAATACACAACCAAGCAGGAGTAGGGTTTTACGCGTCTACCACGGCCCGAACCTGGGTAAAACTGCCCGCGTGCTCGCTACGATCTGCTCTTCGTGCTCCCTCCGCCCTCGTACCGCACAGACAAGGGGCTCCGGTCCCATAGGTGTTCGTGGTGGACAGTTTCCCCCGACATCTTTGGCGGGGAAGGAGATGGAGGAGGAACCAAGTGCTGTTCAAGAAAGAGGAGCCTTACCGGAAAGCAAGCGATATATGAAAGCTAAGTTGTTAGAATTTGACCAGTTCAAATTTTAAAATTTTAGTTGTCTTCCTTGAACAATCACACTTTGTATGGAAAACCTGTGCGCGGAGGAACCTACCCGTAGCTTGCCGCACCCTTATCTTGTTTTCGAGTTCGCTCAACGATTTAAGTGAGCTGCGACAAGTGTCGCGCCCTTGCTTCGTTTCCGAGTACGCTCAGCAAGCTAAGTGCGTTGCGACTAGCCGCGGCGAGGTTGCTTGCCGGTAAGACCTTAGCCAGCAGGCTGCTTAGAGTCCAGCACTCAGCGCTCGCGGCAAGGGTCCCTTGCCGGCAAGCTCCCCGGGAGCGTAGGGTGAAAAACATACAAAGTCAAGGATTAAGACAAGGAAGATAACATTGCACTGATTGATTAAAATGAGATGAATATCTTACAAAAGATAACTTGCCACGATGGACTAATAAGTTCATGATATCATATGCAGCGACAAAAAGATAAAGATAATGGAGCCCTAATCTACGCGGTCGCCCTCCTTCCTGCCGAGCTTAGCCACCTTGGCGATGATGTGGGCGACCTGCTCCTTCAGGGCCTCCGTGTCTGCATCAGCCGGCAAGCTGCGAAGAACGTTGGTGAGATTGATCCCCGGGTTGCGGTACACGATCTTTGTCAGCACCCGCTCCAGAGTTCCCGCGCAGAGCAGGCGCGACTCCTCGGCCAGCTGCGCGGGGATTCGGTTCCGGAGACCTGCAAGGGCCGGCGCGATCCCTCTGAAGAAGAGGCTGAGCTTGGCGCTGTGCGGGAGATCCGGATCCGGCGAGTAGATGAGATGTTCAACCTTCAGCGCCAGCAGCTCCTGGTCAATGTTGGACGCAGAAGATACCAAGTCTTCGGTCCATACCTCAATGGTCTGGCGGAAGAGCTCGGATGCCTTGTTGACGCTGTCCACCAGGGTCCGCTCCTTGCGGAGCTCCTCCTTCAGCTTGTTCTCCTGAGCCCGGGCAGCGTCGAGCGAATCCTTCAGAGTAGTGACCTTCAGCTCCAAGTCCTCGATGGAGTCCTTGGCGGCCTTCAACTCGTCGCCCCTCTTGGAAAGGCTCACCTGGAGCTCAGAATTTGTGTGGGCATCCTTCTCGCGCTCCGTAATGAGCGCGGCAACCTTCTCCGCGCTCACCTTCAGCGCCTTCTCCAGCTGTACAACCTTGGCGGCGACCTCCTTCTTGGCGTCTTCCGCGGCAACCGCGGCGGCTTTCGCCTCCTTCAATTCTCCGCCAAGGGCCGCCTCGCGAGCAGCAAGGTCCTCCTCATGGGAGTCGAGCTCGACCTTCCGCTGCGCGAGCTCTCCTTCTCGCCGGGACAGCTCCACCTCGGCGAGCCGCTGCTGTTCCTCAGCTTCAGCCTTCTCGAGCACCCACTCCTGGTACTCGCCGGCGAGACGCTCGCGCTCCTCCGCCACCTCGCGGAGGGCCGCCTGGTTGGCGGCGCTGAGCTCCGCCGCGCGCTTCTCCATTTCCGCGGCGGCCTTGGCGGCGAGGGCTTCCCGGGAGGCGAGCTTCGCCTGCCTGGCCCGGTAAAGGGCCAGGAGTTGGTGGAGCAGCTTCTCCTCCTCCGGCCCTTCGCTCCCGCCGGACGCCTCGACGATTTTCAGGCCCACGGAGGCGAGGACTTCTCCGTCAAACGCCTCGCCCTCCGCGGGAGCTCGCGATGAAGACCCCCAAGGCATCTGGATGAAGACGCCGTTGGGGGCCTCAAGGTAGTACCCCTGCTCCTTGCTGACGGAGGGGTCGGCGGCCGGTGCAGCATCCGATGCTCCCGCCGCCTCCGGGTCGGCGGTGCGGTCGCCGTCCCCCTCCCCGGCCGCTGCGTCCGCAGCCGGAGCAGTCTCCTGCGCGGCCGGCTCGGCGGCCTCGGCCATCTCCTCGGTGGCAGGGACGTCACCGCCGCCGCCCTGCGCGCCCTCCTCCTCGAGGTTGATAACCTCCGTCTCCATGGGCTCAGGAGGAGGAAGATCTAAGAAGAAAAAGAAGTTCAAGATTCAAGCAAATATCCAAAAAAAGACAAAGCCAAGAAGACAAGCTACAGAACATACCTTGGCGGACGTCCTCAGCGGCGGGCTCCCTCGCCGGGGAGCTCGGCCTTGTCGGAGTAGCCACCCTCGCCGGGCTGCTCGCCCTTGGCGGGGTACTCTGCCTTGGCGGAGTACCCGCCCTTGGCGGAGCACTCTCCCTTGCCGGAGAGTTCTGCCTTGGCGGGGACGGCGGGGCCTGCGGCTCCTCAACGACGGTCTCCGGGCGCTCTTCCCGCTGTGGCTCCACCTCTGCACAAATCAAGATAAGAAACATCAAGATATGAAGACAAGACCAATCCTCAGGCGTACCCCGATAAGCGAAAGAATAAACCCCAGACTTACGCTGGGGGCTGCGCTGGGGGCTGCGCTGGGGGCTGCTCCTCGGAGCAGCGCTCGGGTCCGGCAGGCTCGGCTCCGGCACACCTCCTGTTGCCGCGGCGGCTGAGTCTTCCGCGGCCTTGACTACAGGCGCCTTGGCCTTCTTCGCCGCGCGCTGAGTCAAGGTCCTGAAATCAAAGCAATGAACAGAGTCAGCATCAACAAAAACCAAGACAGAAATCGAGAAGGTGTAAGGTCCTGAATCCTTACTCCTGGTCCTCCTCGTCGTCCTCGCTCAGGGCGGAGAAGTCGTACTCCACCGTGGGCGCGTCGGCGCGAGGAGCGGAAGACGAAGATTCCCTCGCGCGCTTGGTGGTCCCCGGGGCTGGGGGCTGCGAAGACCCAGCCCCTGTGGCAGCCGGCGCCCGAGGAGCGGGCGGAGCCGCTGCTCCGCTCCGAGAAGACCCCTGTCGGCTCGGCGCCGGCCTGCGGGGCGCCTCCGTCGTGGCCCGCGCGCGGGCCGCCTCTGCTGTGGCTGGTGCGCCGGTCGCCCTTGGCGCGGCTTGGCTCCCCCGGGGAGCTGCCCGGCGAGCTGGTTGTTGCCGGGGCGCCTGCGCCCTCTCCCCCGTCGCCGTCTTGCGGAGACGCTTCGGCGGAGACTGCCTTGGGCTTGCCGGAGGCGGGGAGCTCTCCGACGAGGAGAGGTCGTCGGCGTAGAGCTCCGTAGATCCGCCGGAGTCCTCGGCCTCCTCCTCCTCCTCCTCTTCCCCGGCCGGCTCACTGGGCCCAGCGTCCTGCGCTGCGGCTCCCTTTCCCTTGGCGCCTCCGCCCCTCGCGGCGCCTCTGTTCCCTCCGGCGGCACCCTCCATTGCCGCGGCCTCGGCCGCGATTCCGTGGATCCCAGAGTGCCTCAGCGAGGGGACCCCGGCGAGCGCGTCGGGAGGGAGCTGCAGCAATCTGCGGATCTCCGCCTCCTCAGCCTGGCTGGTCGCATCCGCAACCTCCGCCTCTTCAGGCGTGTATCCAAAAATTCCTGCCGCCGCGGCTGCGGCGGCCTCTTCGGCCCGAGAAGCCATGTAGGCAATCTCCTGGTCGGTGGTGTCCCGCGTATGCTCCTTGAGGTCGTTCTTGTTCTTCGCCACCTCCGCGAGGTTGTCGTAGAAGTTGAGGACGTCGATGGGCTTGGGCGCGATCCACGTGCGGTCCACGCCGTGCGAGTCGCACATGGGCATCATGGCTAGGATACGATCCCGGACGATGTTGTTGCAGAGCGGCACCACTTCCCGGGGAGCTCGGAACCACTCGGGGTGCGCCGGGTCATACTTGAAGAGTTCCCGGACCATCCCCCTCAGCTCGAGCGTCGTGAAGTTGAAGTTGAGCCCGGGGCGCAGCCTCATTATGTCCGCCGGGCCGCCGTACTCCCAGGCCGGCCTCTTCCTGTCCTGGAGAGGGGCGATGCGCCGGCGGAGGAAATCTGCGCCCACCTCTGCAACTGACAGCTTGGCCATCCGAAGACGAAGAATCCGGACGAGGGCGATGTCGAGCTTGATGTCGTCCGAGTCCAGCTCGCTCCAATCCCTGCCGCGCACGATAGGTGTTGTGCGCGGCGCGGTGAAGGACTGCGGCGCATCCTCGACGATCCAGCACCACTCCGCTCGCCATTCCTCCCACTTGCCGCGGAGCTCCCCCGGCAAGTACGCCCCCTTTTTATTCAGAAGGAAAACCCAAGAAATTCCTCCGGAGAGGGGGGCATCGGCCTCGGCTCTAGGAGTGAAGAAGTGCCTAAAAAGCGCTACGTTTGGGTGTACTCCTATGAAGTTTTCGCACATGTGTGCGAAAACCGCCATGGTGAGGATGGCGTTGGGGGTGAAGTCAAGCAGATGGAGGCCGTATGTGTTCATAATGTCGCAGAAGAAGTTTGAGAAAGGAGGGCAGAGACCACAGTGAAAAAAGGCTGCGAAGAAGTAGTACCCGCCGGGATAGCTGTCCTTGGCGGCGGCCGGATATGCTCGCGTGCGGGGATGCGCGTTGGTTTCCTTGGCCCAGAACAAGTAATACTTGTTCCAGAGCTCCCGCACGCCGAGCTTCGGCGGGAAGACGAGGTGCTTCTTCCGGTACGCGGCGAGCTTCGCCGCTTGCTCCGACTTCTCCCTCTTGGCCTTCTCCGCCTTCGCCTTGTCGGTCTTCGGGGCCATGGCGGACGCGGCGGGAGGAAGGAGGGGCGAAAGGTCCGACGACGCCGGAGATGCAGACGGCGGCGGCGGAGGTGTGGAGGCGGAGCGCAAGAAGAATCTTTGGAGGAGGAAGACGATGCAATGAAAGCGCAAGGAGGGGAACCGCGCCCGCTTCCTCTGCTTTTATGGGGGAGTGGGGGGCGTTTCGCCCTTTCCATTAAGAGATCGTGGGCACGTCCCATCCCACGACGCCGCGATCGACGCGTGCCGTTACGGTGGGGTGCGGCGGATACGGAAGTGGATTCGGTGCGCCGCGGGCCGCGGGTGCCCGTGCACTGTCTTGGGCCTGGCCTAACAGCGCTCGGCACCGTGTGTGGCCCAGGCCCGGGGGCTCCTGTCGGTGTACTAAGGTAGGGGTACCTCAGTACCCCAACTTGTGCACGGGCAGTTGCAGCTTCCCGCGGCAGGGTTTACCGCGTGCTCGCCGGAGACCTTCCTGCTCCCTATTAAACCATTCAAAAACAAAGTATACAAGAAAGAAGACCGGGACCCCGGCAAGAGGAGCTTGCCGGGAAGGCCGTACCAGGCTCAAGACTGCCCCACTAGCACAAGACCCTGGCAAGAGGAGCTTGCCAGGAAGATTAGAAGACACGCCTCGGCGCTATATGCGCCCCGGCAAGGGCCCGGGGAGCGGCAAGCTCCCGGGCCCGGCAAGATCAAGGCCCCGGCAAGGTGCTTGCCGGGAAGGCTGCGCTGTGTGCCCGCGCTCCAGCTCATCGGCCCACGCGTCGCCCTGGGGCCTATCCAGGGACGCGCGGCGGATAGCTGTGCAGCCTGGGGTACACGGTGGCACTCCACGGTGATGGATCCATCGCCGTGGCAGACGGAGACGCAAGAGCGGGAGCTTTTGGGGTCGACGGCGACGGGCATTAAATGCCCTTGTCCCCCACTGTCAAAGTAGGTATAGACCACTGTTCTGCACTGTAGCTCCACTGTTCCCGCACTGTTACAACTACCACCTCTTTTACGTTTTTACCCCTTTCTCCTACGTTGACACCTGTCGGTGACCCCTTTACACTATAAAAGGAGGCCCATGCACAACGTGGAGGGGGTTCGGAACTTAGATCACTCTCACGCTCGGTGCAGCTGCTTCTTCAAGCTCCCGAGCACTCGAACTTAATACACAACCAAGCAGGAGTAGGGTTTTACGCGTCTACCGCGGCCCGAACCTGGGTAAAACTGCCCGCGTGCTCGCTACGATCTGCTCTTCGTGCTCCCTCCGCCCTCGTACCGCACAGACAAGGGGCTCCGGTCCCATAGGTGTTCGTGGCGGACAGTTTCCCCCGACACCAAGTCACAAACCGGATACGTGTATATTTTGAATGGTGGGGCAGTCAGCTGGTGCAGTTGCAAGCAAAGTATCGTGGCGGCATCTACATGTGAAGCGGAGTACATAGCTGCTTCCGAAGCAGCGCAGGAAGGAGTCTGGATGAAGGAGTTCATCACCGACCTAGGAGTTATTCCAAGCGCGTCGGGCCCGATGACTCTCTTCTGTGACAACACTGGAGCTATTGCCATTGCCAAGGAGCTTAGGTTTCACAAGAAGACCAAACACATCAAGCACCATTTCAACTCCATCCGAAATTATATTCAAGATGGAGACATAGATATTTGTAAAGTCCATACGGATCTGAATGTCGCAGATCCGTTGACTAAACCTCTTCCACGAGCAAAACATGATCAATACCAGAACTCTATGGGTGTTCGATTCATCACAATGTAACTAGATTATTGACTCTAGTGCAAGTGGGAGACTGTTGGACATATGCCCTAGAGGCAATAATAAGGTGGTTATTATTGTATTTCCTTGTTCATGATAATTGTCTATTGTTCATGCTTTAATTGTATTATCCGGAAACAGTGATACATGCGTGAATAAATAGACCACAACGTGTCCCTAGTAAGCCTCTAGTTGACTAGCTCGTTGATCAATAGATGGTTACGGTTTCCTGACCATGGACATTGGTTGTCATTGATAACGGGATCACATCATTATGAGAATGATGTGATGGACAAGACCCAATCCTAAACCTAGCACTAGATCGTGTAGTTCGTTTGCTAAAGCTTTTCCAATGTCAAGAAACTTTTCCTTAGACCAAGAGATTGTGCAACTCCCGGATACTGTAGGAATGCTTTGGGTGTACCAAACGTCACAACATAACTAGGTGGCTATAAAGGTGCACTACGGGTATCTCCAAAAGTGTCTGTTGGGTTGGCACGAATCGAGACTGGGATTTGTCACTCCGTGTGACGGAGAGGTACCTCTGGGCCCACTCGGTAGGACATCATCATAATGAGCTCAATGTGATCAAAGAGTTGTTCATGGGATGATGTGTTATGGAACGAGTAAAGAGACTTGCCGGTGACGAGACTGAACAAGGTATCGGTATACCAACGATCGAATCTCGGGCAAGTATCGTACCGATAGACAAAGGGAATTGCGTACAGGGTTGATTAAATCCTCAATATCGTGGTTCATCTGATGAGATCATCGAGGAGCATGTGGGAGCCAACATGGGTATCCAGATCCCGATGTTGGTTATTGGCCGGAGAGTCGTCTCGGTCATGTCTGCATGTCTCCCGAACCCGTCGGGTCTACACACTTAAGGTTCGGTGATGCTAGGGTTGTAGAGATATTAGTATGCGGTAACCCGAAAGTTGTTCGGAGTCCCGAATGAGATCCCGGACGTCACGAGGAGTTTCGGAATGGTCCGGAGGTAAAGATTTGTATATAGGAAGTCCAGTTTCGGCCACCGGGAAAGTTTCGGGGGTCACCGGTATTGTACCGGGACCACCGGAAGGGTCCCGGGGGTCCACCGGGTGGGGCCACCTTTCCGTGAGGGCCCCATGGGCTGAAGTGGAAAGGGAACCAGCCCCTGGTGGGCTGGTGCGCCCCTCATGGGCCTCCCCTGCGCCTAGGGTTGGAAACCCTGGGGGTGGGGGGTGCCCCACCAAACTTGGGGGGCAAGTCCCCCCCCCCCTTGGCCGTCGTCCCCCCTTTAGATGGGATCTCTAGGGGCCGGCGCCCCCCTAGGTCCCCTATATAAAGAGGGGGGTGGGAGGGCTGCGCACCCTAGCCCCTGGCGCCTCCCTCTCCCCCCGTAACACCTCTCCCTCTCGTTGAGCTTGGCGAAGCCCTGCCGAGATCCCCGATGCTTCCACCACCACGCCGTCATGCTGCTGGATCTCCATCAACCTCTCCTCCCCCTTGCTGGATCAAGAAGGAGGAGACGTCTCTCCCAACCGTACGTGTGTTGAACACGGAGGTGTCGCCCATTCGGCGCTCGGTCATCGGTGATTTGGATCACGACGAGTACGACTCCATCAACCCCGTTCTCTTGAACGCTTCCGCTCATGATCTACAAGGGTATGTAGATGCACTCCCCTCTCCCTTGTTGCTAGATGACTCCATAGATTGATCTTGGTGATGCGTAGAAAATTTTATAATTATGCTATGTTCCCCAACAACGGGTAGCTAATATGCTCTTCCTCCTTTTGTTCTTCGCTCTCCTCACCATCTTTTTCATCTAATGAGCTCATAGTGTCATTAATTTCTTCTTCCATAGATTCTTGCAAAATATTAGTCTCTTCTTAGACAACGGAGACCTTCTCAATAAACGCATCAATATAGGCATTGTATTCATAATTCTCATAGTAATATTTCAATATAGCAAGATTTCAGATCTATTAACAGCATCATCATAATTTTCATACTCTTCAAACAAACATTTAATTTCACAAGAACCCATAATAGCAACAAATTCTTCTATGTGTTCAACATCATAGTAATCATATATACCATTAGCATAAGATGCTAAGGTTTCATTATCATTAAATTCGCTCGAAAAGGGAAGGTGTGGAGCCTTCATCCTAGAGCAATAAGTATAATCATATCTCAAGCATAGTTGCCGAGCATACCAATGCAACATATGAATTTGATCCCATAATAGTTTCCCTTTTTGTGTCAAGCGATAATCCCTAAAGTATTGACGTTGATCCAGCATTACTCCCATTATATAGTTGAATGCGGTTTTCTCAGGATTATCAAAGTAGTACATAATATCTTTCACATAATGAGCATCGAGGGTTTTAGGAGGTTCCCCATCTCCATGAGTAGGAAGTACACCTAATTTTTTTGGTATTTTGTGTTCCATATCCATAACTAAAGATAGAGAACAACTTAGAACAGCAGATAAAATCTACATAGTGATAAAGCAAACAAGCACACACGAGAATATTCACCCCACGCTATTGCTCCCCGGCAACGGCACTAGAAAAAGGTCTTAATAACCCACAAGTGTAGGGGATCAGTTGTAGCCTCTTTCGATAAGTAAGAGTGTCGAACCCAACGAGGAGCTAAAGGTAGAACAAATATTCCCTCAAGTTCTATCGACCACCGATACAACTCTACGCACGCTTGACGTTTGCCTTACCTAGAACAAGTATAAAACAAGAAGTACTTTGTAGGTGTAACGGGATAGGTTTGCAAGAATATAAAGAGCACGTAAATAAAAACTAGGTGTTGTTTAGATAAAGATGCAATAAAGTTAGTATAGCTGATAACCCACAAGTGTAGGGGATCGCAACAGTTTTCGAGGGTAAAGTATTAAACCCAAATTTGTTGATTCGACACAAGGGGAGCCAAAGAATACTCTTAAGTATTAGCAGCTGAGTTGTCAATTCAACCACACCTGGAAACTTACTATCTACAGCAAGATATTTTAGTAGCAAAGTAATATGATAGTGGCGGTCGCGGCAACAAAAGTAACGATAGTGTTTTCGTAGTTTTTGTGATAATAGCAACGGAAAAGTAAATAAGCGACAAGCAATATAGGTAAAGCTCATAGACATTGGATCGATGATAAGAAATTACGTCGGATGCAATTCATCATGTAGAAGTTATAACCTAGGGTGACACAGAACTAGCTCCAGTTCATCAATGCAATGTAGGCATGTATTCCGAATATAGTCATATGTGCTTATGGAAAAGAACTTGCATGACATATTTTGTCCTACCCTCCCGTTGCAGCGGGGTCCTATTGGAAACAAAGGGATATTAAGGCCTCCTTTTAATATAGTACCGGACCAAAGCATTAACACATAGTGAATACATGAACTCCTCAAACTAGGGTCATCACCGGGAGTGGTCCCGATTATTGTCACTTCGGGGTTGCCGGATCATAACACATAGTAGGTGACTATAGACTTGCAACATAGGATCAAGAACACACATATATTCATGGAAACATAATAGGTTAAGATCTGAAATCATGGCACTCAGGCCCTAGTGACAAGCATTAAGCATAGCAAAGTCATAGCAACATCAATCTCAGAACATAGTGGATACTAGGGAACAAACCCTAACAAAACTAACTCGATTACATGATATATCCCATCCAACCCATCACCGTCGAGCAAGCCTATGATGGAATTACTCACACACGGCGGTGAGCATCATGGAATTGGTGATGGAGGAACGTTGATGATGACGATGGCGACAATCTCCACTCTCCGGAGCCCGGAACGGACTCCAGATCAGCCCTCCCGAGAGAGATTAGGGCTTGGTGGCGGCTCCGTCTCGTAAAACACAATAATTCTTTCTCCTTCATTTTTTTCTCCACGAAACGGAATATATAAGACCTGGGGATACGTCGGTGGAGCATCTGGGGGCCCTCGAGGTAGGGGGCGCGCCCTGCGAAGGGGGCGCGCCCCCCACCCTCGAGGACAGCCCGTGGGCCCCCCGGTGTGGATCTTCTTGCACATATTTTTTATATTTTCTGAAATAATTCTCCGTTGATTTTCAGGCGATCCCGAGAACTTTTTATTTCTGCACAAAAACAACACCATGGCAGTTCTGCTGAAAACAGCGTCAGTCCAGGTTAGTTCCATTCAAATCATGCAAGTTGGAGTCCAAAACAAGGGCAAAAGGGTTTGGAAAAGTAGATACGTTGGAGACATATCAACTCCCGCAAGCTTAAACCTCTGCTTGTCCTCAAGCAATTCAGTTGATAAACAGAAAGTGATAAAGAAAAACTTTGACAAACTATGTTTGCTCTTGTTGTTGTAAATATGTAAGCTAGCATTCAGGTTTTCAACAAGATCATGAACTAACCATATTCACAATAACTTTCAGGTCTCATGACTACTCACATCAATGGCATAATCAACTAGCGAGAAATAATAATAAACCTCGGATGACAACACTTCTCAAAATAATCATGATATGATATAGCAGGATGGTATCTCGCTAGCCCTTTCTGAGACCGCAAAACATAAATGCAGAGCACCTTTAAAGATTAAGGACTGACTAGACATTGTAATTCATGGTAAAAGAGATCCAGTCATGATCATACTCAATGCAAATTATTAGTAATACATGCAACGACATAGGTGCTCTCCTACTAGTGCTTTTTGATAAGAGGATGATGACTCTGCATAAAAGTAAATAGATAGTCCCTTCGCAGAGGGAAGCAGGGATTTGTAGAGGTGCCAGAGCTCGATTTTTAAATAGAGGTGAATACCATTTTGAGCGGTATACTTTCATTGTCAACATAACAACCAGTAATCTCGATATCTCCAATGCTACGCACATTATAGGCGGTTCCCAAACAGAATGGTAAAGTTTATACTCCCCCAACCACCAACAAGCACACTCCACGGCCAGCCGAATCCACGGGTTATCGTCCAAACAAGAAACAGCCCCGGGGGAGTTTTGTTTAATTATTATGATTTTGAGCATGGAACTGGGCATCCCGGTTACCAGCCATTTTCTCGTGAATGATGAGAGGAGTCCACTCATCGTGAGAATAACCCACCTAGCATGGAAGATATAGACAGCCCTAGTTGATACATGAGTTGTTCGAGCATACAAAACAGAATTTCATTTGAAGGTTTAGAGTTTGGCACATACAAATTTACTTGGAACGGCAGGTAAATACCGCATATAGGAAGGTATGGTGGACTCATATGGAACAACTTTGGGGTTTATGGAAGTGGATGCACAAGCAGTATTACCGCTTAGTACACGTGAAGGCTAGAAAGAGACTGGGAAGCGACCAGCTAGAGAGCAACAACGGTCATGAACATGCATTAAAATTAATCAACAATGAATGCAAGCATGAGTAGGATATAATCACCATGAACATAAATATCGTGAAGGCTATGTTGATATGTTTCAACTACATGCGTAAACATGTGCCAAGTCAAGTCACTTCAATCGTTCAGAGGAGGATACCACCCATCATACCACATCACAACCATTTTAATATCATGTTGGCACGCAAGATAGACCATTATAAACTCTGAGCTAATTAAGCATGGCATAAGCAGCTATGATCTCTAATTGTCATTGCAAACATGTTTCATTCATAACAAGCTGAATTAAGAACGACAAGCAATCATATTTACAAAAACAAGAGAGGTCGAGTTCATACCAGCTTTTCTTATCTCAATTAGTTCATCATATATCATCCTTATTGCCTTTCACTCGCACGACCGAACGGTATGGAAAATAATAATAGTGCACGTGCATTGGACTAAGCTGGAATCTGCAGACATTTGATACAAGAGAGAAGACAAGGTAATATGGCTCAAGATTAAATCAACAACAAAGCATATGAGAGCCATTAAACATTTTCATCATGCTCTTCTACTCTTAACCCTTAAAGAAAAGAAAAGAAACTATTTACACGGGAAAGCTCCCAACAAGCAAAAGAAGAACGGGAAATCTTTTTGGGTTTTCATTTTTTTAATTACTACTATAAGCAAAGAAAGTAAACTAGCTAGAAGCTACAACTAATATATTTTTGCTTTTCTAGGTTTTTCTAGGACACAAGAAAAAGACTAAGAAAAAGAGATTGACACTAAGCATGGATGGTACAGTGAAAGAGTGTGAGCACCGATAGCTAGAATAAGTGTGAACATGAAAGTAAGTCGGTGAGAAACACGTACTCCCCCAAGCTTAGGCTTTTGGCCCAAGTTGGTATATGGCCTGTACTGGCCTGACGGATATCCAAAGTTGTAGTTGGGGTCGTACTGAGTTGCAGCAGATGCTGCCTGCTGAGCTGCAGCTTGAAGGCGGGCTGCCTCTGTCATGTTATAATGGGCATTTGCCTCCTCCATAGTTATAGTGTGTCTTCCCTTTTCCTGAAAGTTAAACAAAGTAGGGGCGGGAAGAACAATAGGAATGGCATGCTGCCGGTTAAAGATTAGTCGATAATTGAGAATCTGATTATTCCACTGTATAAACTGGTGACTAGCCATAGCATTACAGTCTAAATAATCAATAGGTAAAGGTTCATCATACGGATGCACCGACACACCAAGATAGCAGGCTACGCGGGTGGCAGAGTTCCCACCAAATAAATCTCCATACAAACCATTATGGTGCAGTCTACGTGCAACAATTGCTCCTAATTATATTGCCTGTCACCTAGTACAGCACTCCTGAGAATGCCGAGATCAGGGACACGCTTGTGGCAGGCTTCATCTTTACCATTTATGCATATACCAATAAAGAGAGCAAAGTAATGAATGGCAGGAAAATGCATGCTCCCCGTGGTGGCTTGTTTGATGTCCCTGGATTCTCCCACTGTAATACTAGCAAGGAATTCTCTAAATTCAGATTTACGAGGATCACTCATACTGCCCCACTGTGGGAGCTTGCAGGCTTCATTAAAATCCTCTAAGTCCACGGTATAAGATTTATCATAAAGATCAAACAGGACAGTGTGAGAATTACGTCAAGATGAAAATTTAAACCTTCTTACAAAGCTATCAGTTAAGCCAAGGTATTGGAGGCACTTATCTTGCATGAAGTCCTCGAGGTCAGCATTACGCACATATGCATAAAATTCATCTTTGATGCCCGCTTGACTCATAAGTTCATACGACAGCCATTCACAAGTCCGTACATTTGCATCCCTCGGTGGTTCATCATCGGGCTCACGGAACGCGAGCCTCGGTTCTTGCTTCCTTGAAGGACCACCTTGGAAGTTTTTCCTAGACATTTTTCTGAAAAATTTAGTAACTCACAATAAAAGTTAACCAAACTCAACAAGATTGATAGCAACAACTCCTACAAGTGCCTAGAAGCTATATCATGCATTAGAACTACTTGGGACCGAGAAAAATTGACATGCAAGCTCTAGAACAAGGTCACTACAGCAGCACAAATTTGCAACAAATAAAGCACTAGAACAAAAACTAATTGGACCAATGGAGGAGTCACATACCAAGGAACAATCTCCGCAAACAGTTTGGTGAATGGTGCTTTGATCAAGGAGATCAAAAATGGCAGCAAAATGAGCTAGAACTCGGGTTTGAGCTGGTTGGGGATTTTTTTTTTGGGAGGAAGAAGAAGAGTATGGGTGAAAGGATAAGTGGAGGGGGCACGTGGGGCCCTCGAGGCAGGGGGGCTGTGCCCTCGAGGCCACGTGCTAGCTCCCCTCGCTGTGTGTTCAGTGCCATATTTTCTTAACTATTCTAGAAAAAATCATATTTCATTTTCATGGCATTTGGAGAACTTTTATTTTCGGGATATTTTTTTATTGCAAGGGTAAGTCTGGAAACAGACAGATAATGCTATTTTGTTTTATTTAACCTAATTAAAGGAAAGTAAAAGGAGGGTACATAAGGTTTGTGCTATCTAAATTCACCTATCCCATGTTCATCAAAAGGAATCCAATAACAAGGTTGATCAGGTCTTGTTAATAAACTCTTTCCGAGTAACATGAAACCGGAGAATTTTCGAATAACACTATGTTACCTCAATGGGGATATGTATGTCCCCAACAATAAGTATGTCATAAGCTTTCTTGATAGTAGGAATAGGAAATTAAAAACCTCCAATAGTGATAGTTGAAGTTTTTCCAATGTAATTGATACTATAGACCTGAGGTTGTTTCCTCGGGAAATGTACCGTATGCTCATTACCATTGACATGAAAAGTGACATTGCCTTTGTTGCAATCAATAACAGCCCCTGCAGTATTCAGAAAAGGTCTTCCAAGAATAATAGACATACTATCATCCTCGGGAATATCAAGTATAACAAAGTCCGTTAGAATAGTAACATTTGCAACTACAACAGGCACATCCTCACAAATACCGACAGGTATAGCAGTTGATTTATCAGCCATTTGCAAAGATATTTCAGTAGGTGTCAACTTACTCAAGTCAAGTCTACGATATAAAGAGAGAGGCATAACACTAACACCGGCTCCAAGATCACACAAAGCAGTTTTAACATAGTTTCTCTTAATGGAGCAAGGTATAGTAGGTACTCCTGGATCTCCTAATTTCTTAGGAATTCCACCCTCAAAAGTGTAATTGGCAAGCATGGTGGAGATTTCTACTTCAGGTATCTTTCTTTTTTTGGCAATAATGTCTTTCATATACTTGGCATAAGGATTTGTTTTAAGCACATCAGTCAAACGCATACGCAAAAAGATAGGTCTAATCATTTCAGCGAAGCGCTCAAAATCCTCATCATCCTTTTTCTTGGATTGTTTCGGAGGGAAAGGCATGGCTTTCTGAACCCATGGTTCTCTTTCCCTATCGTGCTTCCTAGCAACAAAGTCTCTCTTATCATAACGTTGATTCTTTGATTGTGGGTTATCAAGATCAACATTATCTCTACATCCTTATCATTGCTAGGTTGAGCATCAACATGAACACCATCATTAATATTATCGCTAGGTTCATGTTCATTACCAGATTGTGTCTCAGCATCAGAAACACATATATCATTGCGATTCTCAGGTGGGTGAGCTACAAGTTCACTAGAAGCATGCAAATTCCTATGAATTTTCTTTTTGTTCTTCTTAGAAGAACTAGGTGCATCTAAATTAGCTCTCTGAGAATCTTGCTCAATCCTCTTAGGATGGCCTTCAGGATACAGAGGTTCCTGAGTCATTTTACCACCTCTAGTAGCAACTCTAACAGCATAGTCATTATTCTTACTATTTAATTCATTGAGCAAATCATTCTGAGCCTTAAGTACTTGTTCTACTTGAGTGGTGACCATAGAAGCATGTATACTAATAAGTTTCAGTTCCTCTTTAGCACTAGACAGATAATCACTCAAGCGTTCAATCATATGAGCATTGTGTTGTAATTGTCTACCAACATAAGCATTGAAGTTTTCTTGTTTCACAATAAAATTATCAAACTCATCTAAGCATTGGCTAGCCGACTTATAACGAGGAATATCACATTCATCAAATCTATAAAGAGAATTTACCTTCACTACCTGTGTCGGGTTATCAAGACCATGTATTTCTTCAATAGGAGGTAAATTCTTAACATCTTCAGCTTTAATACCTTTTTTCTTTCATAGATTTGTTTGCCTCTTGCATATCTTCAGGACTGAGAAATAGAACACCTCTTTTCTTCGGAGTTGGTTTAGGGGCTGGTTCAGGAAGTGTCCAATTATTTTCATTGGCTAACATATTATTCAATAGTAGTTCAGCTTGTTCCATTGTTCTTTTCCTGAAAACACAACCAGCACAACTATCCAGGTGGTCTCTGGAAGCATCGGTTAGTCCATTATAAAAGACATCAAGTATATCATGCATTTCAAGGGGGTGATCAGGTAAAGCATTAAGTAACTGGAGAAGCCTCCCCCAAGCTTGTGGGAGACTCTCTTCTTCAGTTTGAGCAAAATTATAAATTTCTCGCAAGGCAGCTTGTTTCTTATGGGCAGGAAAATATTTAGCAGAGAAGTAATACATCATATCCTGGGGACTACGCACACAACCCAGATCAAGAGAATTAAACCAAGTCTTAGCATCACCCTTTAACGAGAACGGAAATAGCTTAAGGATATAATAGTAGCGGATCTTTTCATCATTGGTAAACAGGGTGGCTATATCATTCAACTTGGTAAGATGTGCCACAACAGTTTCAGACTCATAGCCATGGAAAGGTTCAGATTCAACCAAAGTAATTAACTCAGGATCAACAGAGAATTCATAATCCTTATCAGTGACACATATAGGTGAAGTAGCAAAAGCAGGGTCATGTTTCATTCTAGCATTCAAGGACTTTTCTTCGAGCTTAGCTAATAACTTCTTAAGATCATATCTATCATTGCAAGAAAGAAAGTCTCTAGCAGTTTCTTCATCCATAACATAACCCTCGGGCATAACAGGCAATTCATATCTATTGGGAGTAGTTTCAACATCACTTCCATAAATATCATCAACATTTGCACTCTCCCTAACCTTAGCAATTTGTTCAGCTAGAAATTCACCTAGTGGCACAGTATCAGGCATAGAGAAAGTTTCATCATACATAGCAGAAGTAGCATCAAAAACATACGACATATCAGATTCAATAGCAGGACTAGGTGTCGCAAGTTTACTCATAACATAAGGAGAATCTAGTGCAGAGCTAGATGGCAGTTCCTTACCTCCCCTCGTAGTTGAGGGTAAGATCTTGGTTTTTGAGTCCTTAAGATTCTTCATAGTGATAAATAGATATAAATCCCAAGTGACTTAAAGAATAGAGCTATGCTCCCCGGCAACGGCCCCAGAAAAAGTCTTGATAACCCACAAGTGTAGGGGATCGCATCAGTTTTCGAGGGTAAAGTATTAAACCCAAATTTATTGATTCGACACAAGGGGAGCCAAAGAATACTCTTAAGTATTAGCAGCTGAGTTGTCAATTCAACCACAACTGGAAACTTAGTATCTGCAGCAAGATATTTTAGTAGCAAAGAAATATGATAGTGGCGGTAGCGGCAACAAAAGTAACGATAGTGTTTTGTAGTTTTTGTGATAATAGCAACGGAAAAGTAAATAAGCGACAAGCAATATAGGTAAAGCTCGTAGGCATTGGATCCGTGATGGGAAATTACGTCGGATGCAATTCATCATGTAGAAGTTATAACCTAGGGTGACATAGAACTAGCTCCAGTTCATCACTGCAATGTAGGCATGTATTCCGAATATAGTCATACGTGCTTATGGAAAAGAACTCGCATGACATCTTTTGTCCTACCCTCCTGTGGCAGCGGGGTCCTATTGGAAACTAAGGGATATTAAGGCCTCCTTTTAATAGAGTACCGGACCAAAGCATTAACACATAGTGAATACATGAACTCCTCAAACTATGGTCATCACCAGGAGTGGTCCCGATTATTGTCACTTCGGGGTTGCCGGATCATAACACATAGTAGGTGACTATAGACTAGCAAGATAGGATCAAGAACACACATATATTCATGGAAACATAATAGGTTCAGATCTGAAATCATGAGAAATCTTTTTGGGTTTTCTTTTCCTTACTACTACCACAGGAATGGAAAGTAAACTAGCTAAAAGCTACAACTATTTTTTCGGTTTTTCTTAAGGTTTTTCAAACACACAAGAAGAAGGCTTAGAAAAGAAAATAAACTAGCATGGATAGTACAATGAAAAAGTATGAGCACCGACAACTGGCATGAGTGTGTCAACATGAATGTAATGTCGGTGAGAAATGCGTACTCCCCTAAGCTTAGGCTTTTGGCCTAATTTGGTCTATGCTCGCGGATCGAAGCTACTCTCTCCGGTGTACTAAGGAGGGTCCTCAGGGTGCCACTGGTTGGCGCTCTCCTCCGGATCCCTGATAACCCACAAGTATAAGGGATCGCAACAGTTTCGAGGGTAAAGTATTAAACCTAAATTTGTTGAGTCGACACAAGGGGAGCCAAAGAATACTCTTAAGTATTAGCAACTGAGTTGTCAATTCAGCCACACCTGGAAACTTAGTATCTGGTAGCAAGATAGTTTAGTAGCACAGTAATATGATAGTGGTTGTAGCAGCAATAAAAGTAAAGATAGTGTTTTTGTAGTTTTTGTGATGATAGCAACGGAAAAGTAAATAGAAGCTAGCAATATAGGTAAAGCTCGTAGGCATTGGATCGGTGATGGGAAATTACGTCGGATGCAATTCATCATGTAGAAGTTACAACCTAGGGTGACACAGAACTAGCTCCAGTTCATCAATGCAATGTAGGGATGTATTCTGAATATAGTCATACGTGCTTATGGAAAAGAACTTGCATGACATCTTTTGTCCTACCCTCCCGTGGCAGCGGGGTCCTATTGGAAACTAAGGGATATTAAGGCCTCCTTTTAATAGAGTACCGGAGCAAAGCATTAACACATAGTGAATACATGAACTCCTCAAACTATGGTCATCGCCATGAGTGGTCCCGATTATTGTCACTTCGGGGTTGCAGGATCATAACAAATAATAGGTGACTATAGACTTGCAAGATAGGATCAAGAACACACATATATTCATTGAAACATAATAGGTTCAGATCGGAAATCATGGCACTCGGGCCCTAGTGACAAGCATTAAGCATAGCAAAGTCATAGCAATATCAATCTCAGAACATAGTGGATACTAGGGATCAAACCCTAACAAAACTAACTCGATTACATGATAGATCCCGTCCAACCCATCACCGTCCAGCAAGCCTACGATGGAATTACTCACGCACGGAAGTGAGCATCATGGAATTGGTGATGGAGGAAGGTTGATGATAACGATGACGGCGATCTCCACTCTCCGGAGCCCCGAACGGACTCCAGATCAGCCCTCCCGAGAGAGATTAGGGCTTGGTGGCGGCTCCGTCTCGTAAATCGTGATAATTATTTCTCCTTGATTTTTTTCTCCATGAAACAGAATATATAGGACCTGGGGATACGTCGGTGGAGCATCGGGGGGTCCTAGAGGCAGGGGCGCGCCCTGGGAAGGGGGGCGCGCCGCACACCCTCGAGGACAGCCCGTGGGCCCCCTGGTGTGGATCTTCTTGCAGGTATTTTTTATATTTTTTGAAATAATTCTCTGTTGATTTTCAGGCGATTCCAAGAACTTTTTATTTCTGCACAAAAACAACACCATGGCAGTTCTGCTGAAAACAGCGTCAATCCGGGTTAGTTCCATTCAAATCATACAAGTTAGAGTCCAAAACAAGGGCAAAAGGGTTTGGAAAAGTAGATACGTTGGAGACGTATCAATAGCGAGTGTGGAAAAGTGGTGGTAGGAGTTGCGAAATTGTCCCTAAGCAATTGACTACGTTACTAGACCGATAGCAAGTTTTATGTGGGAGAGGCCACTGCTAGCATGTCATTCCTGACTTGGAATTCTATGCACTTATGATTGGAACTATTAGCAAGCATCCGCAACTACTAACGGTCATTAAGGTAAAACCCAACCATAGCATTAAGATATATTGGGCCCCCTTCAATCCCGTATGCATCAATTTATATGCTAGGTTGAAGCTTCTGTCACTCTTGCCCTCCAATACATAGTCCTATCAACATACAACTAACCCTATGGTGTGATCCACGCGCGCGCTCATATGATGGGCACCAAAGGACAGCAACATACCACAAGCAATTTAAACCAATCATAGCAATTCACCAATTACCGATAAGACAATGAAAATCTACTCAGACATCATAGGATGGCAACACATCATTGGATAATAATATGAAGCATAAAGCACCATGTTCAAGTAGAGGGTACAGCGGGTTGCGGGAGAGAGGACCGCTGTAGATAGATGGGGGAAGGTGATGAAGATGTTGGTGAAGATGACGGAGGTGTTGGTGTAGATCGTCGTCACACGATGATGGCCCCGGCGGCGTTCCAGTGCCACCGGGAGAGAGGGGGAGAGAGCCCCCTCCTTCTTCTTCTTCCTTGACCTTCTTCCTAGATGGGAGAAGGGTTTCCCCTCTGGTCCATAGCCTCCATGGCGGCGGAGGGGCGAGAGCCCCTCCGAGATTGGATCTGTCTCACTGTCTCTCTCTATTGCTGCGTTCCCAGATTCTGGCCTTTCACCGCTTCTTATATTCTTGGAGATCTGTAACTTTGATTGGGCTGAATTTTTGGCACTATTTGTATCCGGATATTAGCTTTCTTGCAGCGAAATAAGGGCACCAACCTCCTTACAGGGTGGCCACGAGGGTCAGGGGCGCGCCTGACCCCCTGGGGCTTGCCCCCTGCCTCATGGCCCCCTCGGGCATCGTCTCGCGTTGATTCTTCTTCCCAAAATTCATAAATATTCCAAAAAAAATCTCCGTCCTTTTTTATCTCGTTTGGACTACGTTTGATATGGATATTCTGCGAAACAAAAAACATGCAACAAACAGGAACTGGCACTAGGCACTAGATCAATATGTTAGTCCCAAAAATAGTATAAAAAGTTTCCACAAGTATGTAAAAGCTGTGGAATATTGGCATGGAACAATCAAAAATTATAAATAAAATGGAGACGTATCACCAGGTTAGGCTGAGTGATGAGCGTGATCGTATCAAAGAACCTGCTGACTAAATCCAGCACTTTTTCTCTAGAATGGTATCATCTCTACCTTCGACAAAGGCTTCTTCGATAGGGCGCTGACAATATGGCATGGACAGCGAGGGGTGTTTTTGGGCGACAACATGGCGGGAATCATATGTGTCGAGGAGACTCGTGGTGTAGCCGAGGTGCTGAAGTCATATACCCATCAACCCACCATGCCTCCCTGCAGGCTGCAGGGATGTGGATGTTGGTCAGCTCCCGTTGTCGCTGGAGTACTTTCAGATTACTACTTTCTAGCTCTGTTATCTTGTAGTTTTACACTTCGTTTAAAAAATTAAAGGGAAATCATTATTTTCAACCCACTGATCTATGGCTTCCGCAAACCTCCTCGCGAGCCGTCGGATCGCCTTGCGATCATGTGGCTCTCACCCGTCGGATGCTCTCAAGCCCATACAACATTGCTCCAATCGGCACTCAGGTCATTTCATCTCAGAGCGTCATTTCCACGAGGAGTGTTGTGTTTCAGGCCATGGAAGGTGACGCTCCACAACTCTGGTACCTGACCAACCTTCTCCCAAATTGCATTGTTGACATCAAGGATAAAAAGATGGGTTTTATATCATATTGCTTGAGTTTATCCCTCTACATCATGTCATCTTGATTAAGGTGTTACTCTGTTCTTATGAACTTAATACTCTAGATGCATTCTAGATAGCGGTCGATGTTTGGAGTAATAGTAGTAGATGCAGAATCGCTTAGGTCTACTTGTCACAGATGTGATGCCTTTATTCATGATCACTGCCATAGATATCATCATAACTTTGCGCTTTTCTATCAATTGCTCGACAGTAATTTGTCTACCCACCATATGTTTTATTCCAAAGAGAAGCCTCTAGTGGAACCTATGGCCCCTGGGTCTATTTTCCTTCTTATATTTCCAGATCTATAAAACAAAAAACCTGAAAATATATTGCTGCAATTATTTAGCTTTTTACTTTAATTTTAAATGTATCTCTATCAGATCTCACTCTTGTTCGTGATGTTGAAGGGATTGACAACCCCTTTTCCGCGTTGTGTTCAATTGTTTGTTAGTTTGTGCAGGAGCATATATTGGAGACTTGCTTGTACCTCCTACTAGATTGATACCTTGGTTCTCAACTAAGGAAAATAATTATCTCTACTTTGCTACATCACCCTTTCCTCTTCAAGGAAAAAATCAATGCAAGCTCAATAAGTAGCAAGAAGAATTTCTTGCACCATTGCCGGGGAGGTGTACATCAAGCCTACCAAGTACTTGTCATAAATTCTCATTTCTTGCACTTACATTATTTGCCATTTTCCTCTCGTTTTCATCTCCACAATTTCTAAAACATTTTCAGAAAAACACATAAATATTTGCCTTTTTATTCACCCTTTTTCCATTCGTCTTTCTCGTTTAATTTTGTTTGCTTGTGTGCTAGATTGCTTGCTTTGTCACAAAGAATCCTGAAAATAATAAGTTGTGTGACTTTTCTAATACTAATAATAATGATTTTATTAGTACTCTGATTGCTCCTGCCACTAGTGCGGAATCTTATGAAATCAATGCCGCTTTGTTGAATTTTGATATGAAAGAACAATTTTCCGGTAGTCCTAATGAAGATGCTGCATCCCATATAAATACTTCCGTTGAGTTATGTTATATGCAAAAGAAAAGATATGTGGATAATGATATCATTAAATTGAAGCTATTTCCATTCTCTCTATCGTGCGAAAACTTGGTTTTCAACTCTACCTAAAAATACTATTGATTCATGGAATAAATGTAAAGATGCTTTTATTTCCAAGTATTTTCCACCCGCTAAGACCATCTATCTTAGGAACAATATAATGAATTTTAGACAACTATATCATGAGTATGTTGCACAATCGTGGGAAAAGATGAAATTAATGATAAGAAATTGCCCTACTCATGGTTTAGGTTTATGGATGATCATACAATTTTTTTATGCCGGGTTGAATTTTGCATCTAGAAATCTTTTATATTCGGTCACGGG
>LR738714.1:18243290-18287161 GCA_902687465.1 Secale cereale | reverse complement strand
TAATTTTCTGGAAATCACATTAGGAGAAGCTACTAAACTCCTAGGTAATATTATGGTAAATTATTCTCAATGGCATACCGAAAGATCATCTACTAGTAAAACAGTGCATGCAATAGAAGGGATTAATACTTTGAGTGAAAAGATGGATGATCTTATGAAATTAATTGCTAGCAAGGGTTCTTCTATGGATCCTAATGATTTGCTTTTGTCTACTTTGCTTGAGAATAATAATGAATCTATGGATGTGAATTTGGTTGGTAGGAACAATTTTGGTAATAACACGTATATAGGTAATTTCAACCCTAGGTCGTTATCTAGTAATGCCTCTAATAATTATGGTAATTCCTACAACAATTCTTATGGAATTATAATAAGATACCTTCTAATCTTGAGAGTAAAATTAAGTTATTTATTAGTTCCCAGAAGGTTTTTAACGCTATGGTAGGAGAACAAACACTTAAGATTGATGATTTGGCTAGGAATGTTGATAGAATTTTTCTTGAAATTGATTCTTTGAAAATTAGATATGTTGGGGAACGTTGCATGGGAAACAAAAAAATCCTACGAACACCCAAGATCCAATCTAGGAGATGACCATCTACGAGAGGAGAGATTCGATCTACATACCCTTGTACATCGCTAAGCGGAAGCGTTAAAGAATGCAGTTGATGTAGTGGTACGTTTCCGTGATCCAATCATGATCCGTCCCGCGAACTCCGATCTAGTGCCGAACGGACAACACCTCCGTGTTCAACACAAGTATGGCTTGATGACGCCTTACCTCATCGATCTAGTGAGCAATGGTGAAGTAGTAGCTCGAGTCCCCCGGCAGCATGACGGCGTGGTTGCGGTGGTGGTGGAGAAATGTTGGTAGGGCTTCGCCAAGCCAAGCGGAGAAAAAGGAGGACTAGGAGAGAGATGAAGGGCAGCACCGTGGCATAGATCTGTATCTAAAAGGTGTGGATGTCCTCTCTCTACCTCTCTATATATAGGGGAAGGGAAGAGGGGGTGGCACCCCTAGGGTTTCCCCTAGGGGTCTCCTTCGGAAATACATCGAGATAATCCTTCACAACTAGTACTTCCTCCTAAACAACTCCCGAGAGTGCATTCACTTGCGTCTTCCGGGGTGTGTGTCTTGACACATACTTGATCCTTTTTCCTTCCGGGGTGGTGAGAAGAATAGATCTACTGGTGCAAGCAATGTTTCCTTCAAACTTGGATAGCCAATCCATATCTATGATTACATCCAAACCCTGGGATTCCAAAATGATGAGGTCCGTGGGAAATACATGTCTCCCAATGGTCAATGGCAAATGATAACATCCTCGGCTAGCCATGTACTCTGCTCCAGGGGAACTCACTAACATAGGTGACTTAAGGGCTATGGTGGGCAAATGTTACTTTTCCACAAAACCCCTTGATTTGTATGAATGAGATGCACCAGTGTCAAAAAGAACAAGGGCTGTAAATGCATTAACCAAAAACTTACCAACCACTGCGCCGGGCTGCTCGTCAATATCATCCACATTGATGTGATTTACTTCTCCTCTGGTGAATGGGTTGGGCTTCTTTTCTGAGCTTACATTGCCATTTCCATTCTTGCCTTCAGGACACTCCGTGGCATAATGTGCAGTCTTCCCACACTTGAAACTAGTAATGTGACTAGGATCCTTCCTGGCGGGCATTGATGGAGTGGCACAGTTCTGATTGTTGCTTCCTCCATTCCCATTGCCATTCTTGGGGACACTATGGTTGTGTGAAATTCCTCCATTGTGAGAATGGCCTCTAGTGGTGGGATGGTTATGTCCTCCTAAGTATGGGGAATAACGGGGCTTCTGCTGGGCTCCAGAGTTATACTTCCCCGATCCATACTTCCTCTTGCGGGTCTCAATCTTCTGCTGCTTTCCTTCGATCATGATAGCCTTGTCTACTAACTCCTGGTAGTTGTTGTAGGTGGCTACCATCAGTTGCATGCGTAACTCATCATTTAGTCCCTCCAAAAACTTCTCCTGCTTCGCGGCGTCAGTGGCCACATCATCTGGCGCATAGCGAGCTAACTGCCTAAAGTCATCCACGTACTGCCCCACGGTACGGTTTCCTTGGCGCAAGTTGTGAAACTCACGCTTCTTCAGGTTCGTGGCTCCAGCTGAGACATGTGCAATACGAAAGGCTTGCTAAAACTGATCCCAAGTAACTGTAGCAAGTAGATAAGTGGTGGTGTAGTTCTCCCACCAAGCGGTTGTTGGTCCCTCAAGCTGATGTGCGGCAAAGCGCACTCTCTCTGTGTCTATGCATCCTGCAGTTGCTTACTGATAACGCACAAGTATAGGGGATCACAACAGTTTTTGAGGGTAGAGTATTCAACCCAAATTTATTAATTCGACACAAGGGGAGCCAAAGAATATTCTCAAGTATTAGCAGTTGAGTTGTCAATTCAACCACACCTGAAAGACTTAATATCTGTAGCATAGTATTTAGTAGGAAAGTAATATGGAAGTAACGATAATGGTGGAAAAGTAACAGTAGCAGTTTTCGTAGCAATCGTAATAGTGGCAACGGAAAAGTAACTAAGCAAAGATCAATATGTGAAAAGCTTGTAGGCAAGGGATCAATGATGGATAATTATTGTAAGTTAGGAAAGAACGGGCTGCTGATCGCATGCCTCGTCCCTCTCATATTCATGTATATATAGAGTACAGAGATACAATCAGGTTACAAACAGTTTCCATGTACATAAGATATCATGCCATCTATATGAGGATTGGCGTTCACGCCAAGATGAGCAGCAACGGACGTGACTGTTGTGGAAGAATCGGAACGGCCGGATACGACCGTCCGTTCATGCTCTAGCACGCCCCCGCAGTCTGAACCCGGGAGAGCAGCGACGTGAAGAGTGGTCCGAAAGTCATGAAATAATGTTGTCGGTAGTCCTTTTGTGAAAATGTCCGCAAATTTAGAGGACGAGGGGACATGAAGAACACGAACGGCACCCAGAGCAACCTTCTCACGAACAAAGTGAATGTCCAACTCGATATGCGTCGTGCGACGATGTTGAACCGGGTTGGCAGAAAGATAAACTGGACTGACGTTATCGCAATAGACAATGGTAGCACTATCAATAGGTCGGTGAAGTTCATGTAGTAATTGGCGGACCCAACAAGATTCAGCCACTGCCGTTGCAACAGCTCTGTACTCCGCCTCGGCACTGGAGTGTGACACCGTTGTTTGGCGTCGCGAGGACCAAGAGATAAGATTATCACCGAGGAACATGCAAAACCCCGACGTGGAACGTCTGGTGTCCGGGCATCCAGCCCAATCAGCATCCGAATAGGCAGTGAGAGAATGGGACGAAGAAGAGTGTATGAGAAGACCATGATGGAGAGTACCTTTGAGGTACCGAATAATGCGTTTAATTAGATGGAAGTGAGGCTCTTTAGGATCATGCATATGAAGGAAAACTTGTTGAACGGCATAGGCTATTTCGGGACGAGTGAGAGTGGCGTACTGAAGAGCTCCAGCAAGACTCCGGTAGAGGGAGGGATCGGTGACGAGAGTGCCAACCGAACCGGATAATTTGGCCTTGGTATCGATAGGAGTTTGGACAGGATGACAGTCGCGCATACCTGCACGAGAGAGGATGTCGAGAATATATTGGCATTGAGATAGATGAAGACCGGAGGCGGTGCGAGTTACAGAAATACCAAGGAAGTGGTGGAGGGTGCCGAGATCCTTCATGGCGAATTCGGTGCTAAGGGACTGGATGATAGACTGTAGGAGTGCGTGAGTAGAAGCGGTGAGAATGATGTCGTCGACATAAAGAAGAATATAGGCTAGCTTATTGTTGCGATGAAGGATAAATAGAGAGGCATCGGACTTGGACTCAGTAAATCCCATTGTGCGAGCAAAGGTTGCGAAATGCTGAAACCATGCGCGGGGTGCCTGTTTGAGGCCATAGAGGGATTTGAGAAGACGACAAACATGAGTGGATGTAGAGGATCCACGAAGCCGGATGGTTGTTGGCTGTAGACTACTTCATCAAGATGACCATGAAGAAAGGCGTTTTTAACATCTAGTTGATGGATCGGCCAGGAGTGGGATGTAGCTAAAGACAGAACAATACGAATGGTCGTAGGTTTGACAACGGGGCTAAAAGTCTCGTCAAAATCAACCCCATGTTGCTGAGAGAAACCTCGAACAACCCACCGAGCTTTATGGCGAGAGAGAGAACCATCAGGATTGTATTTGTGACGAAAGACCCATTTGCCGCTAACAATATTAGCACCTAAAGGGGGAGGAACTAATTGCCGAGTTTTATTGAGTGTGAGAGCATCGAATTCTTCCTGCATGGCGTGTCGCCAAGAGGGATCACGTAGGGTTGTGAGATAGCTGTGAGGGATGGGAGAGGTTGTGATGGCTGATAAATTAAGGCGATCAATTGGTGGTGGAAGCCGGCCGGTGACTGAGCGTGTACGATGAAGTGGTGGCGCTGGGTGTGGAGCTGATTCAGACGAAGGTGTAGCAGATTGGGTTTGAGACAGAGAACTTACAAAAGGTGGTTCGACTGGAGATGAAGGTCGGCCGGAAGATGTAGGACCCTCTGGTGGTGGAGATGCGGGAGGAGGTGAGCTAGGTGTGGCTGTTTGGATGCTTTGGGAACTGTGGCCAGGAAAACCATGCATTACGGGTGCATGCATAGTGGGTTGGGCAGCTGGTACTGGTGTTGGAGCATGAGCTACTGGGTGGTGCACGTATTGTGTGGCTGGTGGTGGATCGAATATGGCAGGGGTGGTGGTGGTGGTGTAGGAGAGGATTCAGGTGCGTAAGGAAATGTGGTCTCGTCAAAGATAACGTGACGTGAGATAATGATGCGCCGGGTTGTGAGATCAAGACAGCGGTACCCACGATGACGTGTAGGATAACCCAGAAAAACACATTTAGTTGAGCGGGCACTAAGTTTATTAGGAGAAGTGGAGGATGTGTTAGGGTAGCAAAGGCAACCGAATACTCGAAGGTCATTGTAGTACGGAGAGAGGCCGAACAGCAGGGTATAAGGTGTTGAAAATTTCCGTGCGGCTGTAGGCCGAATGTTTATGAGGTAGGTGGCGGTATGGAGGGCTTCGGCCTAAAGAGATGGTGGCATGGAGGCTTGAAAGAGAAGTGTGTGAATGACGTCATTAGTAGTACGGATTGCTCGCTCGGCAGTACCATTTTGCTGGGAGGTGTAAGGACAAGATAGGCGAAAAAGGATGCCATGGGTGGTGCAGAAGCTATTTAGTTTAGAGTTTTCAAATTCTCGGCCATTGTCACATTGGAGTGTAGAAATAGACAGATTAAATTGGGTACGAGCATAGGCGTGAAAGGCAGTGAAGGTGGCGTATACATCAGACTTTTTGCGTAGGGGAAAGCTCCAAAAATAATGTGTATAATCATCGACGATGATAAGATAATAACAAAAACCGGAAGTGCTAGGGACCGGGGATGTCCATAAAGCACAATGAATTATTTCAAACGGGCGAGTAGTAGAAGTCTGACAAGCATAAAATGGTAGCCTAACATGTTTGCCTAACTGACATGCATGACAGAGGGGAGGCCCTCCTCTATTGAAAGAAATATGCTGGGAGCTATGAAGACGTGACATGGTGTGGTTGCCGGGGTGTCCAAGTCGTCGATGCCAAAGCGAGGTGGAGGCGATGATGGTATGAGCTTCGGCAAGTGCTGGTTGGTGGAGAGGGTAGAGTGGTCCGGAGCTATTGCATCGAAGAATCACGGTCCTGGATGGAAGAGCCTTCATAGAAAAACCGAAGGGATCAAATTCAATAGAACAATAATTATCAATGGTAAATTGACGAACAGATACGAGATTTTTGATAATATTGGGAACAACAAGAATATTGCGAAGATACATAGGTTTAGAGAGAGATGCAAGTGTTTGGGAGCCAATATGAGTGATGGGAAGAGATGCGCCATTGCCAACGGTTACTGTATGAGCGGAGGAGGGTGTGAGAGATTGAAGTTTACCCGGATCGGATGCCATATGGGAGGAAGCGCCGGAATCCATATACCATTCGTTGTTGGGGAAGTGCATGTTGTTCAGGGCAGTGACAAGCGCGGGGTCGAGCTGTTGTTGCTGCTGCTGGAAATTCAGAGGAGGTGCCGCCTGGTGGAGCTGCGTGTTGGTATACCCAGCTGCTGGAGCATATGCTGCATATGCTTGAGAAGTGCTTGTAGGACGAGGACCAAGGAGGCCTGGAGCTGGACCACGCCATGCACGTGGCTGCTGCCATGGTTGAGGCTGGGACGGCGCCGGGTGTTGGGCATGGCCTGCACGAGTTGGCAGCCCTGTCCACGGATTGAACATCCATGGTTCACTGCGTCCACGACCGTGTCCGCCGCGGCCACGTCCGCGGCCGCCACTGCCGCCGCCGCCGCGGTAGCCTTGGCCATTGCTGTTGAAGGAGACTGAGCTGCCTCGTGCTGTGCCGCTGGAAGGTGCACGCTCGCCACCGGCGCTTGGAAGAATGATGTTGCCGCTAGCCCAGAGAGCCGTGGCAGTAGCGTTCCTGGCGTCCGTCTTCTTCTGTGCCTCCTCAAGAACTAGTGTTGATCTGGTCTGCAAGAAGGAAGGGAACGGCGCCTGAAACGGAAGAAAAGTACGCAAGTGTGCATACTGCTTGTTGAGGCCACGTAACAGGGTGAGTGTCAGGGATATGGTTAGTAGGTATAAACCGGATATTGTAAACCGGCTTAGTTATATCGTACATGGTTTTAATATTTTAGTAGAGATTAAGGCCCATGAGATTTCAAGGCCCATGTATAGAAGTACGGTTTGTAAACCGCCAAGAGATGTAACTTGAGAGATAAGAAAGAAAAGACAGAGGCCGAGGCGGACACGATTATGAGCCGGCCTCGGGACTCTGTAAACCGGACCAGGCGTCACCTCTATATAAAGGGACGACCCGGCGACGGTTCAAGGACAAGCAACAATCAATCCGTCGATACGCAGGCAAAGCGAATCCGCTCCCTGTAAACCGACGCCCAAGCAATATCAACCAACTAGACGTAGGCTTTTACCTTCTCCGAAGGGGCCGAACTAGTATAAATCCTTTGTGTCCTTTGTGTGCCATGAATCCTTTCAAGCTAACCCGTGCGATGGTTCCATCATCAAGTCCGCTAAACCGGACATCTGCCGTGTTATTTCCACGACAGTTGGCGCCCACCGTGGGGCCTGCGCACGATGGTTTCGAGTTCTTGAAAGGCGGCTTCGAAGGGTTAAAGGGTTACGCAGTCGGCCGGATGACCAAGAGTCGTCGTGGCCGGATCTACATCGACGACGCGGGTTGGGGACCGGAGGCCGATTCGATCGAATACGGGTACCGGGTCCCCTTCGGCAGCATCCAAGTCTTCATTGGCAAAATTGGTGAACCGGGACCTGAGCCGGACACCCTCCCCAACATCGTCGAGCCGGCTCAGCGTGCGAGATCGGCCCGGATTCAGCCTGCCATGAAGCATGTGTTCGTTGGAGCAATTCACGGAGGCCAAGCCGAGGACGGATCGGAATCTGATGGTGCAACCTTTGTCCACTCAGATGACGAGTCTTCATTCGGGGAAACTGAATCTCTGTATCAGTTGCGGGACGGCCGGTCTGAGGGCGAGTCCGATGGAAACAGTATTCCGGACCCCTTTGGCCCGCCAAACCGGGTGGCGGTCTTCATGGCCGGTTCACAACCCCCGACGAACGGAACAACAGCAGAGGCTGGTGCAGGGGGAAGCGGTTCAAATCCCTCCCTTACTGAAGTTCTATCCACCTTGATCGAGGAGTTCACAGCTAAAGCAGTGGAGGTCGTGGCTCCAGCAGACAAGGCGCAACATGATGCAGCGCTTCTTCAGTTGAAAGCCCGGATCGATCAGTTAAAGGAGGATTTAAAAGCGGAAGGAGAGATGTTAGCCATAAGGCAAGCAGAGTTGGATGATCAAGCCTTTCATTTAAGGATGGAGCAGGCTTCTGTAGAAGGAGTAAGGGGGCGAAAGTATCGATCCCGCCTACCGCCTGGTTTCGAATCTGCGAATTTGTTCAGAACACCTGGGGCTGGGGCCAGTAATAATCCGGCCTTAAACCGGAGAAGCCCACCGGCTCGGGACGAGCCGGTTCAGCAGCCCGCTGCAGAACGGGAGCATCGGATTACATCGGCGCCTTATGTTCCTGTCCCTCCGGGACACTATTCAAACCCTTTGGATAATATTGCTGCAACGGCAGCACGGTTGGCCGCTTTACCCGTGGAGGAGACATCCCCGGTGGCGATAGAGGCGCGCAGGGCCCAGAAGCTGCTTAATATGGCATTAATACAGCAGCAAGCGTACTCTCATAGCAGGGAAAGGTTACATTCAACACCACGTCCCAACCGAAGTTACTCTAGACATTGGGAGGAGCCAGAAGTGTCTAGCAGTGAGCGCAGGAGACATCAGCACAGGCAGGATAATCCGGCAAGGGCGGAGATGCCAGCCCCGGACCTAAACCGGCCTAGATCGGAGGCCAGGGAGGAAATTCGTCAGTCGACGCCGGTTCACACAGCCACTACAGGGACAGGAGCTACAGCGAGCGGTTTTGGAATACAATGTCTCGTCCCCGCCCTGCGGAGCGTTAAGTTGCCCAAGGATTTCAAAGTACCTCGCAAGGTGCCTAATTACACAGCCGATTTACCGCCCGAAGCTTGGGTGGAGAGTTACGAGATGGCCATGGAAATGCTGGACGTGGATGAATCGGCTTGTGCCAAATATTTCACTATGATGCTTGAGGGCACGGCCCGGACTTGGCTGAAGGCGCTACCTCCGAATTCTATCGGGTCATGGGGGGAGCTGCGCAGTCAGTTCATCAAAAACTTCAAGGATACATGCAAGCAACCAATGTCGGTGATAGATTTAGCAGCATGTGTGCAAGGAGAGCAGGAGTCTACAGCAGCTTGGGTACGCAGAGTGGCAGAGATCTTGCACTCCTCAAATGGCATCAACCCTAGCACAGCAATTGTAACATTGGAGAACAATTGCCGGTTTGAATCTTTAAAATTAAAACTCGGACGGCTCAAACGGGAATGCAATGACATGGGGACTTTAATGAGCGCCCTGGTGAAGTACGGAGACTCAGATAATACCAAGTATCCGGAGTCAGAAGGAGATAAAACGGGGAAGGCCAGCAAGTCTGGTAAACCGGCGCCGGCTAATCCGGTTACTTCAAGCTTTTTGGGCAAACGGAAGGCAGAAAATAGCTCCGATTTTGTTGCTAATACACAGGCTCAAGGCGGTCTTCAGGTTAATCAGCAGGGTTCCACTCTCCAAACCGGCGGAGGAAACCCGGGTTGGGAGCAGGATTTGGATCAACCCTGTCTAAAGCATAGAGGAAGAGGGAGGATTGCAAGGCACACTATAAGAGAATGCCTGTCCTTTATGAAAGCAGGGAACGGCCGTTTTAATCCTCCTAGCCGGCCCCCGAACGGCGGTTCAGGGCCCGGGTTTTATGGTCCGGGTTATCAAGGGAACAACTCCGGATCAGGATATAGGGGCAACGGCGGTTATCAAGGGAACAACGGCGGTTATCAATCCCGGCCAGGCGGCCAAAATAGTCAAGGAAACTACAATGGTCAGGGAAATCAATCGCATCATCAAGGTGGTTACAATGGTCAAGGAAGTCAATCACATCATCAAGGTGGTTATCATGGTCAGGGAAATCAATTGCATCATCAAGGTGGTTACAACAGTCAGAATAATCAGCAGCAGGGCCAAGGGAGTTACAATAACCAAGGAAACCAGCAGCAACAGCGTCCGCAGCAACAGCAGCAATCCGGATACCAGAGTAATCCGAAGGAGTTGAGCAGCGGTCAATATCATGTCTTCACCACGAGTTTATGTAAGAGAGACCAGAAGGTTTTAAAGCGGGCTGTTAATGCAGTAGAACCGGCGACGCCACAATTTCTACGATGGTCAGAGCAGCCCATTGTATGGAGCAGAGAGGACCACCCGTTACGGGTAGATAACCCGGGACATTTAGCCTTGGTGGTAGCACCTCAGGTGGGAGGATACAAGTTTACTAAAGTCCTCATGGATGGAGGTAGCAGTATCAATATATTATATTACGAGACCTTTCGTCGTATGGGTCTGACAGATAAAAAGTTAAGGACATCAAACACAGTGTTTCACGGGGTGGTCCCAGGTAAGTCAGCTTATCCAGTTGGTAAGATTGACTTAGAAGTTACCTTTGGAGATGAGCATGATTCCAGATCGGAGATGATCACTTTTGAAGTTGTCAAAATTAAAAGTCCATATCATGCTTTGTTTGGAAGGACGGTTTATGCTAAATTTATGGCTAGGCCATGTTACGTTTATTTGCAGCTTAAGATGCCGGGTCATAAAGGCACGATTACGGTGCACGGCAGTCGTAAGATAGCAGTGGAGTGTGAGGAAGGTGATGCAGCTTATGCAGAAGCGGTATGTGCCACGGAAGAGTTAAAATTTTATAAAGATAATGTTGATCCGGCAGATATGACTCCGCTGAAGAAACCAACTACCGAGCATGATCCGGCTTTGAAGTTCAAATCAGCGAAAGAGACTAAGCAGGTTGATTTTGTGCCTGGAGACTCGTCTAAGCAATTCACCATCAGTGCCAACCTGGATCCTAAATAGGAAAGCGCGCTCATCGAGTTCATCCGTGAGAACCGGGATATCTTTGCATGGAAACCTTCTGACATGCCAGGTATACCGAGGGAACTCGCTGAGCACAAGTTGAATATTGATCCAAAGTTTAAACCGGTAAAACAGTATCTACGCCGCTTTAATGAAGAGAGGCGCAAAGCTATAGGAGAAGAAGTGGCCAGACTTTTGGCGGCAGGGTTCATAGTGGAAGTTTTTCATCCGGAATGGTTGGCTAATCCGGTTCTGGTTCTAAAGAAGAATGGGAAGTGGAGGATGTGTGTGGATTACACAGACCTCAATAAAGCTTGCCCGACTGATCCTTTTGCTCTACCTCGCATTGATCAGATTATTGATGCCACAGCGGGGTGTGAGCGACTGAGTTTTCTGGATGCGTATTCAGGTTATCACCAGATCAAGATGGCAGTTGAAGATCAAGAGAAGACAGCTTTCATAACCCCTTTTGGTGCTTTTTGCTATGTATCTATGCCCTTTGGGCTCAAGTGTGCACAGGCAACTTATCAGCGTTGCGTTCAGAATTGTTTGAAAGGGCAGATAAGAAGAAACGTGCATGCTTATGTGGATGACATCATGGTCAAATCAAAGGAGGAAAGAACAATGATAGAAGACCTCAGAGAAACCTTTGATAACCTTCGGGCTTACAGGATGATGCTTAATCCGGAGAAATGTGCCTTTGGTGTCCCGGCTGGTAAGCTTCTGGGATTCCTGGTCTCGAACAGGGGAATAGAAGCCAACCCGGAGAAGATCAAGGCCATCACATCTTTGACAAAACCGGTTTGCATCAATGATGTTCAGCGCATAGCTGGCCGGATCACGGCGCTGAGCCGGTTTATCAGTCGCTTAGGAGAAAAGGCGATCCCGCTTTATCAAATGTTGAAGAAAACGGACCGGTTCATTTGGAGTGATGAGGCAAATACAGCGTTTGAGAATCTGAAACAGCAGCTAGCAAAACCACCGGTTTTAGCTGCTCCCATTGATAAGGAGCCTTTGCTGTTATATGTTGCTGCAAACACACGGGCAGTCAGCGTTGCGATTGTTGTTGAGCGCAAGGAAGCAGGGAAGGAACATCCGGTTCAGCGCCCGGTTTATTATGTGAGTGAAGTACTCATCGAATCTAAACAAAGGTACCCTCATTGGCAGAAGTTGGTATATGGCGTGTTCATGGCAAACCGGAAACTGAAGCATTATTTCCAAGGGCATCCAATAACTGTGGTTAGTTCAGCTCCGTTGGGGGACATAATCCAGAATAGGGAAGCTACAGGCAGGGTAGCCAAGTGGGCCATTGAGCTCAGTCCGCATGAATTGAAGTATGTACCGCGTACTGCTATAAAATCTTAGGCATTGGTCGATTTCATCAATGACTGGACGGAGTTGCAGACTCCTGAGGAGAAGCCGGATCTTACTTATTGGACGATTCACTTCGACGGTTCAAAGCAGTTGGAGGGCTCGGGGGCTGGAGTTGTCTTAACTTCCCCCAGAGGTGATAAATTTTGTTACATCCTCCGGTTATTATTTCCTTGTACTAATAATGCAGCAGAATATGAAGCGCTACTTCATGGTTTGCGATTGGCAAAAGAGATGAATTTGAGCCGGGTTAAGTGCCTGGGCGATTCAGACCTAGTGGCACAGCAAGTTTCGGGCAAGTGGGATTCAAGGGATCCCCTCATGGCGGCTTATCGACGAGAGGTTGAAGCGGTCGCAGGATATTTCAAGGGATACCAGGTGGAGCATATAGACCGGCGGAGGAATGAAGCAGCCGACGCTTTAAGCCGGCTAGGATCGCAACGTAAACCGGTACCACCAAACACCTTTTTGGATGAGTTGCACAGTCCTTCGGTTCAAGTACCTTCAGAGAACGACCTAGCTGTTCCGGATCCAGAGGCACAGTTGGTTGCAGCAACCCATGTTATTCCAGATTGGACGTTACCCTATTTGGCATACTTAAGCCGAGGAGAGTTACCAGAGGACGAAGATGAAGCACGGCAGATAATCCGGCGTTCCAAATCTATGACAATTGCCAACGGGGAGCTGCACCATCGTAGCACTTCTGGAGTATTTCAATGGTGTGTTTCAGCTGAGGAAGGTTGTGAGATTCTAAGGGAGATTCATGAAGGGGATTGTGGTCATCATGCCGGATCAAAATCTTTAGTGGCTAAAGCTTTCCGACATGGCTTTTATTGGTTAACCGCGCATGCAGATGCGGCGGACCTGGTCCGCAAGTGTGACGCTTGTCAGAAGTTCTCAAGACGTGCCCTTGTTCCGGCACAGGAACTCCGGATGATACCAATAACTTGGCCTTTTGCAACTTGGGGGCTTGACATGGTTGGTCCTTTCAAGAGATCCCAAGATCAGAAAACTCATCTACTAGTAGCAGTAGACAAGTTTACGAAGTGGGTTGAAGCGGAGCCTATAAGCAAATGTGATGCGGCAACAGTGGTCAAATTCATCAAAAAAGTAATATTCCGGTTTGGTTTTCCACACAGCATCATCACAAATAATGGCACCAATTTATCTCAGGGTGAGATGGAAGAATTCTGTCAACGGGAGCATATTCGTTTGGACGTGTCTTCTGTGGCTCACCCACAATCCAATGGTCAGGCAGAAAGGGCAAATCAGGAGATTTTGCGAGGAATCAAACCCCGGCTTATGACACCTTTGCAGAGAACCCCAGGGTGTTGGGTTGAAGAATTACCATCTGTCCTTTGGAGTATTAACACTACACCGAACCGGTCTACAGGTTATACACCTTTCTTCATGGTTTACTGCGCAGAAGCAGTTCTTCCAAGTGATATACGCCATGATTCACCGAGGGTAGCGGCCTATGTGGAAGCTGTTAATGAGGAGTCAAGACAAGACGGTTTGGATCGGTTGGATGAAGAGCGTGATATAGCTGCAGCACGGTCGGCGATTTATCAGCAAGATCTGCGCAGGTATCACAGCCGCCGGATTAGAACCAGGACATTCCAGGAGGGTGACTTGGTACTTCGGCTTATCCAAGATCAAACAGATATGCACAAGCTATCCCCGCCATGGGAGGGGCCCTTTGTGGTCAGCAAGAATTTACACAATGGTTCATATATTTGGTGGACATTCGAGAACACAAGGATTCACGGACATCAGAAGAGGAGACGAAGAGGCCGTGGAACATCGCTCATTTACGGCCATACTACACTTGAGCCATGTGCTCCAATGTATCCTATGTATATATTATGAATGATGAATAAACCGGCACCCTCGGTAAACCGGGGGCTCAGCCCTTTCTCCATATACACAATTTTTGCGGCAAATAACCATATCAGTTTGTTATAAATATCATATTTCAATGTTGGCCGGTTTTAGAAACTAATCTTTGCAGGATATGTGAAGGAGCGGTAGAACTCTCGGGAGCAAGAGATTATATCCGGTTCAAGAAGAGAAAAACCCCATAAAAAGAAAAACCTGCAGAATCAGGAGGAACTTTAACGGCCCCTTGGGACAGTCCGGTTTGCCCACGTCCCATTGATTGGCTATGTTTATGATTCCTTGGGCTCCCTGAACAGTCGATACGCTCACGTTCAGGGATGACCCGGCCCCTTGGGACAGTCCGGTTTGCCCACGTCCCAATGATTGGCTATGTTTATGATTATATCGGCCCTCTGAACAGTTGATACGCTCACGTTCAGTGATTGGCTAGGCCCCTTGGGACAGTCCGGTTTGCCCACGTCCCAATGATTGGCTCGGTTTTTATTTGCGGTTCTATCGGCCCTCTGAACAGTCGATACGCTCACGTTCAGTGTTTGTCCAGGCTCCTTGGGACAGTCCGGTTTGCCCACGTCCCATTGATTAGCTGAACCTTGTTTTTGAGCCTGGCAGCTCTTTGAAAAAGCCTCGACTACATGGTCTGATTGACAAGAATTGTGTGTTTCTGGATGTTTTTTGTGTTCCATAACCTTTTAAACCGAGTGGAACAGCTCCAGAAGTTGACCACCTATCTATAATGTTACAAGTCTGGGTCATGAACACCAGCGAGAATTAAAACCGGCGTTCATCATAACCCGGATCGACTTCATGATGAGCCAACAGGTTGGCAGTACACGATCAGGTATAATGACCGGTGTTTTTTAAACCGGCATGGTTTTGGCTATAAGTCACCAGTATGAGACAAAACAATGACCGGAGTTTATTAACCCGGCCCAGTTATGACCAAGCTCGGTGTTCATTCAAGCCCGGATGGAGTATCAGGTGCAAGTTACAAGTTTCTGAACCAAGATGAGAAAGATTTATCGACAAGATAAACCGAAGAGTCTCAGGTGTTTATTAGAATTGATGAAGACCGATTAAAGGTGATTTTAAACATCTTGACCGGTTTAAGGTATATTGGCTACATACATCTCAGGTATCATAGTTATTTTTTAAAGATATGCTTATTAGATGTGTCAAGAGAACAAGTTAATCCGTCCAGTGGTAAGCCACTAGGACATGTTTTTGATATTTTTATGAACAGAACAAAGCATCCGTATCAATCAACAAGTCAACGAACGAATACTTCATGAAGACCAAATGTCGGATCACAGCGCATTAAGTTTCAGCTAAACCTATTACAAGGCATAAAAAACCCAGATAGTTGGAAGCATTGTTTGACGGAATAACAATCATGATTACAACAGTAGCATTCAAGATTGTGCTTCTCCTTGCTGAGATGGTTGGCCACCGTCTTGTTCCGGAACGTCTTCCTCCTCGTGAAGCGATGGGAAATCCGGTGCACGCCAATCAATCTTTGCCAAGGCACGGAAATATACTTCATCGTTGATAAGCTCAGCAGGATCAATATCAGGAGCAAAGGTGTGAGGACGAACCGGCGGAATTAAGTTTACAATATCGTAAACCGGTCGCTCCACCCGCTCGTTCTGCAGGTTATATGATGGATGATATCGAGACAAGTCAGACTCCACCGCAATCTTGCTGGCAAGGGGACGCATCTCCTTTGTCAGAGCATAAAGATCCTTTTCATTAAACGTTGAACCGTCCTCCTTGGTATCAGGAAATCCGGTTAACACCTCCTCCGGATCAATGTCCGGGACCCAAGCTTTAGCCCTCGTAAGGGCCAGAAGAGCACCTCCTCGAGCAGCCGATTTCTTAACCTCTTCAAGACGAGCCGGCAGAATGGACAAACTATTCAAAGTATCTTTGATAGTTGAAGGAGCCGGTTTACCGAAGGAAGTGGCGCTGATAATCCTTTGCGTTCCAGAGTACAACTGTTCGACCAAGGTATAGCAGGCCTTGAGTTTCTTCCGCAAGTCATCCCCAAGATGGGAGACACGGCGTCCTACATACAACAATGAAAGTTAAACCGGTGCAGGTCACAGGTTACAAAGATAAAGACAGGAGTTCAGATTATGCTTACCAAAAATAGCAGAAGTCATCAAGTCAATTTGGTGTTTTAACCCGGTCAATTCTTCAGTAACCGGGTTAAGTGCTCCTTCGGCATCCTGAACACGTTTCTCAAGATCTTTTTTCTGGACTTCAAAAGTAGTCCGCTCCTCGTCAAAGAACCTCTTCAAGTCTTTAGCAGTCTTTAAACTCACTTGAAGTTCTTTCTTAGCCTTTGAAGCGGCTGACTCAGTCTCCGTAAGCCGGCTTCGAAGTTCACTGATTTCCAGAGCATTCCGGTTCAGCTCAGCCTGTAGACAAAAGTTCAAAAGCAAGATTAGAAATTACAAGTCTCAAGCACACAACCAAGTTGTCTACTTGACACTTGGGGGCTAATGGCAGTTGAAGTAATATAGCAAAGGCAATTTGAAAGTACAAGTCTCAAGCACACAACCAAGTTGTCTACTTGACACTTGGGGGCTAATGGCAGTTGAAGCAATGCACCACAGACAAATTGAAATTACAAGTATCAACTACATAACCAAGTTATCTACTTGATACTTGGGGGCTAATGTATGGATCAGCAGTTCAAGCTACAAAGTTCCGGATTACCTTCAGTAAAGTAGATAAACCGGAACTTGGGGGCTGCCATGAGATAAAGATGCGTCAAAGAAGCAAAGTCAGAAGAGGAAACTTACTTCATATTTTTCTCTCATCAGGTTCACCAGGCTGGCTTCATAGTCCCGGCTGCTGTGGAGCCGGTTCAGATATCCGGAATAAATATCTTGAGCGCTCATACTGGAAAGACTGGATATATCAGTACTCCATTTTCCTTTGTCTTGAGCTATTTTTTCCGTTTTAGCTGTATGCTTTGCTAAAACGGTGGGTTCAACTAGAGCAACATAAGCAGCGCCAGTAACCACAACGTCAGGAGAAGTGGGTTCGTTGGGAGGAATAACTTCAACTTGAGCCGGATCAGGAGATGCCGGGTTAACTTGAGGAGAATTAACCCGGGCTGGACTTGGTGGGTCTTGGACATTTTCTGCGACAGGAGTTTCAAGAGCAGGTTCCTCAACCGGAGCTGCAGGGGTACCTTCTGGAGGAACAGCTGTAGACGGATCAATCACCGGTTCATCAGCAGAAGGATCAGCTACAGGCTTATTCGCCTTGGCCTTTTTGCTAGGTTTCGGTTTGCTGGAAAACAGGCAAAATAAGTTAGCATTATAAAAAGAAAGGGGTGTCATAAACCGGAAGAGGTGAAGAGAGTTACCCCGGGACGGTCTTCAAAGGAGGAAGCTGTGTAGCGGTCGATTCGCCGGAAGAAGACAGCGGAGTTTCCTGATAGTCAGGATCAGACGGTTTAAGGGGTTTTCGGATAAGTCCGGCCTTGGGATAAAGAGGGGTCGGAGAGAGTATCACCTCAGCACGGCACTTTCGAACCGGAGTTAACGAGATTCCAGAGGACTCCACCGCCAGGCCACTATGGCGAGTGGTCCGGCGAAAAGCTTCGTGCTGTTGCTTCTTCAAAGTAAAATTAGGATCCAACTTAGCATAAGGATGAGAAAATTGATATTTTCTGACGGTCCGACGGCTTTTTTGAGGAGGAGGTTCTGAATCAGAAGAAATAAGGGTTACCTCAATCTCAGCCGGGTTATCACCTTCAAGCGGTTCCTGTGAAAAGGTATCATTAGATATGATTACAAGTACATGAAAGCAAGACTTAAACCGGAGTAAGGCATACCTCGGAGTCCGGATCATCATCCTCAGAAGGAGAACCGGCATCGACGGCTGCTTTCCTTTTCTTGTTTGCAGGAGTTTTCCGGCGAGCCTGCTTTACAGTTTTCTCCTGAGGTTTTCTCCTCCAGAAGGGGTCATCAGCCTAATTGAAAAAAGCAAAGGCAAGTGAAAGACGGTTCAAAGAAGACGGTTTATAAAGTACAAGCCAAAGACAAACTTACTTCAGGCAGCTTATTCTTCTTAAAGTACGGGGCCAAGCCAACTTTAGAGCAATCTGTTAAGGCAGGATTGACAATCTTCTTGGCTGACTCCACTACCTCCGATTCAGAAAGCTTATCCTTAGTAAACCTCTGAGGATCATCCGGTTTACCAGAGTATTTGCACATCAGCTTAGGGCGCCGGCTTAAGGGAAGGATGCTCCAGGATAGCCAGCAGCGAAGGAAATCAGTGCCAATCAGACCATTTGCCATAAAAGCTCTCAGCTTGGAGAGCTGTGGTGAAAACCGGGTTCGTTCAGCAGCACTAAACCGTTGGGGCAAGGGGTGATTCGCCGGGATACGAGTTTCGCGATAACCCGGCAAAGGATTTTCACCTTCAGGAGAAGTGTCTACACAATAAAACCAGGACTTGTTCCAGTCCTTAGGGTGAGTATGTAAGGAGGCGTGAGGGAAGACTGCATCCCTCCTTTTCTGAATACTGATCCCACCAAGCTCCTGGTGAGGTCCGCTGGTAAATTCCGTACGCCGGTTTGCATGGAAGAAATCCCGGAATAAATCAACTGAAGGCTCCTCTTGCAGATACACTTCAGAAAATACTTGGAAATCGCAAATGTTGGAAACAGAATGTGGTCCGATATCCTGTGGGTGCAGCTGGAAGGTGGCAAGGACATCCCGGAAAAATCTTGAACCGGGGGGAGAGAAGCCTCTGGAGATGTGGTCCAGAAATACGATGACTTCCCCGGATCTAGGGGTAGGAGGGCATTCATTACCCGGAGCACGCCATTTTAGTTCAGCTTGAGGGCCTACTGTGCCGATTTTCGACAGTTTGATTAAGTCGTCCTCAGTCACGACGGAACGGACCCAATCGCAGGAAACATACTGCTTAGCCATTGAACAAAGTGCTGAAGAAGATAAAGTATAGAAACGGATTATGAACGAACAATGATCCGGGATCTATTTATATTATACAATGGTGGAAACTGAGAACTAGCTGGCAAGGTTAAACCGGCAATCATCAAACAAGTTATATCATTTCCGGTTTAAATGGCAGTTGAAGAGGAACAGTTCAAATCATTGCGTCAGATTATATCGTTTCCGGTTTATGGCATATCAATCTAAACTGGAACATACTTAGCGAATCTACCGAGGAGAAAAACAGGTTTCTAAATGATTGCTAAGGGGGAAAGATCTGAGTATGCTGAGGAAAAGAAACTAATCTAAAAGACTCAAAGAAAAGCTACACAGACTTTATACCAAAAGGATGGATTTACATGTCAGACAGGAGCAGTAAAGATTCGACGCATCTACAGCGGAGTAAAAATGGAGAAGATCGAAAAGTAAAACTACTACGAATCACGGGTTCAAAGAACGAACGAGACGAAGCTTGTTGAGAGCTCTAATGGCGGAACGGATAAATCTACAGCATTATGACGGTGAGATCTAATCTAACACTAAGCGGAAGATCTGCTGACTAGGGCCTAAGGGTCACAAATCTTCTATGAGAAACGTATCTACGAAGAGGTGAAGCTTCATTGGAAGCCCTAATGGCGGAAGAACAAGGCGAAGCAATGGCGGACGCAAATCAACAGCAAGGAGGATGAACATACCTGGGACAGCGAGAATCGGCGGCGGAGATTAATCTGGTCGAGGCTCAGGTTGATGCAGCGGCCGGTCGAGGACTGGAGATCCGGCGGTCGTCGGCGGCGGTTTGAGCTCGGGCAGCAATGGAGGAAGAAGACGCAGGAAGAGGATGAAGTAAGAAGGAGATAATGAATGGGGGGTGGCAGTATTTATAGCCAGGAGTCAGATCTGAAACTACAGGTGCGAGAATCGAGGAGACAGAAATCGGATAAAGATCCCGTGACGCCTCGATCTTCGGGATAACCCTTAAAATACGCTACAGTACAGCTCACGGCGTTAAATGCGGAGATGATGTCATTGTCAGACTTCAATGATTTCGGAAGATGACGTCAGAGCCGGTTTACAAAAAGACGAAGACAGAAGAAAGTTATATGAGACAAAGAAGACTGATATGAACAAGTTCAAATCATTCTGGGGCCTAATGTCAGGGATATGGTTAGTAGGTATAAACCGGATATTGTAAACCGGCTTAGTTATATCGTACATGGTTTTAATATTTTAGTAGAGATTAAGGCCCATGAGATTTCAAGGCCCATGTATAGAAGTACGGTTTGTAAACCGCCAAGAGATGTAACTTGAGAGATAAGAAAGAAAAGACAGAGGCCGAGGCGGACACGATTATGAGCCGGCCTCGGGACTCTGTAAACCGGACCAGGCGTCACCTCTATATAAAGGGACGACCCGGCAACGGTTCAAGGACAAGCAACAATCAATCCGTCGATACGCAGGCAAAGCGAATCCGCTCCCTGTAAACCGACGCCCAAGCAATATCAACCAACTAGACGTAGGCTTTTACCTTCTCCGAAGGGGCCGAACTAGTATAAATCCTTTGTGTCCTTTGTGTGCCATGAATCCTTTCAAGCTAACCCGTGCGATGGTTCCATCATCAAGTCCGCTAAACCGGACATCTGCCGTGTTATTTCCACGACAGTGAGGACAACGGTCTCGTCAGAGACAGTCTGCCCCACATCGGCGAGGGCATCAGAAAGATTCTTCAGCTTGGCGTAGTACTCGGAGATCGTCATGTCGCCTTGGGAAGTGTTGCGGAATTCAGCATCGAGAGCAAGGGCGCGACTCTTCTTGTTGTCGTGGAAAAGATTCGCGATGGCGTCCCATATTTGTCGAGCGGAGGATCCTGGCGCCATGATGATGCCGAACAACTCTAGAGAGATCGAGCCATAGATCCATGAGAGCACGGTGTAGTCATCGCGCCCCCAATCAGAGGTAGGCGAAGTGTCGGAGGGGGTGGCGGCAGCGTCGCCGATGACGTGGTTGGAGAGGCCATAGCGTCCAAGGGCGACAAGGAACAGCTCACGCCACTTGACGTAGTTGGAGTCTTGAAGATCGAGAGTGATGGGGACATAGGTCTTGATGGAGGCGGCATAGGAGGAGGGTGCAGGAGAGGGGATGAGGACAGTTTTTCCCTTCTCCTCATCAAGGCGCTTGAGTGATTCTTCATGAGCCTGCTGGATGGACTCGCGGTTCTTGAGCTCCTCTTCAAGCTTTTTCAGATCATCGGCGTTCATGGTGATTGGGAGGGTGGGGGTTGAGGGAAGCGGCCGTGCCAAGGAGGATTAGGTTTGCGATCGAGTTAAAGGACCGATCGGCCTGATACCATGTAAGTTAGGAAAGAACGGGCTGCTGATCGCATGCCTCGTCCCTCTCATATTCATGTATATATAGAGTACAGAGATACAATCAGGTTACAAACAGTTTCCATGTACATAAGATATCATGCCATCTATATGAGGCTTGGCGTTCACGCCAAGATGAGCAGCAGCGGACGTGACTGCTGCGGAAGAATCAGAACGGCCGGATACGGCCGTCCGTTCATGCTCTAGCAATTATGTCGGATGTGATTCCTCATGCAACAGTTATAACATAGCATGACACAGAACTAGCTCCAATTCATCAATGTAATGTAGGCATGTATTCCGGAAATAGTCATATGTGCTTATGGGAAAGAACTCGCATGACATCTTTTGTCCTACCCTCCTGTGGCAGCGGGGTCCTATTGGAAACTAAGGGATATTAAGGCCTCCTTTTAATAGAGTACCGGACCAAAGCATTAACACTTAGTGAATACATGAACTCCTCAAACTACGGTCATCACCGGGAGTGGTCCCGATTATTGTCACTTCGGGGTTCTCGGATCATAACACATAGTAGGTGACTATTGACTTGCAAGATAGGATCAAGAACTCACATATATTGATGAAAACATAATAGGTTCATATCTCAAATCATGGCACTCGGGCCCTAGTGACAAGCATTAAGCATAGCAAAGTCATAGCAACATCAATCTTAGAACATGATGGATACATGGGATCAAACCCTAACAAAACTAACTCGATTACATGGTAAATCTCATCCAACCAATCACCGTCCAGCAAGCCTACAATGGAATTACTCACGCACGACGGTGAGCATCATGAAATTGGTGATTGAGGATGGTTGATGATGACGATGGAGATAGAATCCCCTCTCCGGAGCCCCGAACGGACTCCGGATCAGCCCTACTGAGGAAGATTAGGGCTTGGCGGCGGCTCTGTATCGTAAAACGCGATGAATCCTTATCTCTAATGATTTTTCCTCCCCTAAAGTGAATATATGGAGTTGGGGTTGAGGTCGGTGGAGTCCCAGGGGGCCCACGCCCTGGGGCGCGCCCTGCACCCTCGTGGACAGGGTGTCGACCCCCTGATGCTGATCCTTTCGCCAATATTTTTCATTATTTCCAAAACGTGTCTCCGTGGATTTTTACGTCATTCTGAGAACTTTTATTTCTGCACAAAAATAACACCATGGTAGTTCTGCTAAAAACAACGTCAGTCCGGGTTAGTTCCATTCAAATCATGCAAGTTAGAGTCCAAAACAAGGGCAGAAGTGTTTGGAAAAGTAGATACGTTGGAGACGTATCAACTCCCCCAAGCTTAAACCATTGCTTGTCCTTAAGCAATTCAGTTGACAAACTGAAAGTGATAAAGAAAAACTTTTACAAACTCTGTTTGATCTTGTTATTGCAAATATGTAAAGCCAGCATTCAAGTTTTCAGCAAATATTATGAACTAACCATATTCACAATACCATTTAGGTCTCATGTTTACTCATATCAATGGCATAATCAACTAGCGAGCAATAATAATAAATCTCGGATGACAACAGTTTCTCGAAACAATCATAGCATGATATAACAAGATGGTATCTCGCTATCCCTTTCTGAGACCACAAAACATAAATGTGGAGCACCCCTGAAGATCAAGGACTGACTAGACATTGTAATTCGTGGTAAAAGAGATCCAGTCACAATCATACTCAATGTAAATTAATAGCAATGCATGCGAATGATAGCTGTGCTCTCCAACTGGTGCGTTTTAATAAGAGTATGATGACTCAACATAAAAGTAAATACATAGGCCCTTCACGGAGGGAACAGGGATTTGCAGAGGTGCCAGAGCTCGGGTTTTGAAACAGAGATAATTAATATTTTGGGTGGCATACTTTCATTGTCAACATAACAACCAAGAGATCTCGATATCTTCCATGCTACACACATTATAGGTGGTTCCCAAACAGAATGGTAAAGTTTATACTCCCCCTCCACAAACAATCACACTCCACGACCATCCGAATCCACGGGGTACCGTCCATACCAATAACAGTCCAGGGGGAGCTTTGTCTATTCATATTTTGATTTGATTTCGAGCATGGGACTGGGCATCCCGATTACCAGCCATTTTCTCGTGAATGACAAGCGGAGATCCACTCATCGTGAGAATAACCAACCTAGCATGGAAGATATAAACAACCCTAGTTGATACATGAGCTATTTGACCATACAAAATAGAGTTTCATTTGAAGGTTTAGAGTTTGGCACATACAAATTTACTTGGAACGGTAGGTAAATACCGCACATAGGAAGGTATGGTGGACTCATATGGAATAACTTTGGGGTTTATGGAAGTGGATGCACAAGCAGTATTCCCACTTAGTACAAGTGAAGGGTAGAAAGAGACTGGGAAGCGACCAACTAGAGAGCCACAACAGTCATGAACATGCATTAAGATTAATCAACAATGAGTGCAATCATGAGTAGGATATAAATCACCATGAACATAAATATCATGGAGGCTATGTTGATTTTGTTTCAACTACATGCGTGAACATGTGCCAAGTCAAACCACTCGAACTGTTCAAAGGAGGATACCACCCTATCATACCACATCACAACCATTTTAATAGCATGTTGGCACGCAAGGTAAACCATTATAAACTCCTAGCTAATTAAGCATGGCATGAGGAACTATAATCTCTAATTGTCATTGCAAACATGTTTCATTCATAATAGGCTGAATCAGGAACGATGAACTAATCATATTTACAGAAATAAGATAGGTCGAGTTCATACCAGCTTCTCTCATCTCAATCAGTCCATCATATATCATCATTATTGCCTTTCACTCGCAATAATAATAGTGCATGTACATTGGACTAAGCTAAAATTTGCAAGCATTTAATACAAGGGAGAAGACAAGGTAATATGGGCTCTTGGTTAAATCGACAATAATGCATTGAGAGCCACTCAACATTTTCATCATGGTCTTCTCCTCGTGACCCCCAAAGAAAAGAAAAGAAATAAAACTATTTACACGGGAAAGCTCCCAACAAGCAAAAACAAGAATGAGAAATCTTTTTGGGTTTTCTTTTCATTACTACTACTACAGGCATGGAAAGTAAACTAGCTAAAAGCTACAACTATTTTTTTGGTTTTCTTAAGGTTTTTCAAACACACAAGAAGAAGGCTTAGAAAAGAAAATAAATTAGCATGGATAGTACAATGAAAAAGTATGAGCACCGACAACTGGCATCAGTGTGTGAACATGAATGTAATGTCGGTGAGAAATGCGTACTCCCCCAAGCTTAGGCTTTTGGCCTAAGTTGGTCTATGCCCACGGATCGAAGCTACTCTCTCTCGTGTACTGAGGAGGGTCCTCAGGGTGCCACTGGTTGGCGCTCTCCTCCGGATCCGTGAAAACCCACAAGTGTAGGGGATCGCAACAGTTTTCGAGGGTAAAGTATTAAACCCAAATTTGTTGATTCGACACAAGGGGAGCCAAAGAATACTCTTAAGTATTAGCAACTGAGTTGTCAATTCAGCCACACCTAGAAACTTAGTATCTGCAGCACGATAGTTTAGTAGCACAGTAATATGATAGTGGTGGTAGCAGCAATAAAAGTAAAGATAGTGTTTTTTGTAGTTTTCGTGATGATAGCAACGGAAAAGTAAATAGCAGCTAGCAATATAGGTCAAGCTCATGGGCATTGGATCGGTGATGGGAAATTACGTCGGATGCAATTCATCATGTAGAAGTTATAACCTAGGGTGACACAGAACTAGCTCCAATTCATCAATGCAATGTAGGCATGTATTCCGAATATAGTCATACGTGCTTATGGAAAAGAACTTGCATGACATCTTTTTTCCTACCCTCCCGTGGCAATGGGGTTCTATTGGAAACTAAGGGATATTAAGGCCTCCTTTTAATAGAGTACCGGACCAAAGCATTAACACATAGTGAATACATGAACTCCTCGAACTAGGGTCATCACCGGGAGTGGTCACGATTATTGTCACTTCGGGGTTGCCGGATCATAACACATAGTAGGTGACTATAGACATGCAAGATAGGATAAAGAACACACATATATTCATGGAAACATAATAGGTTCAGATCGGAAATCATGGCACTCGGGCCCTAGTCACAAGCATTAAGCATAGCAAAGTCACAACAACATCAATCTCAGAACATAGTGGATACTAGGGATCAAACCCTAACAAAACTAACTCGATTACATGATAGATCCCATCCAACCCATCACCGTCCAGCAAGCCTACGATGGAATTACTCACGCACGGCGGTGAGCATCATGGAATTGGTGATGGAGGAAGGTTGATGATGACGATGGCGACGATCTCCACTCTCCGGAGCCCAGAACGGACTCTGGATCAGCCCTCCCGAGAGAGATTAGGGCTTGGCGGCGGCTCCGTCTTGTAAAATGCGATAATTCTTTCTCCTTGATTTTTTCCTCCACGAAACGGAATATATAGGACCTGCGGGTACGTCGGTGGGGCACCGGGCTGCCCTCGAGACTGGGGGCGCACCCTGGGAAGCGGGGCGCACCCCCCACCCTCGAGGACGGCCCGTGGGCCCCGAGGTGTGGATCTTCTTGCTAGTATTTTTTATATTTTCTGAAATAAATCTCCGTTGATTTTCAGGCGATTCCGAGAACTTTTTATTTATGCACAAAAACAACACCATGGCAGTTCTGCTGAAAACAGCGTCAGTCCGGGTTAGTTCCATTGAAATCATGCAAGTTAGAGTCCAAAACAAGGGCAAAAGTGTTTGGAGAAGTAGATACGTTGAAGACGTATCAACTCCCCCAAGCTTAAACATTTGCTTGTCCTCAAGCAATTCAGTTGATAAACTGAAAGTGATAAAGAAAAACTTTGACAAACTCTGTTTGCTCTTGTTGATGTAAATATGTAAGCTAGCATTCAGGTTTTCAACAAGATCATGAACTAACCACATTCACAATAACTTTCAGGTCTCAAGACTACTCACATCAATGGCATAATCAACTAGTGAGCAATAATAATAAACCTCGGATGACAACACTTCTCAAAACAATCATGATATGATATAACAGGATGGTATCTCGCTAGCCCTTTCTGAGACCGCAAAACATAAATGCAGAGCACATTTAAAGATCAAGGACTGACTAGACATAGTAATTCATGGTAAAAGAGATCCAGTCATGATCATACTCAATGCAAATTAATAGTAATACATGCAACGATAGAGGTGCTCTCCTACTGGTGCTTTTTGATAAGAAGATGATGACTCTGCATGTAAAGGTGCCAGAGCTCGATTTTTAAATAGAGAATGAATAACATTTTGAGCGGTATACTTTCATTGTCAACATAACAACCAAGAATCTCGATATCTTCCATGCTACGCACATTATAGGCGGTTCCCAAACAGAATGGCAAAAGTTTATACTCCCCCAACCACCAACAAGCACACTCCACGGCCATCTGAATCCATGGGGTACCGTCCAAACAAGCAACAGCCTTGGGGAAGTTTTGTTTAATTATTATGATTTTAAGCATGGGACTGGGCATCCCGGTTACCTGCCATTTTCTCGGGAATGATGAGCGGAGTCCACTCATCGTGAGAATAACCCACCTAGCATGGAAGATATAGACAGCCCTAGTTGATACATGAGCTGTTCGAGCATACAAAACGGAATTTCATTTGAAGGTTTAGAGTTTGGCACATACAAATTTACTTGGAACGGCAGGTAAATACCGCATATAGGAAGGTATAGTGGACTCATGTGGAATAACTTTGGGGTTTATGGAAGTGGATGCACAAGCAGCATTCCCGCTTAGTACAGGTGAAGGCTAGAATATGACTAGGAAGCGACCAGCTAGAGAGCAACAACGGTCATGAACATGCATTAAAATTAATCAACAATGAATGCAAGCATGAGTAGGATATAAATCACCATGAACATAAATATCGTGAAGGCTATGTTGATTTGTTTCAACTACATGCGTGACCATGTGCCAAGTCAAGTCACTTAAATCGTTCAGAGGAGGATACCACCCATCATACCACATCACAACCATTTTAATATCATGTTGGCACGCAAGATAGACTATTATAAACTCTCAGCTAATTAAGCATGGCATAAGCAGCTATGATCTCTAATTGTCATTGCAAACATGTTTCATTCATAACAAGCTAAATCAGGAACGACGAGCAATCATATTTACAAAAAGAAGAGAGGTCGAGTTCATACCAGCTTTTCTCATCTCTATTAGTTCATCATATATCATCCTTATTGCCTTTCACTCGCACGACAGAATGGCGTGGATAATAATAATAGTGCAGGTGCATTGGACTAAGCTGGAATCTGCGAGCATTTAATAAAAGAGAGAAGACAAGGTAATATGGCCCAAGGTTAAATCAACAATAGAGCATATGAGAGCCACTAAGCATTTTCATCATGGTCTTCTACTCTTAACCCCTAAAGAAAAGAAAAGAAACTATTTACACGAGAAATCTCCCAACAAGCAAAAGAAGAACGGGAAATCTTTTTGGGTTTTCATTTTTAGTTACTACTACAAGCAAAGAAAGTAAACTGTCTTGAAGCTACAACTAATATTATTTGTTTTTCTGGGTTTTTCTAGCACACAAGAAAAAGATTAAGAAAAAGAAATTGAAACTAAGCATGGATGGTACAGTGAAAGAGTGTGAGCACCGACAACTAGAATAAGTGTGTGAACATGAATGTAAGTCGGTGAGAAACACGTACTCCCCCAAGCTTAGGCTTTTGGCCTAAGTTGGTCTATGGCCAGTACTGGCCTGACAGATATCCAAAGTTGTAGTTGGGGTCCTACTGAGATGCAGCAGTTGCTGCCTGCTGAGCCGCGGCTCGAAGGCGGTTTGCGTCCGTCATGTTATAATAGGCATTTGCCTCCTCCATAGTTATAGTGTGTCTTCCTTTTTCCTGAAAGTTAAACAAAGTAGGGGCAGGAAGAACAATAGGGATGGCATGCTGCTGGTTAAAGATTAGTCGATATTTGAGAGTTTGATTATCCCACTCTATAAACCGGTGACTAGCCATAGCATTATAGTCTAAATAAACAGTAGGTAAGGGGTTATCATAAGGGTGCACAGACACACCAAGGTAGCGGGCTATGCGAGTAGCATAGATCCCACCAAATAAATCTCCATTAGAACCATCATGGTGTAACCAACGTGCAACAATAGCTCCCAGATTATATTGCCTATCACCTAGTATAGCACTCCTGAGAACGCTAAGATCAGGGACACACATGTGACAAGCCTCATCTTTACCATTTGTGCATCTACCGATAAAGAGAGCAAAGTAATGAATAGCAGGAAAATGTATGCTCCCAGTGGTGGCTTGTGTGATGTCCCTGGATTCCCCCACTGTAATACTAGCAAGAAATTCTCTAAATTCAGATTTACGAGGATCACTCACACTGCCCCACTTTGGGAGCTTGCAGGCTTCATTAAAATCCTCTAAGTCCATGGCATAAGATTTATCATATAGATCAAACAAGACAAGCGTGAGAATTATGTGAAGATGAAAATTTAAACCTTCTCACAAAACTATCAGTTAAGGCACGGTATTGGAGGCACTTATCTTGCATAAAGTCCTCGAGGTCAGCATTACGCACATATGCATAAAATTCATCTTTGATGCCCGCTTGACTCATAAATTCATCTGACGGCCATTCACAAGGCCGTACATCAGCATCCCTCGGTGGTTCATCATCCGGCTCACGGAACGCGAGCCTTGGTCCTTGGTTCCTTGAAGGACCACCTTGGAAGTTTTTCCTAGACATTTTTCTGAAATTTTTAGTAACTCACAAATAAAAGTTAACCAAACTCAACAAGAATGATAGCAACAACTCCTATAAGTGCCTAGAAGCTATATCATGCATTAGAACTACTTGGGACCAAGAAAAATTGACATGCAAGCTCAAGAACAAGGTCACCACAGCAACACAAATTTGCAACAAATAAAGCACTAGAAAAAAAACTAATTGGACCAATGGAGGAGTCACATACCAAGGAATAATCTCCCCAAATAGTTTGGTGAATGGTGCTTTGAGCAAGGAGATCGAAAATGGCAGCAAAACGAGCTAGAACTCGGGTTTGAGTTGGCTGGGAATTTTTTTGGGAGGAAGAAGAAGAGTGTGGGTGAAAGGATAAGTGGAGGGGGGGCACGTGGGGCCCTCGAGGCAGGGGCGCGCCCTGTGCCCTCGAGGCCAGGTGCTGGCTCCCCTCGCTATGTGTTCAGTGCCATAATTTCTTAAATATTCTAGAAAAAATCATATTTCATTTTCATGCCATTTGGAGAACTTTTATTTTCGGAATATTTTTTATTGCACGAATAAGTCTAGAAACAGACAGATAATGCTATTTTTCTTTTATTTAGCTTAATTAACAGAAAGTAAAAGGAGAGTGCAGAAGGTTTATGCCATCTAGATTCACCTATCCCATGTTCATCCAAAGAAATCCATTAACAAGGTTGATCAGGTCTTGTTAATAAACTCTTTTCGAGTAACATGAAACCGGAGAATTTTCGAATAACACTATGTTACCTCAATGGGGATATGTATGTCCCCAACAATAAGAATGTCATATGCCATCTTGATAGTAGGAATAGGAAACTCAAAACCTCCAATAGTGATAGTTGAAGTTTTTCCAATATAATTGATACTGAAGACCTGAGGTTGTTTCCTCGGAAAGTGTATTGTATGCTCATAACCATTGACATGAAAAGTGACATTGCCTTTGTTGCAATCAATAACAGCCCCTGCAGTATTCAAAAAAGGTCTTCCAAGAACAATAGACATACTATAATCCTCGGGAATATCAAGTATAATAAAGTCCGTTAGAATAGTAACATTTGCGACTACAACAGGAACATCCTCACAAATACCGACAGGTATAGCAGTTGATTTATCAGCCATTTGCAAAGATATTTCAATAGGTGTCAACTTACTCAAGTCAAGTCTACGATATAAAGAGAAAGGCATAACACTAACACCAGCTCCAAGATCACACAAAGCAGTTTTAACATAGTTTCTCTTAATGGAGCAAGGTATAGTAGGTACTCCTAGATCCCCTAATTTCTTAGGCATTCCACCCTCAAAAGTGTAACTGGCAAGGATGGTGGAGATTTCTACATCAGGTATCTTTCTTTTGTTGGTAATAATATCTTTCATGTACTTGGCATAAGCATTTGTTTTAAGCACATCAGTCAAACGCATACGCAAAAAGATAGGTCTAATCATTTCAGCAAAGTGCTCAAAATCCTCATCATCCTTTTTCTTGGATGGTTTCGGAGGAAAAGGCATGGGTTTCTGAACCCATGGTTCTCTTTCCCTACTGTGCTTCCTAGCAATGAAGTCTCTCTTATCATAGCGTTGATTCTTTAAATGTGGGTTATCAAGATCAACAGCAGGTTCAATCTCTACATCATTATCATTGCAAGGTTGAGCATCAACATGAACATCATCATTAACATTATCACTAGGTTCATGTTCATTACCAGATAGTGTCTCAGCATCAGAAACAGATATATCATTGGGATTCTCAAGTGGGTGAGCTACAGGCTCACTAGAAGCATGCAAAGTCCTATCATTTTTCTTTTTCTTCTTCTTAGAAGAACTAGGTGTTGGGGAACATAGCAGAATTCAAAAAATTTCCTACGCTTCACCAAGATCAATCTAAGGAGTCATCTAGCAACGAGCATAATGGAGTGCATCTACATACCCTTTGTAGATCGCGAGCGGAAGCGTTCGAAGGAACGTGGATGAAGTAGTCGTACTCTTCACGATCCTCGTCACTGATGATCCCAGCGCCGAACGGACGGCACCTCCGCGTTCAACACACGTACGGTACAGCGACGTCTCCTCCTTCTTGATCCAGCAAGGGGGTAGGAGAGGTTGACGGAGATACAGCAGCACGACGGCGTGGTGGTGGATGCAACTGGAAAACCTGCAGGGCTTCGCCGGCGCCCTGCGAGAGGAGTAGGAAGTGTGATGGGAGGGGGAGAGGCGCCAGAGGCTTGGGGTGCGGCTGCCCTCTCCCCCCCCCCCACTATATATAGGGGCCGGGGGGGCGCCGGCCCTAGGGAGATCAGATCTCCAAGGGGGCGGCGGCCAGAGGGGAAAACTTGCCTCCCAAGGCATAGGGGGCGCCCCCTCCCCCTAGGGTTTCAACCCTAGGCGCATGGAGGGGGGCCCATGTGGTGCCCCAGCCCACCAGGGGCTGGCCCCTTCCCCCTTACGGCCTAGGGTACCCACCGGGATGGGTGGCCCCACCCGGTGGACCCCCGGGATCCCTGCGGTGGTCCCGGGACGCTCCCGGCGACCCCCGGAGTTCACCCGATGGCCGAAACTAGACTTCCTATATATCATTCTTTACCTCCGGACCATTCCGGAACTCCTCATGACATCCGGGATCTAATCCGTGACTCCGAACAACATTCGAGTTTCCATGTGCATGTATCTCTATAACCCTAGCGTCACCGAACCTTAAGTGTGTAGACCCTACAGGTTCGGGAGACACGCAGACATGACCGAGACGACTCTCCGGTCAATAACCAACAGCGGGATCTGGATACCCATGTTGGTTCCCATGTTTTCCTCGATGATATCATCGGATGAACCACTGTGTCAAGGATTCACTCAATCCGTATGTTATTCCCTTTGTCTATCGGTACGGTACTTGCCCGAGATTCGATCGTCGGTATGCCCGATACCTTGTTCAATCTCGTCATGGCAAGTCTCTTTACTCGTTCCGTAATCCATCATCCCGTGACTAACTCCTTAGTCACTTTGAGCTCATTATGATGATGTCTTACCGAGAGGGCCCAGAGGTACCTCTCCGTCATACGGAGTGACAATATCCCAGTCTCGGTTCTTACCAACTCAACAGACACTTTCGGAGATACCCGTTGCGTACCTTTATAGCCACCCAGTTACGTTGTGACGTTTGGCACACCCAAAGTATTCCTACGGTATCCGGGAGTTGCACAACTTCATGGTCTAAGGAATAAATACTTGACACTAGAAAAGCTTATGCATTACGAACTATACGATCTCGTGCTAGGCTCAAGATCGGGTCTTGTCCATCACATCATTCTCCTAATGATGTGATCCCGTTATCAATGACATCCAATGTCCATGGTCAGGAAACCGTGACCATCTGTTGATCAACGAGCTAGTAACTAGAGGCTTACCAGGGACACATTGTGGTCTATCTATTCACACATGTATCGCTGTTTCCGTACAATACAATTCAAGCATGAATAACAGACAATTATCATGAACAAGGAAATATAATAATAATCCATTTATTATTGCCTCTAGGGCATATTTCCAACAGTCTCCCACTTGCACTAGAGTCAATAATCTAGTTACATTGTGATGAATCGAACACCCATAGAATTCTGGTGTTGATCATGTTTTGCTCGTGGAAAAGGTTTAGTCAACGGGTCTGCAACATTCAGATCCTATGCACTTTACAAATATCTATGTCTCCATCTTGAACATAATTCCAGATGGAGTTGAAACGGCGCTTGATGTGCTTGGTCTTCTTGTGAAACCTGGGCTCCTTGGTAATGGCAATGGCTCCAGTGTTGTCACAGAAGAGAGTCATCGGGTTTGACGCGCTTGGAATGACTCCTAGGTCGGTGATGAACTCCTTCATCCAGACTCCTTCTTGTGCTGCTTCGCAAGCAGCTATGTACTCCGCTTCACATGTAGAATGCGCCACGATGCTCTGCTTGCAACTGCACCAGCTGACTGCTCCACCATTCAAAATATATATGTATCCGATTTGTGGCTTTGAGTCATCCAGATCTGTGTCGAAGCTAGCATCGACGTAACCCTTTACGACGAGCTCTTCGTCACCTCCATAAACGAGAAACATATCCTTAGTCCTCTTTAGGTACTTTAGGATGTTCTTGACCGCTGTCCAGTGTTCCATACCGGGATCAATTTGGTACCTCCCTACCAAACTTATGGCAAGGTTCACATCAGGTCTGGTACACAGCATGGCATACATGATAGAACCTATGGCTGAGGCATAGGGAATGACACTCATCTTTTCTCTATCTTCTGCCATGGTCGGGGACTGAGCTTTGCTCAATCTCATACCTTGCAAAACAGGCAAGAACCCCTTCTTGGACTGATCCATATTGAACTTCTTCAATATCTTGTCAAGGTATGTGCTTTGTGAAAGACCAATGAGGCGTCTTGATCTATCTTTATAGATTTTGATGCCTAATATGTAAGCAGCTTCTCCAAGGTCCTTCATTGAAAAACTCTTATTCAAGTAGGCCTTTATACTTTCCAAGAATTCTGTATCATTTCCCATCAGCAATATGTCATCCACATATAATATGAGAAATGCTACAGAGCTCCCACTCACTTTCTTGTAGATACAGGCTTCTCCCCAAGTCTGTATAAAGCCAAACGCTTTGATCACATCATTAAAGCGAATATTCCAACTCCGATATGCTTGCACCAGCCCGTATATCTAGCGCTGGAGCTTGCATACCTTGTTAGCATTCTCCGGATCGACAAAACCTTCCGGCTGCATCATATACAGCTCTTCCTTGAGGAAACCATTAAGGAATGCCGTTTTGACGTCCATTTGCCATATCTCATAATCATAGAATGCGGCAATTGCTAACATGATTCGGACTGACTTCAGCATCGCTACGGGAGAGAAAGTCTCGTCGTAGTCAATCCCTTGAACTTGTCGATAACCCTTAGCGACAAGCCGAGCCTTATAGATGGTCACATTACCATCCGCGTCTGTCTTCTTCTTAAATATCCATTTATTTTCTATGGCGTGCCTATCATCGGGCAAGTCCACCAAAGTCCATACTTTGTTTTCATACATGGATTCTATCTCGGATTTCATGGCTCCAAGCCATTTATTGGAATCCGGGCCCGCCATCGCTTCTTCATAGTTCGAAGGTTCACCGTTGTCTAACAACATGATTTCCATGACAGGGTTGCCGTACCACTCTGGTGCGGAACGTGTCCTTGTGGACCTTCGAAGTTCAGTAGTAACTTGATTTCTATCTTCATGATCATCATCATTAACTTCCTCCCTTGTCGGTGCAGGCACCTCAGGAACAATTTCCTGTGCTGCGCTACTTTCCGGTTCGGGAGGGGTGACTGTCACCTCATCAAGTTCTACTTTCCTCCCACTCACTTCTTTCGAGAGAAACTCTTTCTCCAGAAAGGATCCATTCTTGGCAACAAAGACCTTGCCTTCGGATCTGTGGTAGAAGGTGTACCCAATCGTTTCCTTTGGGTATCCTATGAAGATGCATTTTTCCGATTTGGGTTCGAGCTTCTCAGGTTGAAGTTTCTTGACATAAGCATCGCAACCCCAAACTTTCAGAAACGACAACTTAGGTTTCTTGCCAAACCAAAGTTCATACGGTGTCGTCTCAACAGATTTCGACGGAGCCCTATTTAAAGTGAATGTGGCAGTCTCTAAAGCATAACCCCAAAAAGATAGCGGTAAATCGGTGAGAGACATCATAGATCGCACCATGTCCAACAGAGTACGATTTCGACGTTCAGACACACCGTTACGCTGAGGTGTTCCGGGCGGTGTCAATTGTGAAACAATTCCATAGTTCCTAAGGTGCCTGCCAAATTCATGACTTAAATATTCACCCCCACGATCCGATTGTAAGAACTTTATTTTTCTGTCACGTTGATTCTCAACCTCATTATGAAATTCCTTGAACTTTTCAAAGGTCTCAGACTTGTGTTTCATCAAGTAGATATACCCACATCTACTCAAGTCATCTGTGAGGGTGAGAACATAACGATAGCCTCCACGAGCCTCAACACTCATTGGACCGCACACATCGGTATGTATGATTTCCAATAAGTTGGTTGCTCGCTCCATTGTTCCGGAGAACGGAGTCTTGGTCATCTTGCCCAAGAGGCATGGTTCGCACGTGTCAAATGATTCATAATCAAGAGACTCCAGAAGTCCATGAGCATGAAGCTTCTTCATACGTTTGACACCAATATGACCAAGGCGGCAATGCCACAAGTACGTGGGACTATCATTGTCAACTTTACATCTTTTGGCATTCACACTATGAACATGTGTATCATCACGATCGAGAGTCATCAAAAATAAACCATTGACCAGCGAGGCACGACCATAAAACATATCTCTCAAATAAATAGAACAACCATTATTCTCGGATTTAAATGAGTAGCAATCTCGCATCAAACGAGATCCAGATACAATGTTCATGCTCAAAGCTGGTACTAAATAACAATTATTAAGGTTTAAAACTAATCCCGAGGGTAGATGTAGAGGCAGCGTGCCGACGACGATCACATCGACCTTGGAACCATTCCCGACGCGCATCGTCACCTCGTCCTTCACCAGTCTCCGCTTATTCCGCAGCTCCTGCTTTGAGTAACAAATATGAGCAACTGCACCGGTATCAAATACCCATGAGCTACTACGAGCGCTGGTAAGGTACACATCAATAACAGGTATATCACATATACCTTTGATGTTGCCGGCCTTCTTGTCCGCTAAGTATTTGGGGCAGTTCCTCTTCCAGTGACCCGTTCCCTTGCAATAAAAGCACTCAGTCTCAGGCTTGGGTCCATACTTTGGCTTCTTCCCGGCAACTGGCTTACCGGGCGCGGCAAATCCCTTGCCGTCCTTCTTGAAGTTCTTCTTACGCTTGCCCTTTTTGAACTTAGTTGTTTTATTGACCATCAACACTTGATGCTCTTTCTTGATCTCCACCTCCGCTGATTTCAGCATTGAATACACCTCGGGAATGGACTTCTCCATCCCCTCCATATTGACGTTCAACACGAAGCTCTTGTATCTAGGTGGGAGCGACTGGAGGATTATGTCAACGACCGCTTCGTCTGGGAGATTCATTCCCAACTGAGACAAGCGGTTGTGCAACCCAGAAATCTTGAGGATGTGCTCACTGACAGAACTGTTTTCCTCCATCTTACAGCTGTAGAATGTTGGGGAACGTTGCATGGGAAACAAAAAATTTCCTACGCTCACCAAGATCAATCTAGGAGATGCATCTACGAGGGGAGAGTTGGATCCACATACCCTTGTAGATCGCTAAGCGGAAGCGTTCAAGAACGCGGTTGATGGAGTCGTACTCGCCGCGATTCAGATCGCCGAAGATCCTAGCACCGAACGGACGGTGCCTCCGCGTTCTTCACACGTGCAGCTCGGGGACGTCTCCTCCTTCTTGATCCAGCAACGGGGGAGGAGAAGTTGACGGAGAAAACCAGCAGCACGACGGCGTGGTGGAGATGGTGGTGGAGGAATTCCAGCAGGGCTTCGCCAAGCACTGCAAAATAGACGAAGATATTCGTGGGAGAGGGAGGGCAGCGCCGAGGCACGAACTTGTGTTGCTGCCCTCCATCTGCCTCTCTTTATATAGGGGGGAGAGAGGGGAGGGGGCGCCCCTAGGGTTCCCCCTAGGGGGCGGCGGCCAAGGCCAGATGGGGTCGGCCAAGGGGGGGGCGGCGGCCAGGGCTAGGGTTTCCCCCCCCCCCCCAGGCGCCTTGCCCCCCAAGCCAAGGGGGTGCGGCTGCCCTAGGGGGGCCCAGCCCCTTAGGCGCAGGTGGAGGGGCCTAGGGGGGGCGCACAGCCCCTGTGTGGGCTGTTGCGTCTCCCCACTTATGGCCCATGAGGCCCGCAACACTTGCCGGGACCCCCGAAACTCCTTTCGGTCATCCGACGACTCCCCGGTGCTCCCCGGAACACTTCCGGACTCCGATCATTCTCATCCTATATATCAATCTTCGTCCCCGGACCATTCCGGAGACCCTCGTCACGTCCGGGATCTCATCCGGGACTCCGAACAACCTTCGGTTACCATGCACTGTTCTCACTAACAACCCTAGCGTCACCGAACCTTAAGTGTGTAGACCCTGCGGGTTCGGAAACTATGCAGACATGACCGAGACACTCCCAGGTCAATAACGAATAGAGGGATCTGGATACCCATATTGGTTCTCACACGTTCCTCGATGATCTCATCGGATGAACCACGATGTCAAGGATTCAGGCAATCCCGTATACAGTTCCCTTTGTCTCGTCGGTATGTTACTTGCCCGAGATTCGATCGTCGGTATCTCTATACCTAGTTCAATCTCGTTACCGGCAAGTCTCTTTACTCGTTCCGTAATACATAATCCCGTAACTAACTACTTAGTCACTTTGAGCTCATTGAGATGACGTATTACCGAGTGGGCCCGGAGATACCTCTCCGTCACACGGAGTGACAAATCCCAGTCTCGATCCATGTCAACTCAACAGACACCTTCGGAGATACCTGTAGAGTACCTTTATAGTCACCCAGTCACGTTGCGACGTTTGGCACACACAAGGCACTCCTACGGTGTCAGTGAGTTACATGATCTCATGGTCATAGGAACTTATACTTGACATGCAGAAAACTATAGCGATAACTGATACGATCAAAAGCTATGTTTAACGTTTGGGTCTCGTCCATCACATCATTCTCCTAATGATGTGATCCCGTTATCAAATGACAACTCATGTCTATGACCTGGAAACCGCGGTCATCTTCGATCAACGAGCTAGTCCTGAAGAGGCTTACTAGGGACACAAAGTTTGTCTATTTATCCACACATGTATCTAAGTTTCCAATCAATACAATTATAGCATGGATAATAAACGATTATCATGAACAAGGAAATCTAATAATAACTCTTTTATTATTGCCTCTAGGGCATATTTCCAACAGTCTCCCACTTGCACTAGAGTCAATAATCTAGCATTACAAGGTAATGAATCTAACACCCATAGAGTCTTGGTGTTGATCATGCTTAGCCCGTGGAAGAGGCTTAGTCAACGGATCTGCAACATTCAAATCCGTGTGTACTTTGCAAATGCTTATGTCCTCCTCCTTGACTGAATCGCGGATGGAATTGAAGCGTCGCTTTATGTGTCTGGTCCTCTTGTGAAACCTTGGTTCCTTGGCTAGAGCAATGGCACCAGTGTTGTCACAAAACAGAGTCATTGGGTTCAATGCACTAGGCACAACTCCAAGATCTGTCATGAACTCCTTCATCCAGACACCTTCCTTCGCTGCCTCCGAGGCAGCTATGTACTCCGCTTCGCATGTAGAATCGGCTACCACGCTTTGCTTGGAACTGCACCAGCTTACCGCTCCCCCGTTGAGAATATATACGTATCCGGTTTGAGACTTAGAGTCATCCGGATCAGTGTCAAAGCTTGCATCGACGTAACCCTTTACGACGAGCTCTTGATCACCTCCATAAACGAGAAACATTTCCTTAGTCCTTTTCAGGTACTTTAGGATATTCTTGACCGCTGTCCAGTGATCCATACCAGGATTACTTTGAAACCTTCCGGCCATACTTATGGCAAGGCTGACATCTGGTCTTGTGCACAGCATTGCATACATGATAGAGCCTATGGCTGAAGCATAGGGGATGACACTCATCTTTTCTCTATCTTCTGCAGTCACTGGGCATTGAGTCTTACTCAACTTTGTACCTTGCAATACCGGCAAGAACCCCTTCTTTGATTGATCCATTTTGAACTTCTTCAAAACTTTATCAAGGTATGTACTTTGTGAAAGTCCTATCAAGCGTCTCGATCTATCTCTATAGATCTTGATGCCCAATATGAAAGCAGCTTCACCGAGGTCCTTCATCGAAAAACTCTTGTTCAAATACCCCTTCACGCTATCCAAAAGTTCTATATTGTTTCCAATTAGCAATATGTCATCCACATATAATATTAGAAACGCTATAGAGCTCCCACTCACTTTCTTGTAAATACAAGCTTCTCCGTAAACTTGTACAAACCCAAACGCTTTGATCACCTCATCAAAACGAAGATTCCAACTCCGAGATGCTTGCACCAGCCCATAAATGGAACGCTGGAGTTTGCAAACTTTGTCAGCATTCTCTGGATCGACAAAACCTTCCGGTTGTATCATATACAACTCTTCCTTAAGAAAACCGTTAAGGAACGCTGTTTTGACGTCCATCTGCCAAATTTCATAATCGAAATATGCAGCTATTGCTAACATGATTCGGACGGATTTAAGCATCGCTACGGGTGAGAAGGTCTCATCGTAGTCAACTCCTTGAACTTGTGAAAAACCCTTTGCCACAAGTCGAGCTTTATACACGGTGACATTGCCGTCAGCGTCCGTCTTCCTCTTATAAATCCATTTATTCTGAATGGCCTTCCGCCCTTCAGGTAATACTTCCAAAGTCCATACTTTGTTTTCATACATGGATCCCATCTCGGATTTCATGGCCTCTAACCATTTGTCGGAATCCGGGCCCGCCATCGCTTCTCCATAGCTCGTAGGTTCACTGTTGTCCAACAACATGACCTCCAAGACAGGGTTACCATACCACTCAGGTGCAGTGCGTACCCTTGTCGACCTACGAGGTTCGGTAGTAACTTGATCAGAAGCTTCTTGATCATCATCATTGGCTTCCTCTTCAACCGTTGCAGGCTCCACAAAAACATCTTTCTGTGCTGCGCTACTCTCTGGTTGAAGCAGAGGTTCAATAACCTCATCAAGTTCTACCTTCCTCCCACTCAATTCTTTCGAGAGAAACTCTTTCTCGAGAAAGGACCCGTTCTTAGCGACAAACACTTTGCCCTCGGATCTGAGATAGAAGGTGTACCCAACCGTCTCTTTTGGGTATCCTATGAAGACACATTTGTCCGCTTTGGGTTCGAGCTTTTCTGGCTGAAGCCTTTTGACATAAGCATCGCAACCCCAAACTTTGAGAAAAGACAACTTAGGTTTCTTACCAAACCACAGTTCATACGGTGTTGTCTCAACGGACTTAGATGGAGCCCTATTTAAAGTGAATGCAGCCGTCTCTAACGCATATCCCCAAAATGATAGTGGCAAATCGGCAAGAGACATCATAGAACGCACCATATCTAATAGGGTTCGATTACGACGTTCGGACACACCATTACGCTGTGGTGTTCCAGGTGGCGTCAACTGTGAAACAATTCCACATTTTCTTAAGTGATTGCCAAACTCATAACTCAGATACTCTCCCCCTCGATCAGATCGTAGGAACTTGATCTTGTTGTTACGATGATTCTCAACTTCACTCTGAAATTGCTTGAACTTTTCAAACGTTTCAGACTTATGCTTCATCAAGTAAATATACCCATATCTACTTAAGTCGTCAGTGAAGGTGAGAAAATAACGATATCCACCGCGCGCCGTGACACTCATCGGGCCACACACATCAGTATGTATGATTTCCAATAAGTCACTTGCCCGTTCCATTGTTCCTGAAAACGGGGTCTTAGTCATCTTGCCCATGAGGCACGGCTCGCATGTGTCAAGTGATTCAAAATCAAGAGACTCCAAAAGTCCATCAGCATGGAGCTTCCTCATGCGTTTCATGCCGATATGACCCAGACGGCAGTGCCACAAGAAAGTGGTACTATTGTTATCAACTCTACATCTTTTGGCATCAATGTTATGAACATGTGTATCATCACTATCGAGATTTAATAAGAATAAACCCCCTACTTCGGGTGCATGACCATAAAAGATATTACCCATATAAATAGAACAACCTTTATTCTCTGATTTAAATGAGTAACCGTCTCGCATTAAACAAGATCCAGATATAATGTTCATGCTCAACGCAGGCACTAAATAACAATTATTCAGGTTCATAACTAATCCCGATGGTAATCGAAGAGCGAGCGTGCCGACGGAGATCACATCAACCTTGGAACCATTCCCCACGCGCATCGTCACTTCGTCCTTCGCCAGCCTCCGTCTATTCCGTAGTTCCTGTTTAGAGTTGCAAATGTGAGCAACCGAACCGGTATCAAATACCCAGGCACTACAACGAGAGTTGGTAAGGTACACATCAATAACATGTATATCACATATACCTTGCTTGTTGTTGTTGTTGGCCCCTTTCTTGTCTGCCAGATACTTGGGGCAGTTCCGCTTCAAGTGGCCGTTCCCCTTGCAATAGAAACACTCAGTCTCTGGCTTGGGCCCAGCCTTGGGTTTCTTCACTGGATGAGCAACTGCCTTGCCACCCTTCTTAGAGTTACCCTTCTTGCCCTTGCCATTCTTCTTGAAACTGGTAGTTTTATTGACCATCAACACTTGATACTCCTTCTGGATGTCTGCCTCAGCGACTTTCAGCATCGCAAACAGCTCGGCGATGGTTTTGTTCATCCCTTGCATGTTATACTGCTGCACGAAGCTCTTGTAGCTAGGTGGGAGTGACTGGAGAATTATGTCAATGATAGCCTCCTCCGGGAACACAAGTCCCAGATCAGCTATGCGGGTATAGTACCCAGACATCTTCAGTAAATGCTCACTGACAGAGGAATTCTCCTCCATCTTGCAAGCAAAGAATTTATCGGTGGTCTCATACCTCTCGATCTTGGCATTCTTCTCAAAGATGAACTTCAACTCCTGGAACATCTCATATGCTCCATGACGTTCAAAACGCCTTTGAAGTCCTCCTTCCAAGCTATACAACATGGCACACTGCACTACTGAGTAGTCATCCGCACGCGACTGCCAGGCGTTCATAACGTCCACAGAGGCCGGAGCGGGCGGTTCACCTAGCGGTGCATTTAGGACATAAACCTTTTGGGCAGCTGTGAGGATGATCCTCAGATTGCGGAGCCAGTCCACAAAGTTGCTCCCATCATCTTTCAGCTTAGTTTTCTCTAGGAACGCATTAAAATTCAGGGGAGCTACTGCGGGAGCCATCTACAACAAAAGATTTGCAAAGACATCTTAGACTATTGTTCATGATAAGTGAGTTTTAACTAATCAAATTACTTATAACTCCCACTCAAATTGACATCCCTCTGGTCATCCGAGCGTGACATGATCCAAATCCACCAACCCAAGTTCGATCATCACGTGAGGTGAGGTGGTGTCAATGGTGAACATCTTCATGTTGATCATATCTACTATATGACTCATGCTCGACCTTTCGGTCTTCCGTGTTCCGAGGCCATGTCTGTACATGCTAGGCTCGTCAAGTCTAACCCGAGTGTTCTGCATGTGCAAAACTGGCTTGCACCCGTTGTATGCGAACGTAGAGTCTATCACACCCGATCATCACGTGGTGCTTCGAAACGACGAACCTTCGCAACGGCGCACACTCGGGGGGAACACAATTTTATCTTGAAATTTTAGTGAGGGATCATCTTATAATGCTACCGTCGTTCTAAGCAAAATAAGATGCATAAAAGGATTAACATCACATGCAAATCATAAGTGACATGATATGGCCATCAACTCATGCTTTTGATCTCCATCTCCAAAGCACCGGCATGATCTCCATCGTCACCGGCGTAACACCATGATCCCCATCATCATGATCTCCATCATCGTGTTGCCATCGGGGTTGTCGCGCGCCCACCATGCTCTTACTACTATTGCTACCGTTTAGCGATAAAGTAAAGCATTACATAGCGCTTAATGATTGACACGCAGGTCATACAAAAATTAAAGACAACCCTATGGCTCCTGCTGGTTGCCGTATACATCGACATGCAAGTCGATATTAACTATTACAACATGATCATCTCATACATCAAATATATCTCATCATGTCATTGGCCATATCATATCACATACATACCCTGCAAAAACAAGTTAGACGTCCTCTAAATTGTTGTTGCATGTTTTACGTGGCTGCTATGGGTATCTAGCAAGAACGCTTCTTACCTACGCAAAGCCACAACGGTGATATTTAAGTTGCTATTTAACCTTCTACAAGGACCGCTTTCGTCGAATCCGATTCAACTAAGATGGGAGAGACAGACACCCGCCAGCCATCTTATGCAACAAAAGTCGCATGTCTGTCGATGGAACCGGTCTCATGTACGTGGACATGTAAAGTTGGTCCGGGCTGCTTCATCCCATAATACCGCTGAATCAAGAAAGACCAAAGAGGGAAGCAATCTAAACATCAACGCCCACAAACCCCTTTGTGTTCTACTCGTGAAAGCATCTACGCAAGAACCTAGCTCATGATGCCACTGTTGGGGAACGTTGCATGGGAAACAAAAATTTTCCTACGCTCACCAAGATCAATCTAGGAGATGCATCTACGAGGGGAGAGTTGGATCCACATACCCTTGTAGATCGCTAAGCGGAAGCGTTCAAGAACGCGGTTGATGGAGTCGTACTCGCCGCGATTCAGATCGCCGAAGATCCTAGCACCGAACGGACGGTGCCTCCGCGTTCTTCACACGTGCAGCTCGGGGACGTCTCCTCCTTCTTGATCCATCAAGGGGGAAGGAGAAGTTGACGGAGAAAACCAGCAGCACGACGGCGTGGTGGAGATGGTGGTGGAGGAATTCCAGCAGGGCTTCGCCAAGCACTGCAAAATAGACGAAGATATTCGTGGGAGAGGGAGGGCAGCGCCGAGGCACGAACTTGTGTTGCTGCCCTCCCTCTGCCTCTCTTTATATAGGGGGGAGAGAGGGGAGGGGGCGCCCCTAGGGTTCCCCCTAGGGGGCGGCGGCCAAGGCCAGATGGGGCCGG
>LR738714.1:18206232-18243280 GCA_902687465.1 Secale cereale | reverse complement strand
CCCCCCCAGGCGCCTTGCCCCCCAAGCCAAGGGGGTGCGGCTGCCCTAGGGGGGCCCAGCCCCTTAGGCGCAGGTGGAGGGGCCTAGGGGGGCGCACAGCCCCTGTGTGGGCTGTTGCGTCTCCCCACTTATGGCCCATGAGGCCCGCAACACTTGCCGGGACCCCCGAAACTCCTTTCGGTCATCCGACGACTCCCCGGTGCTCCCCGGAACACTTCCGGACTCCGATCACTCTCATCCTATATATCAATCTTCGTCCCCGGACCATTCCGGAGACCCTCGTCACGTCCGGGATCTCATCCGGGACTCCGAACAACCTTCGGTTACCATGCACTGTTCTCACTAACAACCCTAGCGTCACCGAACCTTAAGTGTGTAGACCCTGCGGGTTCGGAAACTATGCAGACATGACCGAGACACTCCCAGGTCAATAACCAATAGAGGGATCTGGATACCCATATTGGTTCTCACACGTTCCTCGATGATCTCATCGGATGAACCACGATGTCAAGGATTCAGGCAATCCCGTATACAGTTCCCTTTGTCTCGTCGGTATGTTACTTGCCCGAGATTCGATCGTCGGTATCTCTATACCTAGTTCAATCTCGTTACCGGCAAGTCTCTTTACTCGTTCCGTAATTAATAATCCCGTAACTAACTACTTAGTCACTTTGAGCTCATTGAGATGACGTATTACCGAGTGGGCCCGGAGATACCTCTCCGTCACACGGAGTGACAAATCCCAGTCTCGATCCATGTCAACTCAACAGACACCTTCGGAGATACCTGTAGAGTACCTTTATAGTCACCCAGTTACGTTGCGACGTTTGGCACACACAAGGCACTCCTACGGTGTCAGTGAGTTACATGATCTCATGGTCATAGGAACTTATACTTGACATGCAGAAAACTATAGCGATAACTGATACGATCAAAAGCTATGTTTAACGTTTGGGTCTCGTCCATCACATCATTCTCCTAATGATGTGATCCCGTTATCAAATGACAACTCATGTCTATGACCTGGAAACCGCGGTCATCTTCGATCAACGAGCTAGTCCTGAAGAGGCTTACTAGGGACACAAAGTTTGTCTATTTATCCACACATGTATCTAGGTTTCCAATCAATACAATTATAGCATGGATAATAAACAATTATCATGAACAAGGAAATATAATAATAACTCTTTTATTATTGCCTCTAGGGCATATTTCCAACATAGAATGCGTTGGAGACGTCATATCTCTCAACTCGGGCATGAGCCTGGAAAACCATTTTCAACTCTTGGAACATCTCATATGCCCCGTGGTGCTCAAAACGCTTTTGGAGCCCCGATTCTAAGCTGTAGAGCATGCCGCACTGAACCAGGGAGTAATCATCACAACGCGACTGTCAAGCGTTCATAACATCTTGGTTTACCGGGGTGGGAGCGTCACCTAGCTGTGCTTCTAGGACATAAGTTTTCTTGGCAGCTATGAGGATGATCCTCAGGTTACGGACCCAGTCCGTATAGTTACTACCATCGTCTTTCAGCTTGGATTTCTCTAGGAACGCGTTGAAGTTGAGGGTGACATGAGCGTGGGCCATTTGATCTACAAGACATATTGTAAAGAATTTAGACTAAGTTCATGATAATTAAGTTCATCTTAATCAAATTTTAATGAACTCACACTCAGATTGACATCTCTCTAGTCATCAAAGTGATACATGATCCGAATCGACTAGCCCGTGTCCGATCATCACGTGAGACGGACTAGTCATCAACGGTGAACATCTTCATGTTGATCGTATCTTCTATACGACTCATGTTCGACCTTTCGGTCTTCCGTGTTCCGAGGCCATGTCTGTACATGCTAGGCTCGTCAAGTGAACCCTAAGTGTATCGCGTGTGTAAATCTGGCTTACACCCGTTGTATGCGAACGTTAGAGCCTATCACACCCGATCATCATGTGGTGCTTCGGAACAACGATCCTTAGCAACGGTGCACAGTTAGGGGGAACACAATTCTTGAAATTTTTAGTGAGAGATCATCTTATTTACTACCGTCGTTCTAAGTAAACAAGATGCATAAACATGATAAACATCACATGTAATCAATTAAAGTGACATGATATGGCCAATATCATCTTGCTCCTTCGATCTCCATCTTCGGGGCACCATGATCATCTTTGTCACCGGCTCGACACCATGATCTCCATCATCGTGTCTTCATGAAGTCGTCACGCCAACTATTACTTCTACTACTATGGCTAACGGTTAGCAATAAAGTAAAGTAATTACATGGCGTTATTCAGTGACACGCAGGTCATACAATAATTAAGACAAATCCTATGGCTCCTGCCGGTTGTCATTATCATCGACATGCAAGTCGTGATTTCCTATTACAAGAACATGATCAATCTCATAAATCACATATATCATTCATCACATCTTCTTGGCCATACCACATCACATAGCACATGCTGCAAGAACAATTTAGACGACCTCTAATTGTTGTTGCAAGTTTTTACGTGGCTTCTATAGGTTTTCTAGCAAGAACGTTTCTTACCTACGCCAAAACCACAACGTGATTTGTCAATTTCTATTTACCCTTCATAAGGACCCTGTTCATCGAATCCGATCCGACTAAAGTGGGAGAGACAGACACTCGCCAGCCACCTTATGCATCTAGTGCATGTCTGTCGGTGGAACCAGTCTCGCGTAAGCGTACGTGTAAGGTCGGTCCGGGCCGCTTCATCCCATGATGTCGCCGAATCAAGATTGGACTAGTAACGGTAAGAAAATTGAGCAAACTCAACGCCCACAACTTGTTTGTCTTCTACTCGTGCAAGATGCTACGCAAAGACCTAGCTCAGATGCCACGGTAGGGGAACGTAGCCGAATTCAAAAAATTTCCTCCGCTTCACCAAGATCAATCTAAGGAGTCATCTAGCAACGAGCATAATGGAGTGCATCTACATACCCTTCGTAGATCGCGAGCGGAAGCGTTCGAAGGAACGTGGATGAAGTAGTCGTACTCTTCACGATCCTCGTCACCCATGATCCCAGCGCCGAACGGACGGCACCTCCGCGTTCAACACACGTACAGTACAGCGACGTCTCCTCCTTCTTGATCCAGCAAGGGGGTAGGAGAGGTTGACGGAGATCCAGCAGCACGACGGCGTGGTGGTGGATGCAACAGGAAAACCTGCAGGGCTTCGCCGGCGCCCTGCGAGAGGAGTAGGAAGTGTGACGGGAGGGGGAGAGGCGCCAGAGGCTTGGGGTGCGGCTGCCCTCTCCCCCTGTAATGCCACGGATGTAATAGTTCCCCTTTTGGGCAATATAATATATCTCTGGCTTCATCAATTCCATTCCGGGTTCTTCGTCTTTTGGGTTTTCATCGTTTTGTCGTTTTGTGTGTGTGCATTCATTCATATTATGTAGTCATGAGCATTGCATCGCATTTGTGTTGTCGTTTGCATCCGATCCCACTCGTTCGTTTCCGTTTTCCGTTTCGAGTTCCGGAGCTCTCTCACGTGTCTGTGGCATCCCCGAGGCCTACTTTGGTGTTTGGCCGTGTAACGTTTCCGGTTTGGCGCGAGACTTGTCGTGTGTTGTTGTTTTGATGTGTGTAACCCGCCTGTCAAATCTCGTCGCGTTTGGAGTTCGTTTGCTACCCCAACAATTATTCTCGTGGGCTGAAAGTACCCCCTCTTTGAGGCCCAAGACACCCCTCCAACAGCCCACCAAACCAACCCAAACCCCTCCCTTCATCTAGGCCACTCAATTCTGATTGCGTGGCCGAAAACCACACCTCATTTGGACAACCCTAGCTCCTTGTGCCTATATATTTGTCCATCTTCCCCAATTTTTGCCCTAAATAAAAAACCCTAGTGCCCATCATCTCCTACCTCTTCATCTTCAACCTCCAGATCGGAGCTCGCCGGAATCCTCGCCGGAGGAGCTCTCCCCGCCGGCCGGACCCTCACCGCCGGTCTCCTCTGCTCTTCCCCGCCGCCAGGGAGCCACCGCCGCCGCCGCGCCGGCCGGGCACCGCCGCCGCCCCGGCCGGGCGCCGCCGCCCCCATCTCCTCGCCGGCCGGGACCGAGCCCCGCCGCGCCTGCAACCGACGCCAGCCGCTCCATCGCCCGAAGGCCGCCACCGCCGCTCGGGGCGAGGGAGGAGCGCCGCGCCCTCCCGATCCGATCGCGCCGCCCCGCTTGGGCCAGGTTCGCGCCGGGTGGGCCGAACCCTAGGCCCAGCCCCAGCAGCCGCCTCCCCTCGCGTCGAAGCCGCCGGCCTCGCCCGCTCGGGATCAAGGATCCTCTTGATCCGATCCAGCGCCAGCAGGAGGTCCCAAAAGGGCCGAGCCCGTTAGCCGCTTGGGCCGCGCCCGATCCGCTTCCCCGACCGCCAGCCCGCTCCGCTTCGGCCTGGTGGGCCCGATCCGCCTCCGCGAGCCCGATCCGATCCGCGCCGCCGTTGACCGTTTGACTGAGGTTGCCTCCGATTCCACAAAGTCCCCCAGATTTTCTATTGTCTGATGCTATTTTAGATTGTGGATAACTTTTTGTGTGATGGTCCGATTTGAGCAAATGATATGTCAAAATGATCGTGGAGACATGTACTACATTTCATTCCATTGTGCCATGCTTGTTTGAGTTCATCTAGATGCTTAAATATCTGTTGGAAGAGTGCAACTTGTTATAAACTGTTGTTAGTTGTTGTTTTCATGCCATCTTTGCAATGTGATATCTTGGTGCATGTTTATCCAAATGATGCAAATGATATGTCCACATGTTCGTCTTGAGATGCTCTACATGTTGATTGCTTTAGCTTGCATGATAGAATTAATCTTGCCATGTTTATCCCCTTTGCAAAGTGCTATGTGGCTGTTATGTTATTAAACTTGTTACGAGATGCCTCGTAGAGGAACTTGTTGCTATCGTTGTGTTTGTCCCCTTGATGCATGCTTAGGTGTTTTGGATTCACCATCATGTGTACTTTGATGTGGTGCTTACCACTTGCCATGCTTTGCTTTGAGGTGACTTAAACTTGCTCTCAAAGATGCCATGATGAAACTGCTGTTTTAACACTTAGTGAAATTTCACTAAGTCTGGAATCTGTAATTTCCAGATGCCATGTTTGCTTGTTGTTCTAGGCCAACCCATGATAGTTTTGGGGTGACTCTTGATGATTCCTTGTTGTATATATTGTTGGCTATCCATTCATGCTCTCACATGCTTATTTGAGTGGCTGTAGCATATTTAACTCTTGCTCCCAAGTAGCAACAAATTACTGCTGTCAGGTTTTTGTTGTCAAGTTCAATATGTCATAGCTTGTTGCTATTGATCCATGGCTCCTTTGGGGATGCTCCAATGGATTTGTTTGCTGTAGGATATGTCTAGTTTATGTCCATGCTCATTGCCATGATGTTTGAGTGCTGTAAGGCATTTATTTATTGCTCCGAAGTTGTTATGTGGCTGTTATTTTTAGCTTGTGCATGTTTATTGTTTCGGGTGTAACTTTTAGGCCGTTGCTCCGTTTTGAGCAAGTCCTATATGAAACTTGTGTGATTTTGCATGTAGATTCATAATATCCTGTTGTTATCATGTTTTGAAGCATTTTTCTTGATGCATATTGTTGTGTTGTAACACTGTGCTTCCTAAGTAGACTTTCTGTGCTTCCATAGTGCATCTGTTTTGCTTCCATAGTGCATCAGTCATGCTTCTAGTATTTTTTTGGCGCATTGCATCTTGTTTGATTCGTTGCCTTGTGTTCTTGTGTTTGAGTAGAGCCGGAAGCTGAGAACGAGTACGAGTACGAGCACGAGGTTTCGACCGAGGTTGAGAACGAGGACCCCTCTTACGATCCCATCGACAACTCTTCAGGCAAGATGACCGAACCCCGATAACATTACTATCTTTGCCTATTGCTAGAAGTCTCGATCTATAGTTTTGCCTCGATGCCCATGTTTTCCTGTCGGCCTCCTATTGTAACCATGAACCTGTTTAACCACCCTACCTATGCAAACCATTGATTGGCTATACGTAGGCTTCGCTCAGCCCCTCTTATAGCATTGATAGTTGCAGGTGAAGATTGAAGATTCTTGCTACTTGTTGAAGCTTGTTGGGATATCACACTATATTAATTATTAAATGAAATCATCTATATATTGGTAATGGGTGGAAGGCTAAGCTTTTTGCTTGGTGATTTGTTCCACTCATGCCGCTAGGAACCGTATAAACTGGTGTTATGTTCCTTGATTATGCGTTCCTCACACGGTTGGGGTTATGGGACCCCCTCGATAAACCGCTAAATGCTAAGTCTTTTCCAGCAAGTCCCAACATTGGTAATATTTGCCTAATAACTAAAAACTTGCATAGGGAGTAATTAACCCTCTTTCTTAATCAACAACCCCGGGCCAGTGCTCCACATGAGTGTTGGTCCGAACTGGGGGTTACGCGGGGCCACCTCGAGGGAACTCAAGGTCTGGTAAAAACCTATGGGATCACCCATACGGTCGTGGCCTGAGACGAGATACGCACGGCTACTATCAGGGTGTCGGCACGCCGGGAGGATTTGCTGGATTAGCCTTACCTTAGTTCGGAGTATCTTGAGCACGGGATTCCGAGAATACTCGGGCCTTCCCACTTTGGAGTTGCGACTCTGCGGATCGTCGGCTTGTCATGGGCCAAGTTGGAACACCCCTACAGGGTTATGAACTTTCAAAAGCCGTGCCCGCGGTTATGTGGCAGATGGGAGCTTGTTAATATCCGGTTGAAGAAAACTTGACACCATGTTCCAATACACTACCAGTGTGAGTATCGTGACTGTCATTTTCCGAAAGGGGTTTCGGGAGATGAACACGGTGGGGTTATGTTTGACTTGTTTTAGTTAGGATCACTTCGTGATCATCTCTCGACCGAGCCACCTTCTCTTCTCACTCTCTTTTACGTAAGCTAGGCTAGTGCTGCTGCAGACTCTTGTCTTTCTTCAGCCTTGTTCCACACCCAAGGCTTAAATAGTCGTGTTACCCGGGAACGGGATTGCTGAGTCCTCTGTGGCTCAAAGTTACTTCACCACACCAGATGCAGGTACGATGGTGAGCTACACAGGTGATGGCACTGAGCTAGACTGGGAGTACGACGAGGAGAGTAGCCGTTACTACGTGAACTATCCGGTTGATCAGTAGAGCTTCTACTAGGATTCGATCTAGACATGTGGTTTAATGTTATGTTTGGTATCTTCTCATTTGGATCTTTACCCTTAGATGGGATGTGATGTTTATCTGAATGATGTTTGAACATGTAATGAATTTGTGTGGCGAGTGTAAGCCAACTATCTTTTCAGTTTTCCATCCCTATTTTTACATGAGATGTGCAAAGGTACCAGACTTGCGATCATTCCAGAATGGGCTTATATCTTTAAGTCTTGCCTCGACACGTAGGAGATATAGTCCCATCCTGGGCATTACAAGTTGGTATTCAGAGCCTTCTCCGACCTAGAAGCCCCCACTGATTGATCGAATCGTTGACGGTCGAGTCTAGGCACACACTGAAAATGTTTTGAGTCCTATATTTATATCGGAGAGTAGGATTTCTTTGCTCCTCATCCCCTTTCACTCTGGTGAGGACTCCTGACGACTACTCTTGCCTCTTCTACTTTCAAAAATTTGCACCACATTTTTTTTAGGAATCTCGCGAGTATTGTTGGATTGTTTCGATGTCCTTGTGACGAGAATATTATTCTCGATGCCTCCTGACATTAGGGGTTGTGGCAGTGTCCCAGGGAGTTGAGCTTCGGGGTAGTCATCACAAGCATATCGCGACAGTACTAGAATACTTAAGACGGCCGACATCGAAAACTCTCCTATACGGTTAGTGGCAAGATAACCCCGACATCACCCAGTACTGGGGAGGTAGTTCGGGAGTATTGCCATAGCTTTGTATAGTGGATGCTTTTCGAAGGTCCGAGGTAGACGGTTTCCGAGAAAGACTGGTTATGTGTTGAAGGATGGATACAGCTGGATGTAGGATTAGAGTTGTGTGCGCGGTGCTTCCCCTATATCCCCAACACTTGATTGCATAACTGGAAACTTTCGGAAATTAATAGGTGGGTTTATCCAGTAGATCGTAGGCATTCTTCCAACGAATGCAGGTTAGCGAGTTCGGGGTTCTACATTGAGTGAAGTGGTTTTATGGCCGATGTTCCGATCGGGAGTTGCATCTTAAAGGATCCTTGGCTATGCTGATCCGGGGATTATAAAACCCTTTCGTAACGCGTTCCATAATCTTACAGCACAAAGATGTCGAATGAAGCTCCTATCTTGTGTTTGTTCCATTTGTACCTTGTGTTTTTCTTATTTACCTTTTGTCCCCTATGTGGCTTCTCGTGAAGAATGTTGTTATCATTAAGCTGAGAATTTCATTCGTTCCTCTTGTTTGCATGATTCTTGTGAAGACTATGTTGCATTTCGATCCGTCGTTTCAGCTTATATCTTCTTTCAATCAAATTGCTGATTGGTGCTCATCTCTTTCAGGATGGCTCCGAAACGGGTTCCCAACGCTAACCCAGAGGGTGAAGAGGTTCCAGATCGTCCTCCTTCCCCTCCTCCTCCGTCCGAGGCTTGGAGAGCGATTATGCAGACTACAAATCAGAACACCCAGATGTTGATGCAGATGATGCAGCAAATGCAAGCAAATCAAGCAAATCAGGGTGCTCCAGGGAACCAAGGCAATTTCTTCAACCAGCAGCACCATGCTACTCTCAACCAGTTCTTGGCCAATCAACCAAAGGGTTTTAGTTACTGTGTCGACCCTCTCGATGCTGAAGATTGGATTACCGATATCAAGAAGCATTTTGAGTGCAGCAACGTAAGGCCTGAGGACTATGTGAAATTTGCAGCCTTCCAACTCAAGGACCAAGCAGCTGACTGGTGGCAGCAGTACAAAGACTCCAGAGAAGGGCGTGTGATCTCTTGGGATGATTTCTGTAAGGACTTTCGCTCTCACCACATTCCAACAAGTGTCATCGAGGGTATGCATGAGCAATTCCGCAACCTGAAGCAAGGCTCTATGACTGTCTACCAGTATAATGTCAAGTTCCAAAACCTCGCCCGCTATGCTAAGCAAGACATTCCGGATGCCAAGAGCAAGATTTATCAGTTCCGTGGAGGTCTCAAGGATGAACTTCAACTTGCTCTCACCTTGTTCGAGCATGATGAGTTCGACAAATTCTATAACATGGCGCTCAAGCAAGAGGCAGCCCAGCTCAAGATGGAGGCTTCCAAAAAGAGGATTCGAGATGCCGTTCACTCCTCCTCATCTTCTCAAGTCGTCGCGAAGCAACAGAAATTTTGGCTTCCTCCTCCTCCAGTGATTCGAGCTCCCTACAACAGCAACAAGAACTCTGGTGGACGTGGTTTCTCCCACCCACCCAACCCGAGCAACCAGTCAAAGAATCAGTTTCAGTCTCAAGGTTCCAAGTCAAGTGGTTCTCATTTCCGTCCTCTCTCAGAAGTGGTCTGCAACAAGTGCACTCAGAAAGGTCACTATGCTAACAAGTTCCCCAACCCAAGGCGCCTTCCGCCACCTCCACCTATCAGCACAGCTATTGTCAAGCATAATCCAAAGTCTGCAAGGGTGAATCTGATGAATGCAGCGCAAGCGGAGAATTCTTCTGATGTCATTTTGGGTAACCTTCCAGTTAACTCTATACCTGCTAAGTTTTGTTTGATTCGGGTGCTTCATCCTCTTTCATGTCTCAACCATTTGCATCCAAGTACAATGTTGACATCAAAAGTTTGCCAAGGGAGTTATCAGTTGTTTCTCCGGGTAGATTGATGCATTCTCGTATATATGCTCCGGATGTTTCAATTCGCATGGGTGATTATCGATTTCTGGCCTCTCCGGTGGTTCTCGGCAATTCCTACATCGATCTTATCCTCGGAATGGACTGGCTTTCTCAGCATGATGCTCACATTGACTGTGCACAGAAGGAAGTCAAGATTACTCATTCCGATGAAGATGTGATTATCTTCGCCTCCAGGGATAACACAATCAGGCTTTTCTCTCTCAATGACAAGGGCGAGATGAATGCCATATCTCAAATTCCGGTGGTTAACGAATACGAAGACGTCTTTCCTGAAGAACTTCCAGGCATGCCTCCACACCGTCAAGTGGAATTCGTAATTGAACTCGAGCCTGGTACTGAGCCAGCATGCCGGCGTCCGTACAAGCTCTCTCCTGGAGAATTGAAAGAGTTGAAGAAGCAGCTTGACGAACAAGAGCGTTTGGGTCTGATCAGGCCTAGTACGTCTCCTTGGGGCTGTGGTGTCTTATTTGTCAAGAAGAAGGATGGCACGGAGCGCCTCTGCGTTGATTACCGGCCATTGAATAAGAAGACAATAAAGAACAAGTATCCGCTCCCCAACATCAACGAACTGTTCGAGCAGCTCAAAGGAGCTAAAGTGTTCTCTAAGCTCGATCTCTGAATGGGCTATCACCAAATTCGCATTCGCGAGGAAGATATCCACAAGACTGCCTTCAGAATGAGCTACGGCTCATATGAGTATACAGTCATGTCCTTTGGTCGCGCCAATGCTCCACCTACCTTCTCGAGAATGATGCACTACATTTTCAACCCCTACACCGGCGAGTTTGTGCTTGTGTATCTGGATGATATTTTGGTTTTCTCCAAAAATGAAGAAGATCACGAAAAGCACCTCCGTCTCGTTCTCGACAGACTCCGTGAACATAAGTTCTATGCCAAGTTCTCCAAGTGCGAATTCTGGCTCGATAAGGTCTTGTATCTGGGCCATATCATCTCTGCTGACGGTATTGCGGTGAACCCCGAGAAAGTTGAAGCAATTGTCAACTGGGAAGCTCCTCAGAACGTCAAGCAACTCCGTAGTTTTCTTGGTCTTGCCAGCTATTGCAGAAGGTTCGTTGAGAACTTCTCCAAGATTGCCAAGCCTCTTTCCAACTTGCTGCAGAAGAATGTCAAGTACTACTGGTCTCCAGATTGTGAAGTGGCATTCAAGACTCTCAAAGAAAAGCCCGTCTCTGCTCCAGTTCTCACTCCTCCAGATGAGTCCAAGCCCTATGAAGTATTCTGTGATGCTTCGCTGCAAGGACTTGGTGGTGTGCTTATGCAGGACAAGAGAATTGTGGCATACACTTCTCGTCAGCTGAAGCCAAGTGAGAAGAACTACCCCACACATGATCTTGAACTAGCAGCTGTGGTACATGCTTTGATTATGTGGAGACACCTTCTGTTGGGCAGAAAAGTCGACATCTTCACCGATCACAAGAGCTTGAAGTACATCTTCACACAGCCGAATCTGAACCTTCGCCAGACTCGTTGGGTCGAAATGATCCAAGAGTATGATCCCAGCATTGAATACACACCTGGCAAGGCGAATGTGATTGCATATGCTTTGAGCAGAAAGGCATATTGCAACAGCCTTCTTATCAAGCCGTTCCAGCCTGAGCTTTGTGAAGCATTCAGGAAGCTCAACCTCCAAGTTGTTCCGCAAGGTTTTCTTGCAAATCTTCAAGTTGCTCCTACCTTGGAAGATCAGATCCGTGAGGCCCAACTCAGTGATGCTATGGTACAGAAAGTGAAACATGGTATTGCAAAGGGTACTCCCAAATACAAGTGCTATCGCGTTGATGAGAGAGATACCTTGTTCTTTGAGGACAGACTCGTGGTTCCAAAAGGTGATCTCAGGAAGCTCATAATGGAAGAAGCACATGATTCCCTCCTTTCCATTCATCCTGGCAGTTCCAAGATGTACCAAGACCTCAAGCAATCTTACCGGTGGACTCGCATGAAGAGGGAGATTGCCCAATTTGTGAATGAATGTGATGTCTGCAGAAGAGTGAAGGCAGAGCATCAACGTCCAGCCGGTCTTCTCCAACCTCTTCCTATTCCCGAGTGGAAATTCGACCACATTGAAATGGATTTCGTCACTGGCTTTCCTAAGTCCAAGAAAGGGAATGATTCTATCTTCGTGGTGATTGACAAGCTTACCAAAGTCGCTCACTTCCTTCCAGTCAAAGAATCCATCAATGCAGCTCAACTGGCAGAATTGTACACTTCCAGAATTGTGTCTTTACATGGCATTCCTCAAGTTATCTCCTTAGACCGTGGAAGTTTGTTCACATCCAAGTTCTGGGACTCCTTTCAGTCTGCCACGGGCACTAAGATCAGGTTCAGCACTGCATTCCACCCATAGACTAGTGGTCAAGTCGAGCGAGTGAATCAGATTCTAGAAGACATGCTGAGAGCATGTGTCATATCTTTTGGCATGAAATGGGAAGATTTCCTTCCGTTTGCCGAGTTCTCTTACAACAACAGCTTCCAAGCAAGTGCAGGCAAAGCTCCGTTTGAAATCCTCTATGGCAGAAAATGTCGTACCCCTCTCAACTGGTCTGAGACTGGTGAACGTCAACTTCTTGGAAATGACTTGATCTCAGAAGCCGAAGAAATGTGCAAAGTCATACGTGAGAATCTCAAGGCCGCTCAGTCGCGTCAGAAGAGCTACTATGACGGCAAGCATCATGATTTGGCTTTCAACATTGGGGATCATGTCTATCTCCATGTTTCTCCTATGAAAGGCACCCGAAGATTCGGTATCAAAGGAAAGCTTGCTCCTACATACGTCGGGCCTTTCAAGATCCTTGGAAAAAGAGGCGACCTAGCCTATCAACTTGAGCTCCCTTCCAACTTCACCAATGTTCATGATGTGTTTCATGTGTCTCAACTCCGCAAGTGCTTCAAGACTCCTGAACGCATGATTCCGTTTGAAGAGATTGATCTTCAACAAGACTTCTCTTACCGAGAGCATCCCGTTGCTATTCTCGAAGAAACCGAGCACAAGACCCGCAACAAGTCCATCAAATTCTTGAAAGTCAAGTGGTCACACCATACCGACCGAGAAGCTACGTGGGAACGAGAAGATCATCTTCGTTCCGAGTACCCTTCCTTTTTCCAGTCCTAGATCTCGGGACGAGATCATTTTGTAGTAGAGGAGAGTTTGTAATGCCCCGAATGTAATACTTTCCCTTTTGGGCAATATAATATATCTCTGGCTTCGTCAATTCCATTCCGGATTCTTCGTCTTTCGGGTTTTCATCGTTTTGTCGTGTTGTGTGTGTCCATTCATTCATATCATGTAGTCATGAGCATTGCATCGCATTTGTGTTGTCGTTTGCATCCGGTCCCACTCGTTCGTTTCCGTTGTCCGTTTCGAGTTCCGGAGCTCTCTCACGTGTCCGTGGCATCCCCGAGGCCTACTTTGGTGTTTGGCCGTGTAACGTTTCCGGTTTGGCGCGAGACTTGTCGTGTGTTGTTGTTTTGATGTGTGTAACCCGCCTGTCAAATCTCGTCGCGTTTGGAGTTCGTTTGCTACCCCAACAGTTATTCTCGTGGGCTGAAAGTACCCCCTCTTTGAGGCCCAATACACCCCTCCAACGGCCCACCAAACCAACCCAAACCCCTCCTTCATCTAGGCCACCCAATTCTGATCGCGTGGCCGAAAACCACACGTCATTTGGACAACCCTAGCTCCTTGTGCCTATACATTTGTCCATCTTCCCCAATTTTTGCCCTAAATAAAAAACCCTAGTGCCAATCATCTCCTACCTCTTCATCTTCAACCTCCAGATCGGAGCTCGCCGGAATCCTCGCCTGAGGAGCTCTCCCCGCCGGCCGGACCCTCACCGCCTGTCTCCTCTGCTCCTCACCGCCGCCAGGGAGCCACCGCCGCCGCCGCCCCGGCCGGGCGCCGCCGCCCCCATCTCCTCGCCGGCCGGGACCGAGCCCCGCCGCGCCTGCAACCGACGCCAGCCGCTCCATCGCCCGAAGGCCGCCGCCGCCGCTCGGGGCGAGGGAGGAGCCCCGCGCCCTCCCGATCCGATCGCGCCGCCCCGCCTGGACCAGGTTCGCGCCGGGTGGGCCGAACCCTAGGCCCAGCCCCAGCAGCCGCCTCCCCTCGCGTCGAAGCCGCCGGCCTCGCCCGCTCGGGATCGAGGATCCTCTCGATCCGATCCAGCGCCAGTAGGAGGTCCCAAACGGGCCGAGCCCGTTAGCCGCTTAGGCCGCGCCCGATCCGCTTCCCCGGCCGCCAGCCCGCTCCGCTTCGGCCTGGTGGGCCCAATCTGCCTCCGTGAGCCCGATCCAATCCACGCCGCCGTTGACCGTTTGACTGAGGTTGCCTCCGATTCCACTAAGTCCCCCAGATTTTCTATTGTCTGATGCTATTTTAGATTGTGGATAACTTTTTGTGTGATGGTCCGATTTGAGCAAATGATATGTCAAAATGATCGTGGAGACATGTACTACATTTCATTACATTGTGCCATGCATGTTTGAGTTCATCTAGATGCTTAAATATCTGTTGGAAGAGTGCAACTTGTTATAAACTGTTGTTAGTTGTTGCTTTCATGCCATCTTTGCAATGTGATATCTTGGTGCATGTTTATCCAAATGATGCAAATGATATGTCCACATGTTCGTCTTGAGATGCTCTACATGTTGATTGCTTTAGCTTGCATGATAGAATTAATCTTGCCATGTTTATCCCCTTTGCAAAGTGCTATGTGGCTGTTATGTCATTAAACTTGTTACGAGATGCCTCGTAGAGGAACTCATTGCTATCGTTGTGTTTATCCCCTTGATGCATGCTTAGGTGTTTTGGATTCACCATCATGTGTACTTTGCTGTGGTGCTTACCACTTGCCATGCTTTGCTTTGAGGTGACTTAAACTTGCTCTCAAAGATGCCATGATGAAACTGTTGTTTTAACACTTAGTGAAATTTCACTAAGTCTAGAATCTGTAATTTCCAGATGCCATGTTTGCTTGTTGTTCTAGGCCAACCCATGATAGTTTTGGGGTGAATCTTGATGATTCCTTGTTGTATATATTGTTGGCTATCCATTAATGATCTCACATGCTTATTTGAGTGGTTGTAGCATATTTAACTCTAGCTCCCAAGTTGCAACAAATTACTGTTGTCAGGTTTTTGTTGTCGAGTTCAATATGTCATAGCTTGTTGCTATTGATCCATGGCTCCTTTGGGGATGCTCCAATGGATTTGTTTGCTGTAGGATATGTCTAGTTTATGTCCATGCTCATTGCCATGATGTTTCAGTGCTGTAGGCCATTTATTTATTGCTCTGAAGTTGCTATGTGGCTGTTATTTTTAGCTTGTGCATGTTTATTGTTTCGGGTGTAACTTTTAGCCCGTTGCTCCGTTTTGAGCAAGTCCTATATGAAACTTGTGTGATTTTGCATGTAGATTCATAATATCCTGTTGTTATCATGTTTTGAAGCATTTTTCTTGATGCATATTGTTGTGATGTAACACTGTGCTTCCTAAGTAGACTTTCTGTGCTTCCATAGTGCATCTGTTTTGCTTCCATAGTGCATCAGTCATGCTTCCAGTAATTTTTCGGCGCATTGCATCTTGTTTGATTCGTTGCCTTGTGTTCTTGTGTTTGAGTAGAGCTGGAAGCTGAGAACGAGTACGAGTACGAGCACGAGGTTTCGACCGAGGTTGAGAACGAGGACCCCTCTTACGATCCCATCGACAACTCTTCAGGCAAGATGACCGAACCCCGATAACATTACTATATTTGCCTATTGCTAGAAGTCTCGATCTATAGTTTTGCCTTGATGCCCATGTTTTCCTGTCAGCCTCCTATTGTAACCATGAACCTATTTAACCAACCTACCTATGCAAACCATTGATTGGCTATACGTAGGCTTCGCTCAGCCCCTCTTATAGCATTGATAGTTGCAGGTGAAGATTGAAGATTCTTGCTTCTTGTTGAAGCTTGTTGGGATATCACACTATATTAATTATTAAATGAAATCATCTATATATTGGTAATGGGTGGAAGGCTAAGCCTTTTGCTTGGTGATTTGTTCCACTCATGCCGCTAGGAACCGTATAAACCGGTGTTATGTTCCTTGATTATGCGTTCCTCAAACGGTTCGGGTTATGGGACCCCCTCGATAAACCGCTAAGTGCTAAGTCTTTTCCAGCAAGTCCCAACATTCGTACTATTTGCCTAATAACTAAAAACTTGCATAGGGAGTAATTAACCCTCTTTCTTAATCAACAACCCCGGGCCAGTGCTCCACATGAGTGTTGATCCGAACCGGGGGTTACGCGGGGCCACCTCGAGGGAACTCAAGGTCTGGTAAAAACTTGTGGGATCACCCATCCGGTCGTGGCCTGAGACGAGATACGCGCGGCTACTATCAGGGTGTCGGCACGCCGGGAGGATTAGCTGGATTAGCCTCACCTTAGTTCGGAGTATCTTGAGCACGGGATTCCGAGAATACTCGGGCCTTCCCACTTTGGAGTTGCGACTCCGCGGATCGTGGGCTTGTCATGGGCCAAGTTGGAACACCCCTACAGGGTTATGAACTTTCGAAAGCCGTGCCCGCGGTTATGTGGTAGATGGGAGCTTGTTAATATCCGGTTGTAGAAAACTTGACACCATGTTCCAATACACTACCAGCGTGAGTCGTGACTGTCATTTTCCGTAAGGGGTTTCGGGAGATGAACACGGTGGGGTTATGTTTGACTTGGTTTAGTTAGGATCACTTTGTGATCATCTCTCGACCGAGGCACCTTCTCTTCTCGCTCTATTTTACGTAAGCTTGGCTAGTGCTGCTGCAGACTCATGTCTTTCTTCAGCCTTGTTCCACACCCAAGGCTTAAATAGTCGTGTTGCCCGGGAACGGGATTGCTGAGTCCTCTGTGGCTCATAGTTACTTCACCACACCAGATGCAGGTACGATGGTGAGCTATACAGGCGATGGCACTGAGCTAGACTGGGAGTACGACGAGGAGCGTAGCCGTTACTACGTGAACTATCCAGTTGATCAGTAGAGCTTCTACTAGGATTTGATCTAGACCTGTGGTTTAATGTTATGTTTGGTATCTTGTCATTTGGATCTTTACCCTTAGATGGGCTGTGATGTTTATCTGAATGATGTTTGAACATGTAATGAATTTGTGTGACGTGGCGAGTGTAAGCCAACTATCTTTTCAGTTTTCCATCCCTATTTTTACATGAGATGTGCAAAGGTACCAGACTTGCGATCATTCCAGAATGGGCTTATATCTTTAAGTCCTGCCTCGACACGTAGGAGATATAGTCCCATCCTGGGCATTACACCCCCCCCCCCCACTATATATAGGGGCCAGGGGCACCGGCCCTAGGGAGATCAGATCTCCAAGGGGGCGGCGGCTAGAGGGGGAAACTTGCCCCCCAAGGCATAAGGGCCCCCCCTCCCCCTAGGGTTTCAACCCTAGGCGCATGGAGGGGGGCCCATGTGGTGCGCCAGCCCACCAGGGGCTGGACCCTTCCCCCTTGCGGCCTACGGGACCCACCGGGATGGGTGGCCCCACCCGGTGGACCCCCGGGACCCTCCGGTGGTTCCGGGACACTCCCGGTGACCCCCGGAATTCACCCGATGGCCGAAACTGGACTTCCTATATATCATTCTTTACCTCCGGACCATTCCGGAACTACTCGTGACATCCGGGATCTCATCCGGGACTCCAAACAACATTCGGGTTTCCATGTGCATGTATCTCTATAACCCTAGCGTCACCGAACCTTAAGTGTGTAGACCCTACGGGTTCGGGAGACACGCAGACATGACCGAGATGACTCTCCGGTCAATAACCAACAGCGGGATCTAGATACCCATGTTGGTTCCAACGTGTTCCTCGATGATATCATCGGATAAACCACTGTGTCAAGGATTCACTCAATCTCGTATGTTATTCCCTTTGTCTATCGGTACGGTACTTGCCCGAGATTCGATCGTCGGTATGCCCGATACCTTGTTCAATCTCGTCATGGCAAGTCTCTTTACTCGTTCCGTAATCCATCATCCCGTGACTAACTCCTAAGTCACTTTGAGCCATTATGATGATGTATTACCGAGAGGGCCCAGAGGTACCTCTCCGTCATACGGAGTGACAATATCCCAGTCTCGGTTCGTACCAACTCAACAGACACTTTCGGAGATACCCGTTGCGTACCTTTATAGCCACCCAGTTACGTTGTGACGTTTGGCACACCCAAAGTATTCCTACGGTATCTGGGAGTTGCACAACCTCATGGTCTAAGGAATAAATACTTGACACTAGAAAAGCTTATGCATTACGAACTATACGATCTCGTGCTAGGCTCAGGATTGGGTCTTGTCCATCACATCATTCTCCTAATGATGTGATCCCGTTATCAATGACATCCAATGTCCATGGTCAGGAAACCGTGACCATCTGTTGATCAACGAGCTAGTAACTAGAGGCTTACCAGGGACACATTGTGGTCTATGTATTCACACATGTATCGCTGTTTCCGTACAATACAATTCAAGCATGAATAACAGACAATTATCAAGAACAAGGAAATATAATAATAATCCATTTATTATTGCCTCTAGGGCATATTTCCAACACTAGGTGCATCTATATTAGCTCTCTGAGAATCTTGCTCAATTCTCTTAGGGTGGCCTTCAGGATACACAGGTTCCTGAGTCACTTTACCACCTCTAGTTGCAACTCTAACATCATAGTCATTATTCTTACTATTTAATTCATTGAGAAAATCATTCTAAGCCTTAAGTACTTGTTCTACTTGAGTGGTAACCATAGAAGCATGTATACTAATAAGTTTCAGTTCATCTTTGGCACTAGACAGATAATCACTCAAGCGTTCAATCATATGAGCATTGTGTTGTAATTGTCTACCAACATAAGCATTGAAGTTTTCTCGTTTCACAATAAAATTATCAAACTCATCTAAGCATTGGCTAGCAGACTTATAACGAGGAATATCACCTTCATCAAATCTATAAAGAGAATTTACCTTTACTACCTATGTCGGGTTATCAAGACCATGTATTTCTTCAATAGGCGGTAAATTCTTAACATCTTCAGCTTTAATACCTTTTTCTTTCATCGATTTCTTTGCCTTTTGCATATCTTCAGGACTGAGAAATAGAACACCTCTTTTCTTCGGAGTTGGCTTAGGGGCTAGTTCAGGAAGTGTCCAATTATTTTCATTGGCCAGCATATTATTCAATAATAGTTCAGCTTGTTCCACTGTTCTTTCCCTGAAAACACAACCAGCACAACTATCCAGGTGGTCTCTGGAAGCATCGGTTAGTCCATTATAAAAGAGATCAAGTATATTGTGCATCTCAAGAGGATGATCAGGCAAAGCATTAAGTAACTGGAGAAGCCTCCCCCAAGCTTGTGGGAGACTTTCTTCTTTAGTTTGAGCAAAGTTATATATTTCCCGCTAGACAGCTTGTTTCTTATGAGCGGGCAAATATTTAGCAGAAAAGTAATACATCATATCCTGGGGACTACGCACACAACCAGGATCAAGAGAGTTAAACCAAGTCTTAGCATCACCCTTTAACGAGAACGGAAACAACTTAAGGATATAGTAGTAACGAATCTTTTCATCATTGGTGAACAGGGTGGCTATATCATTCAACTTGGTATGATGTGCTACAACAGTTTCAGACTCATAGCCATGAAAAGGATCAGATTCAACCAAAGTAATTAACTCAGGATCAACAGAGAGTTCATAATCCTTATTAGTGACACATATAGGTGAAGTAGCAAAATCAGGGTCATGTTTCATTCTAGCATTCAAGGACTTTTCTTTCAACATAGCTAATAACTTCTTAAGATCATATCTATCATTACAAGCAAGAAAGTCTCTAACAGTTTCTTCATCCATAACATAACCCTCAGGCACATCAGGCAATTCATATCTATTGGGAGTAGTTTCACATCACTTTCATAAATATCATCAACATTTGCACTCTCCCTAACCTTAGCAATTTGTTCATCTAGAAATTCACCTAGTGGCACATTCTCAGGCATAGAGGTAGTTTCATCGTACATAGCAGAAGTAGTATCATCAAGAACATCCGACATATCAGATTCAACTGCAGGAGTAGGTGTCGCAAGTTTACTCATAACAGAGGAGAATCAAGTGCAGAGCTAGATGCCAGTTCCTTACCGCCCCTCGTAGTTGAGGGTAAGATCTTGGTTTTTGAGTCCTTTAAATTCTTCATTGTGATAAGCAGATATAAATCCCAAGTGACTTAAAGAATAGAGCTATGCTCCCCGGCAACGGCGCCAGAAAATAGTCTTGATAACCCACAAGTGTAGGGGATCGCAACAGTTTTCGAGGGTAAAGTATTAAACCCAAATTTGTTGATTCGTCAGAAGGGGAGCCAAAGAATACTCTTAAGTATTAGCAACTGAGTTGTCAATTCAGCCACACCTGGAAACTTAGTATCTACAGCAAGATAGTTTAGTAGCACAGTAATATGATAGTTGTGGTAGCAGCAATAAAAGTAAAGATAGTGTTTTTGTAGTTTTTGTGATGATAGCAACGGAAAAGTAAATAGCAGCTAGCAATATAGGTAAAGCACGTAGGCATTGGATCGGTGATGGAAAATTACGTCGGATGCAATTCATCATGTAGAAGTTATAACCAAGGGTGACACGGAACTAGCTCCAGTTCATCAATGCCATGTAGGCATGTATTCCGAATATAGTCATACGTGCTTATGGAAAAGAACTTGCATGACATCTTTTGTCCTACCCTCCCGTGGCAGCGGGGTCCTATTGGAAACTAAGGTATATTAAGGACTCCTTTTAATAGAGTACCGGACCAAAGCATTAACACATAGTGAATACATGAACTCCTCAAACTATGGTCATCACCGGGAGTGGTCCCGATTATTGTCACTTCGGGGTTGTCGGATCATAACACATAGTAGGTGACTATACACTTGCAAGATAGGATCAAGAACACACATATATTCATGGAAACATAATAGGTTCAGATCGGAAATGATGGCACTCGGGCCCTAGTGACAAGCGTTAAGCATAGCAAAGTCATAGCAACATCAATCTCAGAACATTGTGGATACTAGGGATCAAACCCTAACAAAACTAACTCGATTACATGATAGATCTCATCCAACCCATCACCGTCCAGCAATCCTACCATGGAATTACTCACGCACGGCGGTGAGCATCATGGAATTGGTGACGGAGGAAGGTTGATGATGACGATGGCGACGATCTCCACTCTCCGGAGCCCCGAACGGACTCCAAATCAGCCCTCCCGAGAGAGATTAGGGCTTGGTGGCGGCTCCATCTTGTAAAACGCGATAATTCTTTCTCCTTGATTTTTTTCTCCACGAAACGGAATATATAGGGCCTGGGGGTACGTTGGAGGGGCACCGGGCTGTCCTCGAGGCAGGGGGCGCGCCCCCACCCTCAAGGACGGCCCGTGGGCCCCCAGGTGTGGATCTTCTTGCCCGTATTTTTTATATTTTCTGAAATAAATCTCCGTTGATTTTCAGGCGATTCCGAGAACTTTTTATTTCTGCACAAAAACAACACCATGGCAGTTCTACTGAAAACAGCGTCAGTCCGGGTTAGTTCCATTCAAATCATGCAAGTTAGAGTCCAAAACAAGGGCAAAAGTGTTTGGAAAAGTAGATACGTTGGAGATGTATCAATCCCACTAATAAACAGACTGTCGATAAGGGTCAAGTGGTGGCTCAGGCTCAGGCTCTGGGACTTGTGTCAGCCGCCAGTATGCATAAATGGCCTCGGGCAAGATGAGGTATGTGCCTGAAAGTATGTTAAACAAAGAAGGTGCAGGCAAGGTAATAGGCTCATAGTTAGTTTTATCAAATATCAAATTATACTTAGGCATCTTCTTCTTATTTTTAACAATAAATTCATGTGCTACCATACTCTTATAATCCAGAAAACTAGGGGGCAGCAACTTTTCCTCTTTCTCATAATGCCTAATAGGTCTCTCAAAGTGTTTAGCAAGGCGTGAAGCAAAGATGCCTCCGAAGATGGGGCCCTTTGTATGATTCAGATTTAATTGTTTAGCAACAATAGCGCCTAAGGTGAAAGTTGTATCACGAAACAAAGCATGGCGCAAAATGACAAGATCAGGAGTACTAAGATTTCCACTGTTCCCGACCAATTAAGCATCTACTAGCAAATATCGCAAAATAACGTAGAACAAGAAAATGTATACTAGTAATTCTTGCATCGGAAACTTTCCTCGTTTCCCCAACAGCAATTCTATCAATAAATCCATCCACATCACTATGATGTGGTTCCTCGATGCTGCCCACAAAGGGTATCTTGCATACCCGACAAAAATCATGGAGTGACATCTCCTTAACCTCATCATATAAGTGAAACTCGACTGAAGGCGGTGATTTCTTAGCATGGATATTAAAAATTTGCACGAAAATATTAGTGAGTAGGAGATACTATTCGCGCTGGTCGTGGAGGAAGTCCGTGAGGCCTGCATTCTTAGCCAAGTAATAAAAGTCATCTTAAATTCCGGTGGCTCTCAAGAACGCATCCCAAGGCCATTCGCACGGTCGAACCTCCGTAGTGCGAGGAAGATTGTATTTGGGCTTTTATTCTCCTCATTCTTCTTATCCTTCGAGCTTCGGCTCGAAGAGCTCCTCGACAATCTCTTTATCATTTTCTTTCTCTGAAAAATTTCTTAAATTTTTAGTGACTCAAACTAAAAGTGAACCAAACTCAACAAGATTGATAACAACTACTCCCACAAGTCCCTAGAGGCCATATTGATGTCTACTACACAACCTTCTTATTGTAGACGTTGTTGGGCCTCCAAGTGCAGAGGTTTGTAGGATAGTAGCAAATTTCCCTCAAGTGGATGACCTAAGGTTTATCAATCCGTGGGAGGCATAGGATGAAGATGGTCTCTCTCAAACAACCCTGCAACCAAATAACAAAGAGTCTCTTGTGTCCCCAACACACCCAATACAATGGTAAATTGTATAGGTGCACTAGTTAGGAGAAGAGATGGTGATACAAGTGCAATATGGATGGTAGATATAGGTTTTTGTAATAAGAAAATATAAAACGGCAAGGTAGCAAGTGGTAAAAGTGAGCATAAACGGCGTTGCAATGATAGGAAACAAGGCCTATGGTTCATACTTTCACTAGTGCAAGTTCTCTCAACAATAATAACATAATTGGATCATATTACTAGCCCTCAACATGCAACAAAGAGTCACTCCAAAGTCACTAATAACGGAGAACAAACAAAGAGATTATTGTAGGGTACGAAACCACCTCAAAGTTATTCTTTCTGATCGATCTATTCAAGAGTCCGTAGTAAAATAACACGAAGCTATTCTTTCCGTTCAATCTATCATAGATTTCATACTAGAATAACACCTTAACATACAAATCAACAAAAACCCTAATGTCACCTAGATACTCCATTGTCACCTCAAGTATCCGTGGGCATGATTATACGATATGCATCACACAATCTCAGATTCATCTATTCAACCAACACAAAGAACTTCAAGGAGTGCCCCAAAGTTTCTATCGAAGAGTCAAGACGAAAACGTGTGCCAACCCCTATGCATAGGTTCCCAAGGTCACGGAACCCGCAAGTTGATCACCAAAACATACATCAAGTGAACCGATAGAATACTCCAATGTCACCACAGGTATCCCACGCAAGACATACATCAAGTGTTCTCAAATCCTTAAAGACTCAACCCGATAAGATAACTTCAAAGGGAAAACTCAATCCATCACAAGAGAGTAGAGGGGGAGAAACATAATAAGATCCAACTATAATAGCAAAGCTCGCGATACGTCAAGATCGTGCCATCTCAAGAACACGAGAGAGAGAGAGATCAAACACATAGCTACTGATACATACCCTCAGCCCCGAGGGTGGACTACTCCTTCCTCATCATGAAGAGCGCCGGGATGATGAAGATAGCCACCGGAGAGGGATTCCCCTCTGGCAGGGTGCTGGAACAGGGTCTAGATTGGGTTTTGGTGGCAACAGTGGCTTTTGGCGGTGGAACTCCCGATCTAGGTTACTTTCCGGAGGTTTTAGAATATATATGAGGTGTTGGAGTCGGGGGCAAGTAAAGGGGGTCTCTGGGCTATCCACGAGGTAGGGGGCGCACCCCCCACCCTCATGGGCAGCCCGTGGATCTTCTCGTCCCCCTCCGGCACTTCCTGGGCTTCTTCTGGTCCAAAAATAACCTTCGTTGAGTTTCAGGTCAATTCGGCTCCGATTGATATTCCTTTTCTGCGAAACCCTAAAACAGGAGAAAAACAAAAACTGGCACTGGGCTCTGGGTTAATAGGTTAGTCCCAAAAATCATATAAAATTGTATATAAAAGCCCATAAAACATTCTAGAAGGATAATAAAATAGCATGGAACAATCAAAAAATTTAGATACGTTGGAGACGTATCAGCATCCCCAAGGTTAATTCTTGCTCGTCCTCGAGTAGGTAAATGATAAAAACAGAATTTTTGATGTGGAATGCTACCTAACATAATTCTCAATGTAATTTTCTTTATTGTGGCATGAATGTTCAGATCCGAAAGATTCAAGACAAAAGTCTATATTGACATAAGAATAATAATACTTCAAGCATACTAACAAAGCAATCATGTCTTCTCAAAATAACATGGCCAAAGAAAGTTATCCCTACAAAATCATATAGTCTGGCTATGCTCCCTCTTCATCACACAATATTCATATCATGCACAACCCCGGTTTCAGCCAAGCAATTGTTTTCATACTCAATTTTTTCAAACCTTTCAACTTTCACGCAATACATGAGCGTGAGCCATGGATATAGCACTATAGGTGGAATAGAGTGGTGGTTGTGGAGAAGACAAAAAGGAGGAAGATAGTCTCACATCGACTAGGCGTATCAATGGGCTATGGAGATGCCCATTAATAGATATCAATGTGAGTGAGTAGGGATTGCCATTCAACGGGTGCACTAGAGCTAAAAAATGTATGAAAGCTCAACAAAAGAAACTAAGTGGGTGTGCATCCAACTTTCTTGCTCATGAAGACCTAGGGCATTTGAGGAAGCCCATCGTTGGAATATACAAGCCAAGTTCTATAATGAAAATTCCCACTAGTATATGAAAGTGACTAAACAAGAGACTCTCTATCATGAAGATCATGGTGCTACTTTGAAGCACAAGTGTGGAAAACGATAGTAGCATTATCCCTTTTCTTTTCTTTTCTTTTCTTTTCTTTTTTTCTTTTTTCTTTTTTTCTTTTTTTGGGCCTCTTTTTTTTCCTTTGGCCTTTCCTTTTTTTTTCTTTGGGACAATGCTCTAATAATGATGATCTTCACACTTCTATTGATTTACAACTCGATATTACAACTTGATACTAGAACAAAGTATGACTCTATATGAATGCCTCCGGCAGTGTACCGGGATGTGCAATGAATCAAGAGTGACATGTATGAAAAATTATGCATGGTGGCATATCCACAAATATGATGCCAACTACATGATCATGCATGGCAATATGACAATATGAAGCGTGTCATATGAACGAAACGGTGGAAAGTTGCATGGCAATATATCTCGGAATGGCTATGGAAATGCCATGATAGGTAGGTATGGTGGCTGTTTTGAGGAAGGTATATGGTGGGTGTATGGTACCGGCGAAAGTTGCGCGGTACAAGAGAGGCTAGCAATGGTGGAAGGGTGAGAGTGCGTATAATCCATGGACTCAACATTAGTCATAAAGAACTCATATACTTATTGCCAAAATCTACGAGTTATCAAAACAAAGTATTCAACGCATACTCCTAGGGGGGAGGTTGGTAGGAGTTAACCATCGCGTGCCCCCAACCTCCACACAAAGGATGACACTCTACAAATACCTCATGCTCTAACTTCGTCACATAGCGGTTCACCATACGTGCATGCTACGAGAATCACAAACTTTAACACAAGTATTTCTCAATTTCATAATAACTCCACTAGCATGACTCTAATATCACTATCCCCATATCTCAAAACAATCATCAAGTATCAAACTTCTCATCATATTCAATGCACTTTTTATGAAAGTTTTTACTATTACCAACTTGGATGCCTATCATATTAGGACTAAAGTCATAACCCAAGCCAATTACCATGTTGTTCTAAAGTACTCTCAAAATGATATAAGTGAAGCATGAGAGTTCATCTATTTCTTCAAAATAAAACCACCGCCGTGCTCTAAAAAGATATAAGTGAAGCACTAGAGCAAAAGCCAAACTACTCCGAAAGATATAAGTGAAGATCAATGAGTAGTTGAATAATTATGTAACTATTTAAAGACACTCTAACATTTAAGAACTTCAAATATTGGGATAGTCTCAAGTAAAGTTACCGATAGACGAAGACGAAAGAGGGGATGCCTTCCCGGGGCATCCCCAAGCTTAGGCTTTTGGTTGTCCTTGAATATTACCTTGGGGTGACTTGGGCATCCCCCAATCTTAGGCTCTTGCCACTCTTTATTCCATACTCCATCGAATCTTTACCCAAAACTTGAAAACTTCACAACACAAAACTTAACAGAAAACACGTAAGCTCCGTTAGTATAAGAAAATAAAACCACCACTTAGGTACTGTTGTGAACTCATTCTAAATTCATATTGGTGTAATATCTACTGTATTCCAACTTCTCTATGGTTCATACCCTCCGATACTACTCATAGATTCATCAAAATAAGCAAACAACACATAGAAAACACAATTTTTCAAAAATAGAACAGTCTGTAGTAATCTGTAACTTTCGAATACTTTTCTAACTCCAAAAATTCTGAAATAAATTGGTAAACCTGAGGAATTTGTATATTAATCATATGCAAAAAGAATCAACTAAAAATCACTCCCCAGTAAAAAATGGTAGCTAATCTCATGAGCGCTAAAGTTTCTGTTCTTTACAACATGATCGCATAAACTTCACACAAGTCTTCCCAAAGGTTCTACTTGGCACAAACACTAATTAAAACACAAAACCACATCTAAACAGAAGCTAGATGCAATATTTATTCCTAAACGGAATCAAAAAGGAAAGAACAAAAAAATAAAGTTGGGTTGCCTCCCAACAAGCGCTATCGTTTAATTCCCCTAGCTAGGCACAATGATTTCAATGATGCTCGCATAAAAGATAAGAATTGAAACATAAGGTGAGCATCATGAATAATATGACTAGCACATTTAAGCCTAACCCACTTCCTATGCATAGGGATTTTGTGAGCAAACAACTTATGGGAACGATAATCAACTAGCATAGGAAGGGAAAACGAGCATAACTTCAAGATTTTAAGCACATAGAGAGGAAACTTGATATTATTGCAATATGTAGAAGCATATGGTCCTCTCTTATAATAATTTTCAGTAGCATCATGAATGAATTCAACCATATAACCAGCACATAAAAGCATTCTTTTCATGATCTACTTGCATAGTAATTTTACTACTCTCCACATAAGCAAAATTCTTCTCATTCATAGTAGTGGGAGGGGCAAATTCAACAAAATAACTATCATGTGAAGCATAATCCAATTGAAAACTAAAATCATGATGACAAGTTTCATGGTTATCATTATTCTTAATAGCATACAAGTCATCACAATAATCATCATAGATAACAACTTTGTTCTCATAATCAATTGGAATCTCTTCCCACATAGTGGATTCATCACTAAATAAAGTCATGACCTCTCCAAATCCACTTTCATAGATATAATCTTCATAAATAGGAGGCATGTTTTCATCATAATAAATTTGCTCATCAAAACTTGGGGGACTAAACATATCATCTTCATCAAACATAGCTTCCCCAAGCTTGTGGCTTTGCATATCATTAGCATCATGGGTATTCAAAGAATCTATTATATATAAAAAGTACTTGACGGGTTCACCAGAATAAAGATAATTAGCTTAAAAATCCCATAATAATTAGGAACATCCGACCTTTAATTATGTATGCCTATTTCCAATCAACGAAGTGCAGCCGTTAGATCTTCGTAAAGCGGGTGGCCCCATAACGTGAGATCAGAATAGATTTGATCCATAATAAAAAAATGTTGCAAGTAGGATAAAAGTTAGATCTTCATAAATCGGATGGCCCCATAACGTGAGATCACAACAGATTGGGCCCATAATAAAAAATGTTAAAAGCAGGGTCAAATTTCTCGGACGTGAGATCATAACAGGTTGGACCTCTACAGTCAAACTCACGATTCCAATACTCTCGATGATCAACTCTAAAAACAGGCTGGACCATCCCACGAGCGACCAGACCATCGCATAATTAAAAAAATTGGTGTACAGAGTAAAATCTCTCAACTGCCAAACATGACCAAACTCTCAAGATCCACCCCATAAAAAACCCTGTACAAAGATGCCACCTCTCCAAAAAAACTCCAAACTCTCACAAAAATGCACAAAGATTCAGTCTCTCCAGACAGAATATCCCGCTAGATAGGACCAAAATCTCATGTTCGCATACATATATAAAATCTCTCAGCATCGGAACAACCTTGTACATCATCTTCCTCCAACAAACAACACTTTGAGGTCAACTTCCTCCAACCAGTGGCACCAACCGGCTCCGTCGAGCAACCAGATCACCTCCAGTAAGCACATCTGCATGAAATTGTAGATCAGACCTATTATGGATCAATAATATTTCAATTACTCTGTGCGGTGCTCAATTAAAATCTTATTCACATGATCCTCTACTATTATTTAGGGTTGTGGGATGGCTTCCATAGGCCTCAAATTCATTAAGCACAAGACAGTGCAGTATGGTAATCACTTGGAGTTTGTAGATCAGATAATGGTTCACATAATACTTTGTATGAGTACCTTAGTAATTTTGTCTAATAAAGTACCTCATTAATCAGGTAGAGATTGCTTCGGTCGGCTTATACTAAAAAATACTCACAACATTTGTGTATTCATGTGATGATTGGAACTTAAGTTCCTCTTTCTCATTAAAGATTTCTGCAAATAACTGGTCTCAAAAATTGATCTCCTTTACTTCTTAGACAAAAAAATATTTACAAGGTGAAAAGTAATAAATATAATGAGTATTCATAAACTTGAGCATTGACATGTAATCAGTGGCACACCCACCATCCAGCAAAGCGGCTAGCCAAGGTCTCAAGTGGCCGAACAGGGTACTCTCCTGTCCAACTACTAGCGGGAGCATCGCCATGATAATTATCGTCGTATATTGCCCCAACAAAGCACGATATCTAGGTCCACCACAGTCTGTAATAATATTATAATATCATCCACTTTAGCTTTCTATCTGCACTCTCTAATGTGCAGGAATCAACAATGAAAAGAAAAGATGAACCACACAACAAGGAAGGTTAGAAACCTGCCAAGATGGTTAAAACAAAACATATATACAATCCAACAACGTGATCCGTTACTAATGATGAATATTTTGTATGTACTATCACAAGAATACAAAAAAATGCAACAGTTCTAGTTAGGCGTTGGAGGTTCCAAATTTATTTTAGCTTCACCGATAAAAACTTATTTTAAATTGTTATCTTATACTCCCTCCGTTCCTAAATATAAGTCTTTGTAGAAATTCCGCTATGAACCACATACGAATGTATATAGATTCACTCATTTTACTTTGTATATGGTCCATAGTGAAATCTCTCCAAAGACTTATATTTAGGAACGGAGGGAGTAGATCCAAGTTCAAACAATCAACAAAAATGAGAAGATTGGATAGGAGAATGAAAATTTAGCACAAGAAAAAGAGATAACCTCCAATCATAAATGGAGGTGTGCCAGACTTCGTGGCTCCACCAAAAGCAGAACTTTTGATCCATGTCAAGTAAGAAATCTCCACAAAGTTTCACCCTTATGCACGTTACCATCTATTTGATTTTATTATAGTTCTCAGTTTAATTTCTAAACTTTAACAATGCACAACTGGTATTATAGTATAAAGGAAGCAACATTATGTACCTTGCTTATGATTTGCACATCAATTATGCTATCTATGTGCTCAAATCTTTCAAAGCATATAAACTTACCGTCATTAACTCGGTGGTTTTGATGTAGTAATGCTATATATCACACATTTTACCATAAAACAAGTGGTTATAAAGTTCGGCCGCCCATGCATTTCCATATCTTTGAGCGCAGCTAATTTTAATCGCTCTATGAAATCAAAAAAGCATGTTACATTTGGTTCTGTCTATAGCTAAGTATAACACGTACGCATGCACTGCGGCTAAAGAAAAAATTGTTCCATTCCCACAAGGAGAAATAAAGTGCTTCTGCAGGAGATGAAATAATGTCTTCTACTAATTAGGATTTATGTTTATGTAGGGCAAGTAACTCAACCAAAAGGGGGAATATGACAAAATTGGGAAAAGAAATAATGGGGACCTGCATGTCGAACTTCCAAGAACGTTGCCGCTGTGGAGGATGAGGAGTTGAGGACCATGTCCCAAGCTGCCTCAGGTGGAAAGAGCGACAATGTGTCTAGCTTGCCCACTTAGTGAAGAGGACGTCACTGCCATCCTCACACCCAAGCTGGATCTAAGAGGGTTGCGACCTGCGGAAAACAAAATCAACGACCAAATCAACGGCACGAACACCAAATATACAGGTCAATGACACTGTGCAGATCGATGATCTTGGCTCTTCCATCATCGTTTACCAGTCTGGGGCTAGGACAATGAGGAGGCGTACAAGGAGCCAAACTAGCTACTGTCGATGGTCAACCTGTGGGAGCACCAGCTGCGGGGTGGCTTGAGGTGGGGACGACCAACCTAAAGGCAAGAACAGGAGAACAAGCTGATGTGAGCTATCTAGAGCAACAATTTTTTATTGAGCAGAGAGAATAAGGAAAGGAGAAAGGGGATCCGGGAAGAGGAACATTGTCACTGTGTGAAAATATGAGTGAGGGGGAAGAAGAATGGAGAAGACCAGAAGACCACAAAATGGGGAAACTTAACAATCATAGTGGTGGGACCCATGAAACCATTACGTTTTGTACACGGAGTAGTGTGGACATTGTGAGAGGAAACTATGTGACGTCAAATGACACCATTTTTTGTGGGTAAAAATATAAGCCACCATTGATACTTCCGATGGCACATGCCTAAATCAAATACTCATGGAAGAAAATACCTACCAACAAAGTTTTTTATGGATTTGTACAATATATAAGCAACATAAAAATGTAGAAGAAAGATGTAAATATAATTTGGAGACTGCAATCGGTCATTTAAAATACAATTTGTATAACATGCATGATTAGCAAGTAATGAATGAAGGGATCACACATACAGGTATATATTGAAGAAAACCCAATTGTACCAAAGAAAAAAAATGTTTTCAGAAGTACTATATTTGAAATGACATCATATTTGGTTTTAAAACATTGTTGGATAAATAACATAATATTATCTCACATTTATAACTTAGCAAAATTCTAGCCCGCGCATCGAGCGGGCCACTTTTGCTAGTTCATACTAACAAAATTGCAATCATGCTCATCGTGCACATATTTTATGCCAAGCATTCTATGTAATTCTTCTTCTAATACTTGAGCACAATTTCCCTTTCCATCATTTTCATGAAAGATATTAAAAAGATGAAGCATATGAGGTAACCTTAATTCGATTTTTTTGTAGTTTTCTTTTATAAACTAAACTAGTGATAAAACAAGAAACTAAAAGATTCGATTGCAAAATCTAAAGATATACCTTCAAGCACTAACCACCCCGGCAACGGCGTCAGAAAACAGCTTGATGTCTACTACACAACCTTCTTCTTGTAGATGTTGTTGGGCTTCCAAGTGCAGAGGTTTGTAGGACAGTAGTAAATTTCCCTCAAGTGGATGACCTAAGGTTTATCAATCCGTGGGAGGCGTAGGATGAAGATGGTATCTCTCAAACAACCCTGCAACCAAATAACAAAGAGTCTCTTGTGTCCCCAACACACCCAATACAATGGTAAATTGTATAGGTGCACTAGTTAGGCGAAGAGTCCATAGTAAAATAACACGAAGCTATCCTTTCCATTCAATCTATCATAGAGTTCGTACTAGAATAACACCTTAAGATACAAATCAACCAAAACCCTAATGTCACCTAGATACTCCATTGTCACCTCAAGTATCCGTGGGCATGATTATACGATATGCATCACACAATCTCATATTCATCTATTCAACCAACACAAAGAACTTCAAAGAGTGCCCCAAGGTTTCTATCGGAGAGTCAAGACGAAAACGTGTGCCAACCCCTATGCATAGGTTCCCAAGGTCACGGAACCCGCAAGTTGATCACCAAAACGTACATCAAGTGAACCGATAGAATACCCCAATGTCACCACAGGTATCCCACGCAAGACATACATCAACTGTTCGCAAGTCCTTAAAGACTCGATCCGATAAGATAACTTCAAAGGGAAAACTCAATCAATCACAAGAGAGTAGAGGGGGAGAAACATAATAAGATCCAACTATAGTAGCAAAGCTCACCATACATCAAGATCGTGCCATCTCAAGAACACGGGAGAGAGAGAGATCAAACACATAGCTACTGATACATACCCTCAACCCCGAGGGTGGACTACTCCCTCCTCATCATGGAGAGCGCCGGGATGATGAAGATAGCCACCGGAGAGGGATTCCCCCTCCGGCAGGGTGCCGAAACAGGGTCTAGATTGGTTTTTGGTGGCAAAAGAGTCTTTCGGCGGTGGAACTCCCGATCTAGGTTACTTTACGTAGGTTTCAGTATATATAGGAGGTGTTGGAGTCGGGGGAAAGTAAAGGGGGTCTCCGGTCTATCCACGAGGCAGGGGCGCGCCCAGTAGGGGGCCCCCCCCCACCCTCATGGGCAGCCCGTGGATCTTCTCGTCCCCCTTCGACACTTCTTGGGCTTCTTCTGCTCCAAAAATAACCTCCGTTGAGCTTCAAATCAATTGGGCTCCGTTTGATATTCCTTTTCTGCGAAACCCTAAAACAGGAGAAAAACAAAAATTGGCACTGGGCTCTGGGTTAATAGGTTAGTCCCAAAAATCATATAAAAGTGTATATAAAAGCCCATAAAACATCCTAAAAGGATAATATAATAGCATGGAACAATCATAAATTATAGATACGTTGGAGACGTATCACATATCATGCATTAAAACTACTTTGGACCATATAAATTTCACATGCAAGCTCAAGAATAGGGTCACCTTAGCAGCAAAAATTTGCAATAAATAAAGCACTAGAACAAAAACTAACTGGACCATTGGAGGAGTCACATACCGAATGTCGGGGATATACCCCGCGGTATGAACCGGCCGGAAATATGACCCGGCCGAACTTGGCGGTTTACTTGTGACGGTTTATACTTGGCAATTTACTAGTAACCCGGCGGGCGGATCATGGATGACAAGGCCCAAGGCCCAGAAGGCCGGTTCATGTGGGCCGGTTTATGAAGAAAGCATAAGGAATATTATCCTACAAAGGAAGCAAGACTAGGACTCCTTGTAATAGATCAATCCTAATCCTACTAGGACCAGTCATGTAAATCCGCCCCTTCAACATATATAAGGAGGGGCAGGGCTCCCCAAAGGGGGACAAGCTAGAAGCAGAGAAGTTCTCACAAGTTTTTAGGGCTAGACACAAAGAGCCGGTTTATCGGCGACACCACGAGGATCATAATGAGATCTAGCCTCAAACAGCACGTAGGGTTATTACCGGATGATGTTTCCCGGGGCCCGAAGCTGTCTAAACCCTTGTCTTGCGTTGCGTCTCTCGATTCCGCTCAACCCCTCTCAAGCTACTACATAGATGCGCGGCCTCACGACTAAGTCCTTACCCCCGGACATCTGCCGTGTTAATTCCACGACAGTTGGCGCCCACCGTGGGGCCTGCGCACGGTGGTGTTGAGTTCTTGGAGGGATCTCTTCAGACATCGAGAAGCACGCGACGAATGAGTTTGCGAAGATGAGTTTTTTTTAATGGAACAAGAAATTAGGGCTGAGCGCTGCGCGCGCCGCCGAAACCGATACAAGATTCGTCTGACACAAGATGAATTAAGGCTGCGGTCCGATCTACCGCCACCGTCCTGCGGTTAGTCAAGTCGCAGGATTCGCCGAAATCGCCGCCAGGAGTTCCTACGTGAGCAATCGGCCGGATTCGGGTCAAATTCAGAGTTTTTATACGGGTCCGAGATCGATCGCCGCTGGCTATTTATTTTATCATCGCTACTCGGTGGCTGCTGCAAGACCCGAGGACACGCTGCTTCTACTAGCTACTACTACTGCCCTCACATGCATATCCACGCGTGCTTTGCGCCCGCACGTCGCCAAGTCCGACAGAAAGTCAAACTGCAGCTGAGGTATATCATGTCGGACCGGATCAATAAGAGCATGGTTAATAATATAGCCAGCCGCTGGCTATATGATGTTGCCATGTCACATATAGCCAAGCTTATAGCCAACAAGTACAATAGCTAGATATAAATATGTACTACTTTGTTGATACATGGCCCACCCCACTCTCTCACAAAGTACCTAGGAGCACGTGCTGCAGCCGGCTGTTAACTAGTAGCCCGCTTCTCTTCTCTCTCCTCTTCTCTCTCTTCCAAATAAGCAAAAATATAATATTTAATGTCTTACAGCTCGCCTACATCACCTTATTGTACTTGCTCTAAGCACGTGAGTGGGCTGGAATCAAGTCCCAAGGGATTACGTAGAGCAAACTGCTAAAGCTACTAGTACTCAACGCCAAGTACTACGATTCCTAGTAAAAGGGATCGAGAAGCACACCGTCGATTTGAGGCTGCTATTTTTCCACATTGTCTTGTCCACATCTTGCAAAGTCAAGTACCGAGACTCGTACATCAAGTACCGAAATCAAGTCAGCTTCCGTGGAAAAGCTGAAATAAACAAACGGGACTACAAGATCCAATACTGATATCCATATTCATCCGGAAAACAAATCAGGTGCTATCTATTCTCAATTTCTTTAGCACATATTAATTCATCCGACAACAATTACTCTCGCATGTAATATTTTTACGCAGGACAACTATTAAAAGAAAAAGGGGTGGTGGTATGCCACGGATGCACGATCAGATGTGTTGTGCGGCTTCACGAACACGCGTGTCGCGGTCCGGTTTACATCAACGCGTCGGCCAACTCGTCTGTCCGCGCCCACGCGCGCTAGTCTCCAACGCCACAGTCGACTCCCTCGCCAATGAACGTGCGCACGTCTCCGTCTATGTGGTCCGGTCTACATTAATACGCCGGTGCCGCACCCATTCTAATAAACCGGCCCAGCGGATACGCGAGCGAGTCGCTACCCCCGTTGCTGCTCTTACATCAATATGTGGCCAATTCTGTTGTCTGCGCCTGCAATTAACTCGCCCGCACGTGCCGGCTTACAATGCTGCGGCCGACTCATTTATTGTCCGGGCGAATCAGGTGATATCTATCCTATTTATTTTTAATACATATTAATTCATCCGAGCAAAAATACCTCGCCCTGCTATATTTTGTACGCAGAAAAATCATTCATTACAAAGCGATATTATACCGCGGAGATGGAGGCCTTCCAACATCATTCGGCACAAGTGGACGTCGTTACTCAACGGACTCCCACGCCGGTTTACAGCGCAGTGGCCGTTTCTCACGACCGCGTCGGTTTACAATGACGTGGATGTTTCTCGCGACCGCGCCGGTTTACAACGCCGTGGCCGCCTCTCGCGACCGTGCCAGTTTACAACGCCGTGGCCGCCTCTCGCGACCACGCTGGTTTGCAATATCGTGGCCGTCTCTCACAACTGCGCCGGCTTACAACGAAGAGGACAACTAGCCCGTCGGCGCCGGCCGGCCCATCTGTCCTTTGAGCAAATCAGGTGTTATCCCTCCTATATTTTTTATCAAGACATTTTAATTCCTCTGAACACCATTACACTGCCCTATTGGTATTTTCATGTACAGGTAAAATCATTACTATATTGCGGATATAAACACGCACCGGCAATATTCTACAACGGCATTTTCTTCTATGTCACATTACCTGATGAACGGACGGCCGGTTCACGCGTCCACACCGGTTTACAACGTGGAGGACAACTTGCTCGTCCGCACCGGCGTATAATATTGCGACCGACTCATCCGTCGGCTCCTACGGCGGCTTCATCCATGATTGATTTCCGCTTCACCACGGTGATCATCAACTCTACGACGGATAAATACTGGCTTGACATATCAGGTGAAATCCATCCAGTATATTTTATTATATATTGCTTTCTTTAGAAGAGCAGTTACCCCGTCTTGCAAAGTTATCTAATGCAGGACCCTGAACCGCCATATTGGTGCAAATTTAAAGGCCGGCTGAAAATGATAATTTCGGTTTAAGATCCCATAAAGCTTTTTAAGCTCCTAATATCCGGTTTAACATCCGGTTCAAGAAGAAGTGTTTCTCGCAAGTTCGAATTCTCAGACAAATTAAGGGGGCCAAAGAGAGTTTGTTGCACAGCACAGCTCAAACATAGGCGCCTGGCGAGCACAGCTCAGGAATATGTCACATGGGGGCTTCTGCATGCCAAGAAGTTCTTATGGCCTCTCAAACCGGTGCCCCCGGTAAACTAGGAAATCAGCCATTTTCTTCAAATATAAGTGTCATATGGGAATTCACTCAGGTGATATCCATCTAAAATTTATTTCTCTTGAAATATATCATTTTCATCAAGAAAAACACGATGCTTTGATCAGTTATTTTGCTATGCAGGACAATTCTATAAGGGACCAAACAGGACTTGCCATACAAGCACAACTCTCTCATAGGTACCCTACCTCCACGATCACTAGGGGGCTACGGATCGCATTCAAAGAAAAAATTCTTGCCCCTTGGAGTACATCCTTTGATGGCAAAAGAAAAAATGTCCTTGCCCCTTGGAGTACATCCTTTGATGGCAAAAGAAAATATTCTTGCCCCTTGGATGATACATCCTTTGATGGCAAAAGAAAAAATGTTCTTGTCCCTTGGAGTACATCCTTTGATGGCAAAAGAAAAAATTCTTGCCCCTTGGAGTACATCCTTTGATGGCAAAAGAAAAAATGTTCTTGCCCCTTGGAGTACATCCAAT
>LR738714.1:18189227-18206179 GCA_902687465.1 Secale cereale | reverse complement strand
AAAGAAAAAATTCTTGCCCCTTGGATGATACATCCTTTGATCGCAAAAGAAAAAGTTCTTGCCCCTTGGAGTACATCCTTTGATGGCAAAAGAAAAAGTTCTTGCCCCTTGGAGTACATCCTTTGATGGCAAAAGAAAAAAGTTCTTGCCCCTTGGAGTACATCCTTTGATGGCAAAAGAAAAAGTTCTTGCCCCTTTGAGTACATCCTTTGATGGCAAAAGAAAAAGTTCTTGCCCCTTGGAGTACATCCTTTGATGGCAAAAGAAAAATGTTCTTGCTCCTTGGATTACATCCATTGATTGGCAAAAGAAAAAGTTATTTCCCCCTGGATTACATCCATTGATTGGCAAAAGAAATCATTGCTCCTTGGATTGCACCCATTGATTGGCAAAATGAATTATAGCCCTTTGGGTCGCATCCATTGATTGGCAAATATGGAGCCTGGCAGCTCGCAAAAAGCCTCGACTATATGGTCTTATTTGCAACAGTGTTTTGTGTTTTGTGATTTTTTTCAGAGTTTTATATGGTTTTTGATCCGGAACTGGGCAACTTCAAAGTTGACCACATATCTACAAAAGTCTGGGTCATTGAACACCAGCATAATTTAAACCGGCGTTTATCATAACCCGGAACAATCATTAGGCAAACGCCAAAAGAGCCAAGAGCCTCATCAGAATCTACACATTCAATTATGCCTGCCGGATTAAGGACGTCAGGTACATTTAATCACAGGTAAGATAATGACCGGTGTTTATTAAACCGGCCTGTCTTTGACTATAAGTCGCCAGTATGAGATAAAATAATGACCGGTGTTTATTAACCAGGCCTGGTTGTGATCAAATATTACTGAAACCGGTCTTCAAACCGGATTATATTCTTCAATAGCCAACATGGCTGGATTCTTATTATGGTTATCAATATTATGATTGAGGTTATCAAAGTCGCTTTAAGCGCAATGGATATTATTTCATCGATGGAAGTGATTTATTTTACAAAGAAATAGTCCCGAGTCGCTGCAGGCTTACAACCCGGCACTTGGGGGCTACATTATTCAAATTGAGATTACATCAAATACACAAGTCTCATGTCGCTGCAAGCATGCACCATGACACTTGGGGGCTAATGCAAAGTCATTGTTTGCTCATTTTATTGAAGACCCGACTCATCACATTATAATGAGCCGGCCCTTGGGGGCTACCAATTGCTCCTGTCAACAATCCAAGGTACACAAGTATTAATCCATTATATTGAAGGGTCCACTGATCAGTTGGTAAAGCACAAAGCTCTTAAACTTGTGGACGTGGGTTCAAACCCCATGATGGAAGTTACATTATATAATGTTATTTTCAATGATTATATCTACAAAGTCCCTCCTCATTATTGCATAATGACCCGGCCCTTGGGGGCTACACGTTGCTGTTCAAGTTTACATGATTATATCTACAAAGTCCTTGCTCATTATTTCATAATGACCCGGCACTTGGGGGCTACACTGATTGAAGTTTTTGAGCATTATGCAAATTACAAGTCCCAGGTTGATGCAAGCATGACAACCCGGCACTTGGGGGCTACATATGTGGAATATTCAGTTTCATAATGATTGGGATGAACAATCCGGATTTCTTCAAGATTGCAACCATTATATTCAAACAAGTTTTAAGATATCACTATGTTCTCCTCTTAAGACTTGGGGGCTACAGGCAATATGCATATAAAGGAGGAACATCTTCAAATTCTCAGTTTTGGGTAAGTCCGGAAGATTAATTGGGTGACCCGGCGTTGGCAACAATCATAACCCGGCATTTATAAGCAGTCATGACCCGGAATTATCAGTTTTTTATAAACCCGACAATGGTGGAAGTCATAAACCGGCATCTTCAAGCCGGCTGGATATCAATTGAACATTTGAAGATCAATATTTTTGTCAAGTCAGAGCATTGAAGGCCGATTCAAGTGGATTCTTGATTTACAATATTTCTATACAAGCAAGTTGATTACGAAGTTGGTCTGTTGACCCGGATTTTCTAGAAGAAGGAAATGACAAGGACTTAAGAATGGTCAGATGCCGGTTTACAAGAATTCTTAACCCGGAGCACAACCTATCAAATTTGTTCTTGTGGTTATTTTGCAGCATAAGTTTACCATGGATAAATCCAAGCTAAACTGGGGGCTAATGTCGGGGATATACCCCGCGGTATGAACCGGCCGGAAATATGACCCGGCCGAACTTGGCGGTTAACTTGAGACGGTTTATACTTGGCAATTTACTGGTAACCCGGCGGGCGGATCATGGATGACAAGGCCCAAGGCCCAGAAGGCCGGTTTATGTGGGCGGGTTTATGAAGAAAGCATAAGGAATATTATCCTACAAAGGAAGCAAGACTAGGACTCCTTGTAATAGATCAATCCTAATCCTACTAGGACTAGTCATGTAAACCCGCCCCTTCAACATATATAAGGAGGGGCAGGGCTCCCCAAAGGGGGACAAGCTAGAAGCAGAGAAGTTCTCACAAGTTTCTAGGGCTAGACACAAAGAGTCGGTTTATCGGCGACACCATGAAGATCATAATGAGATCTAGCCTCAAACACCACGTATGGTTATTACCGGATGATGTTTCCCGGGGCCCGAAGCTGTCTAAACCCTTGTCTTGCGTTGCGTCTCTCGATTCCGCTCAACCCCTGATGTCTACACACGCTTCTACTCTTGTAGACTATGTTGGGCCTCCAAGCGCAGAGGTTTGTAGGACAGCAGCAATTTCCCTCAAGTGGATGACCTAAGGTTTATCGAACTCAGGGAAGTAGAGGTTGAAGATGGTCTCTCTCAAGCAACCCTGCAACTATGTGATACGTCCAAAACGTATCTATAATTTCTGCTTGCTCCATGCCACTTTTGGGTGATATTGCTATGATATTCATACACTTCCATACACTTTTGATCATATTTGGACTAACTTACTAATCCAGTGCACCCTAGTGCCAGTTTCTGTTTTCGGCTGTTTTGTATTTCAGGTTTTCACGTTTCGAGAACTGCCCAGAAAAATCCAGAAAAATTATATAAAAAATCAGCGAACCGGAAACAACACTGCGTCCGAAGGGCAGCCTGGGGGGCACAGGGGCTCCAGGCGCCCTGTGGGCGCCCCCCCCCCCCCCCTGGGCCGCGCCGGGGGGGTGCCTCGGCCCCCCGAGGCTCCCCCGGTGCCCTACTTTGGCATATATTTAAAGGGTTCCCCGTAACCCTCAGAACAGGACTTCTTTTTGCGAACCCATCTCTGTTCCGCCGCCGCCGCCGCTTCCAAGATCGGGAGCACCAGGAGAACTCTTCCCAGCACCCTGCCGGAGGGGAGGATCACCACCGGGAGCTTCTCCACCTCCATGGACGCCTCCCGGATGACTCATGAGTAGTCTCCCTTGGACCATGAGTCCATGACCAGTAGCTATGTGATGTTCTCCTCCCGTTCTTGTGCTTCACTAATTAGTCCTCGTGAGCTGCCCTACATGATCGAGGCATCTATGTAATCCTTATGTTGTTGCTATGTTGAGTTTGCTGGGATCCGATGGATTATGAGATTATGTTCAGATTGATCTTGAGTAATATATTTGATTCACCTCTTTTATATTTTAGTTCATAAGTAATTCTTGCATGTTCTCCGTTGCTATTTATTGATTTGGCCGAATAGTAAGTAGTGACTCCAAGAGGGAACGTTATGCTCGATTGTGGGTTCATGCCCCTCGATGACTAGCTTGAGTGACAGAAACATGAGTCTAGGGGATGTGTTGTTGCCACAAGCGGGAAAACAATGGTGCTTGTGCCCGCGGGTGCAAGGATTGTTTACTTTACGCAAAGTTCTTTTAATGCAGATGTCTGTTGCATTGAGTTTACACTATGGGTGGGACTCGCAACTTAATACCAGCGAGATGTTCTGGATAGATATCTCAAGGTGGATGATTAGTAGTAGATATTGATGGATTTCGGTCTACTTACTTTGGCGTACCGCCCATGCTTTGAACCTCAACCTTTCTTGCAATGTAATCAGCATTTGTATGCGCTCGTGGGTCCTGTCAATTGCCCAGCTGTAATTTGTTTACCTCACATAGCTGTTTTATCGTCTTTTGGGAGAGAGACATCACTAGTGAACATCATGATACTCCGGTCCATATTACCATCATTGATCACATCCACTATTTACTTTCCGCTATTTTATTTACTATTGCAAAACACTATCTATCACTACTATCATATTGCTTTTAACCCTTTGTGAACTACAAGGCCGGAGAAATTGACAACCTCTCTGTACTCTTGGGAGCAAAGTTATTTGTATCTGTGTGCAGGTCCACGTTGATTGCTAATTGCGCCGTTAGCAATTGACACCTACTTGTTGAACCTAGGAGTCTCTGGGGATTCGATCCTTGGCATCTTTGCTAGGGGAAAACACTTCTACTTACTGCGTCTTACACCTTCCACTTGAGGTAACCAACGAGGGGTTCGAGGCCCATCAAGGAGTATTTTCTGGCGCCGTTGCCGGGGACTCCACTCTTCAGGATAGGGGAGTTGCATGCTATCTTTTACCTTTGCTTTTTAGTCTTGTTAGTTTACTTTTCATTTTTTTGCCTTAGTTCCTTTTATCGAAAATTACAAAAATATTATTTGACTTTTTATTAGTAGTCCTTTCTGTTTAACCAAACATGTTAGGATTTGGTGCTTTGAGGGAATCAGAAGTTTTAGATTTCCATCAAAGGGATGGAGAAAATATGAAGAAGGCATGGGATAGAATTTCTGATGCACATAGGAGAATTATGCCTTGGATACCTATAAAAATTGTGCTCAGGAATTTTTACCATGGTCTTTTTAAATGGTGTAAACACTCCCTTGACATTATAGCCGAGGGAGATTTCCTAGAATGTGATGAAGCTAGAGCCCTTGAGATTATACATGGTCTATCTAGTTACTTTGTTTATGATCATAACTTTGATACTATCATAGATAGACTTGCTACTATTGAGAAAAGAATGGATGCTCTAGACTTAACGAAGGTAGAGAAACCCAAACCCAATAAGAGAGATATTTTGGAAATAGATAATGACTGGGAACCTCTTGTTAGGATTAGCATCTTTAATCAAGACTTCCTCGCTTATTGTGATATTGGATCTATGGTTTCTACTATGCCAAAAATTGTTCATGATTCTTTAAAATTTAATATGGATATACTACCATCTTATCATGAACACACTAATGGAGATATTTCTGAAATCCAGGGAAAAATAAAAGACGTACCGGTTAAATTCCTTAAAGGGATTGCAATGATTGATTTCTTCATTGTGGAGCCAAACCAAGGAAATATAGTGCTTGGGAGGGATTTCCTCCGAGCAGTTAAAGGCTTCATCGATATAGGTAAGGGACAAATCCGCTTACGCGGGAAGGCAAAAGGTGTGTACCCCTTTTCTGGAAGGAACAAGAATGAACTTGTTGAGGAATCATTTGAACCAATTTATAACTCCGATTACTATGATGATTATTGATTCCTCTATGCATTATGCCTAGCTTAAAGGCATAAAAGAAAGCGCTTTTGGGAGGCAGCCCACATGAATAAAAATTTTGCTTTTGTTGTGTCTTGATGTTGTTTACTGCTGTAGCATCATCATTGTATCTTTGATTTTCATATTTGTGCCAAGTATAGCCTCTGATTGCTAGAAAGTTCAAAAGTTGTGAGGTGTTGTCCAGGAAACAGATTCTGTCCTTGGATAGCAAAATTCGTATAAAATCACCAGATCATCTTTTTGGTCTGAATGTTTTCGACAGCGTTCTCTATATAATTGTCTTTCGTGCGTCAGTTCTGAGTTTTTTTAGTTGAGTTGCAGAAGTATCCCGAACAGGTCAATTACTGCCTGCTGTTCTGTTTTTCACAGATTTTGTCCTGTTTTGCCTTACCTTCACTTTGCAAATTAAGAACTTGCTTTTTCTTTGCAAAAACCTTTTGGCAATCTTGAGAAACAGTAGAACTTCAAGAATATCCTCATTTCCAGCAAGGTATAATTATTTTATTAAGGGTACTAACCTCGCTAATCAGATTATGATGAGTTGTGTATGAAGGGAGTTTTCAAGTGTGCGAGGGAAGATGATAAAAAGATTCAGGAGTGTCAAGCGCTCAAGCTTGGGGATGCCCCCATGCACCCCCGAGAAATATTCAAGGAGACTCAAGCGTCTAAGCTTGGGGATGCCCCCGTGCATCCCCTTCTCCATCAACATTATCAGTTCGTCTTTCGTTCCGCTATATTTTTATCACTTCATGTGTTATGTGCTATGCTTGGAGCGTCTTGCTTTTAGTTTTCCTTTTAGTTTTTCATAACGAGTCGGAACCCAGCATTCATTTATGTGGGAGAGAAACACGCTCCACCTCTACCTAGAACATTACATAGAATTTTCATGTCTCTCTATGCTGTGTGTGTTCTTTGTCCTTTAAATAGCTACTATCGTGCTCTGCTCTTAGTATTCATGCTTATCTTTTCAAGAGCTTTTATTTAGTTGGTTGCTTGAACTCTCTTTAATCACCATGCTCACCTTATTAAGAGAGTTTGCTTCCGTTGCATTGGTTAATGTGTCTATGATAAAGATGCTACTTTCATGATGGTGCTTAGTAGTTCAGGTTTTCTTATGGTTAATCTCAAATAGCTTGGGGATTCCCAATGTGTTATTGGAGTACCAACTTGGTTTGTTTGCCTATGATGTGGTATGGTTTAGTAATATCTTCCTTCGAGAATTTATTTTGATTGACTTGGCGTATGCTCACGCATATTCAAGACTGTAAAGGAAGTCTGTCAAGCCTTGATGATCTTTTGTTTCTAAGTAGCGATATAACTACCATGCCTGATTCAATATTGCTTTGTTGCTCTGCATGATTATGACCGTCATTGCTCTCTTAGTTGGTTGCTCCCAGTCTTTTGCTAACCTCCACCTGCACTAAGCAAATTAACCATGCAATACATAGCTCATGGGAAAGTAGCCTAAAAACTATTGTGGTAAAGAATATGTTGCCTATGTATCTTATTTCTTATGAGTTGCTTGCTGAGCGGTAACCATGTTTCTGGGGACGCCATCAACTGTCACACTTTTGTTGAATATCATGTGAGTTGCTATGCATGTTCGTCTTGTCTGAAGTAAGGGTGATTTACCGTGGGTTCAATTAATATGCATATTGTTAGAGAAGAACATTGGGCCGCCAACCAAAGCCATGCATCATGGTGGAAGTTTTAGCTTGGACCTTAATCCTCAATCTCTCATGAGAATATGCTTATGCATTAAAGAGGAGTCCATCATCTATTTTCTATGTTGTCCCGGTATGGATGTCCTCAAGTTGAGATCTATCAAAACGAGAAATCAAATGCGATCTATCTCCTTGGACCTTTGTACAGGTGGCATAGAGGTACCCCTTTGTGACACTTGGTTAAAACATATGCAATGCAATGATAACCCATGGGGATCCGAGCTAATTAGGACAAGGAGCGAGCACTATTGGTATTCGATGCATGAGGCTTGCAACTTATAAGATGTTTTATGCATGACACATATGAAGTACTACTACCGTTGACACAATTGCTTCCATGTTTCAAAATAAAAAGCTCTAGCACTTCAAGCCCCAACTACTGAGAGCATGATTGTCATTCTGAGTGTAATGTGCATTGTCCCAAAGTAGCATTGTCTTTTGCATGATTGTGATATCATTTATTCTGAAATGATTGTATCTAGTCATCACTTAAACCTTGAAGGTGCCCTTGCATTTATGTTTTGCATCACTAAATGGGGCAAGCTAGATATCACTTGATCATATTTGCACATCATGTTCATTGCAAATCTTTTTGATGTTTCAGTTTCATATTGTAAAACTTCCAGTCATTTGTGATTTTCTCTTGAGACAACTTAATTACTATAGAATCATTGTCTCAGTAAGCTTTTGTCATATGACTATGATAAAGTCCTATATGGTTAATAGCATGTCATCACAGAAATTATTCTTGTTATCATTTACCTACTCGAGGACGAGCAGGAATTAAGCTTGGGGATGTTGATACGTCCAAAACGTATCTATAATTTCTGCTGAAGGAAATATGCCCTAGAGGCAATAATAAAGTTATTATTTATTTCCTTATATCATGATAAATGTTTATTATTCATGCTAGAATTGTATTAACCGGAAACTTAATACATGTGTGAATACATAGACAAAACAGTATGTCCCTAGTATGCCTCTACTAGACTAGCTCATTGATCAAAGATGGTTATGTTTCCTAGCCATAGACATGAGTTGTCATTTGATCAACGGGATCACATCATTAGGAGAATGATGTGATGGACAAGACCCATCCTTTAGCATAGCACTATGATCGTTTAGTTTAACCGCTATTGCTTTCTTCATGACTTATACATGTTCCTATGACTATGAGATTATGCAACTCCCGAATACCGTAGGAACACCTTGTGTGCTATCAAACGTCACAACGTAACTGGGTGATCATAAAGATGCTCTACAGGTGTCTCCGAAAGTATTCGTGGTGTTGGCATAGATCAAGATTAGGATTTGTCACTCCGAGTGTCGGAGAGGTATCTCTGGGCCCTCTCGGTAACACACACATCACAATAAGCCTTGCAAGCAAAAGACTAATGAGTTAGTCACGAGATGATGTGTTGCGGAACGAGTAAAGAGACTTGTCGGTAACGAGATTGAACTAGGTATAGAGATACCGACGATCGAATCTCGGGCAAGTAACATACCGTTTGACAAAAGGAACAACGTATGTTGTTATGCGGTTTGACCGATAAAAGATCTTCGTAGAATATGTAGGAGCCAATATGAACATCCAGGTTCCGCTATTGGTTATTGACCAGAGATGAGTCTCGGTCATGTCTACATAGTTCTCGAACCCGTAGGGTCCGCACGCTTAACGTTTGATGACGATCGGTATTATGAGTTTATGAGTATTGATGTACCGAAGGTAGTTCGGAGTCCCGGATGAGATCACGGACATGACGAGGAGTCTCGGAATGTCCGAGACATAAAGATTGATATATTGGACGGCTATATTCGGACACCGGAAGTATACCGGAAAAGTTTCGGATTTATCGGGATTGCCGAAGGGGGTTACCGGAACCTCCTACGAAGGGGGATGGTCCATAGTGGGCCTTGTGGAAAGGAGAGAGGCAGCCCATAGGGCTGGCCGGCGCCCCACCTAGTTCCTAGTTGGACTAGGATTGGTGGGAGGCGCCACCTCTTCCTTTTCCTACTCCCTCTCTTCCTTCTTTGGTGATTCCTACTAGGAATAGGATTGCAATCCTATTCCTAGTAGGATTCCTTCCCTAGCCGCACCATAGGAGGTTGGCCGGCCCTCCTCCCTTGCTCCTTTATATACGGGGGCAGGGGGGCACCCAAAGACACACAAGTTGAATTGTTTTAGCCGTGTGCGGTGCCCCCTCCACAGAATCACACCTCGGTCATACCGTCGCGGAGCTTAGGCGAAGCCCTGCGCCGGTGAACACATCATATCCGTCACCACGCCGTCGTGCTGACGAAACTCTCCCGTGAAGCTCAACTGGATCAAGAGCTCGTGGGACGTCATCAAGCTGAACGTGTGCTGAACGCGGAGGTGCCGTACGTTCGGTGCTTGATCGGTTGGATCGCGAAGAAGTTCGACAACATCAACCGCGTCACTTGACGCTTCCGCTCCCGGTCTACGAGGGTACGTAGACACACTCTTCCCTCTCGTTGCTACGCATCTGGTAGATAGATCTTGCGTGATCGTAGGAAAATTTTAAAATACTACGTTCCCCAAAAGTGGCATCATGAGCCAGGTCTATGCGTAGATGATATGCACGAGTAGAACACAATGAGATTGTGGACGATACTAGTCATACTGCTTACCAGCATGTCATACTTTGCTTCGGCGGTATTGTGAGATGAAGCGGCCCGGACTGACATTACGCGTACGCTTACGCGAGACTGGTTTCACCGTTACGAGCACTCGTTGCTTAAAGGTGACTGGCGGGTGTCTGTCTCTCTCACTTTAGCTGAATCAAGTGTGGCTACGCCCGGTCCTTGTGAAGGTTAAAACAGCACATAGTTGACGAAACATCGTTGTGGTTTTGTATGCGTAGGTAAGAACGGTTCTTGCTAAGCCCGTAGCAGCCACGTAAAACTTGCAACAAACAAAGTAGAGGACGTCTAACTTGTTTTTGCAGGGCATGTTGTGATGTGATATGGTCAAGACATGATGAGTTATACGGTTTTGTATGAGATGATCATGTTTTGTAAAGTTATCGGCAACTGGCAGGAGCCATATGGTTGTCTCTTTATTGTATGAAATGCAATCGCCATGTAATTGCTTTACTTTATCACTAAGCGGTAGCGATAGTCGAGGAAGCAATAGTTGGCGAGACGACAACGATGCTTCGATGAAGATCAAGGTGTCAAGCCGGTGACGAAGGTGATCATGACGGTGCTTTGGAGATAGAGATCAAAAGCACAAGATGATGATGGCCATATCATGTCACATATTTTGATTGCATGTGATGTTTATCTTATTATGCTTCTTATTTTGCTTAGGACGACGGTAGCATTATAAGATGATCCCTTACTAAATTTCAAGGTATAAGTGTTCTCCCTGAGTATGCACCGTTGCGAAAGTTCGTCGTGCCGAGACACCACGTGATGATCGGGTGTGATAAGCTCTACGTTCAAATACAACGGGTGTAAGCCAGTTTTGCACACGCAGAATACTCGGGTTAAACTTGACGAGCCTAGCATATACAGATATGGCCTCGGAACACTGGAGACCGAAAGGTCGAGCGTGAATCATATAGTAGATATGATCAACATGAGATGTTCACAATTGAAACTACTCCATCTCACGTGATGATCGGACATGATTTAGTTGATTTGGATCACGTGATCATTTAGATGACCAGAGGGATGTCTATCTAAGTGGGAGTTCTTAAGTAATATGATTAATTGAACTTTAATTTATCATGAACTTAGTCCTGGTAGTATTAGCATATCTATGTTGTAGATCAATAGCTCGCGATGTTGCTCCCCGTTTTTTTTTCATATGTTCCTAGAGAAAACCAAGTTGAAAGATGTTAGTAGCAATGATGCGGAATTGTTCCGTGATCTGAGGATTATCCTCATTGCTGCACAGCAGAATTATGTCCTTGATGCACCGCTAGGTGACAGACCTATTGCAGGAGCAGATGTAGACGTTATGAACGTTTTGACAAAAGCTGGATATGATGACTACTTGATAGTTTAAGTGCACCATGCTTTACGGCTTAGAACCGGGACTTCAAAAACGTTTTGAACGCCATGGAGCATATAAGATGTTCCAAGAGTTGAAATTAGTATTTCATACTCATGCCCTTGTCAAGAGGTATAAGACCTCTGACAGTACTTTGCCTACAAGATGGAGGAGAATAGCTCAACCAGTGAGCATGTGCTCAGATTGTCTGGATACTACAATTACTTTAATCAAGTGGGAGTTAATCTTCCAGATAAGATAGTAATTGACAAAGTTCTCTAGTCACTATCACCAAGTTAGTAGAACTTCCTGATGAACTATAATATGCAAGGGATGACGAAAGGAATTCCCAGCTCTTCGCAATACAGAAGTAGGCGAAGGTAGAAATCATGAAAAAGCATCAAGTGTTGATGGTTAACAAGACCACTTGTTTCAAGTAAAGGGCAAAGGGATAGAAGGGGAACTTCAAGAAGAATGACAAGCAAGTTGTCACTCCCGTGAAGAAACCCAAAGCTAAACTAAAGCCTAAAACAAGTGCTTATACTGCAAAAGGAAATGGTCACTAGAAGTGGAACTACCCTAGATACTTGGCGGATAAGAAGGATGGCAAAGTGAACAAAGGTATATTTGATATACAGATTATTGATGTGTATTTTTACTAGTGTTCATAGCAACCCCTCGGTATTTGATATTGGTTCAGTTGCTAAAGAATAGTAACTCGAAGTGGGAGTTGCATAATGAACATAAACTAGTTAAATGATGAAGTGACGATGTGTATTGGAAGCAGTTCCAAGATTGATATGATCATCATCGCACACTCCCTATACTTTCGGGATTAGTGTTGAACCTAAATAACTGTTATTTGGTGTTTGTGTTGAGCATGAATGTGATTTGATCATGTTTATTGCAATACGGTTATTCATGTAAGTTAGAGAATAATTGTTGTTCTGTTTACATGAATAAAACCTTCTATGGTCATACACCCAATGAAAATAGTTTGTCGGATCTCGATCGTGTGATACACATATTCATAATATTGAAGCCAAAAGATGCAAGGTTAATAATGATAGTGCAACTTATTTGTGGCACTGCCGTTTAAGTCATATTGGTGTAAAACGCATGAAGAAACTCCATAATGATGGACTTTTGGAATCACTTGATTATGAATCACTTGGTGCTTGCGAACCATGCCTCATGGGCAAGATGACTAAAACTCCGTTCTCCGGAACTATGGAGCAAGCAACAGATTTGTTGGAAATCATACATACTGATGTATGTGGACCAATGAGTGTTGAAGCTCGCGGCGGGTATCGTTATTTTCTGACCTTCACTGATGATTTGAGCAGATATAGGTATATCTACTTAATGAAGCACAAGTCTGAAACATTTGAAAGGTTCAAAGAATTTCAGAGTGAAGTAGAGAATCATCGTAACAAGAAAATAAAGTTTCTACGATCTGATCGTGGAGGAAAATATTTGAGTTACGAGTTTGGTCTTCATTTGAAACAATATGGAATAGTTTCACAACTCACGCCACCCGGAACACCACAGCATAATGGTGTATCCGAACGTCGTAACCGTACTTTATTTGATATGGTGCGATCTATGATGTCTCTTACCGATTTACCACTATCGTTTTGGGTCATGCATTAGAGACAGCTGCATTCACGTTAAATAGGGCACCATCTAAATCCGTTGATACGACACCTTATGAACTATGGTTTGGCAAGAAACCAAAGTTGTCGTTTCTTAAAGTTTGGGGCTGCGATGCTTATGTGAAAACACTTCAACCTGATAAGCTCGAACCCAAGTCGGAAAAATGTGTCTTCATAGGATACCCAAAAGAGACTGTTGGGTACACCTTCTATCACAGATCCGAAGGCAAAATATTCGTTGCTAAGAACGGATCCTTTCTAGAAAAAGAGTTTCTCTCGAAAGAAGTGAGTGGGAGGAAAGTAGAACTTGATGAGGTAATTGTACCTTCTCCCGGATTGGAAAATAGTACATCACAGGAAATTGTTCCAGTGATTCCTACACCAATTAGTGAGGAAGTTAATGATAATGATCATGAAACTTCGGATCAAGTTTCTACTGAACGTCGTAGATCAACCAGAGTACGTTCCGCACCAGAGTGGTACGGCAACCCAGTTCTGGAAATCATGTTACTAGACCATGATGAACCTACGAACTATGAGGAAGCGATGATGAGCCCAGATTCCGCAAAATGGCTTGAAGCCATGAAATCTGAGATGGGATCCATGTATGAGAACAAAGTATGGACTTTGGTTGACTTGCCCGATGATCGGCAGGCCATCGAAAATAAATGGATCTTCAAGAGGAAGACCGACGCTGACGGTAATGTTACTGTTTACTAAGCTCGACTTGTTGCGAAAGTTTTTCGACAAGTTCAAGGAGTTGACTACGATGAGACTTTCTCATCCGTAGCGATGCTTAAGTCTGTCCGAATCATGTTAGCAATTGCCACATTTTATGAAATCTGGCAAATGGATAACAAAACTGCATTCTTTAATGAATTTATTAAAGAAAAATTGCATATGATGCAACCCGAAGGTTTTGTCAATCCTAAAGGTGCTAACAAAATGTGCAAGCTCCAGCGATCCATCTATGGACTGGTGCAAGCATCTCGGAGTTGGAATATATGCTTTGATAAGTTGATCAAAGCATATAGATTTATACAGACTTACGGTGAAGCCTGTATTTACAAGAAGTGAGTGGGAGCACTACAACCTTTCTGATAAGTATATGTGAATATTGTCGATCGGAAATGGTGTAGAATTTTCTGGAAAGCATAAAGGAGTGTTTGAAAGGATTTTTTCAAAGAAAGACCTCGGTGAAGCTGCTTACATATTGAGCATCAAGATCTATATAGATAGATCAAGACGCTTGATAAGACTTTCGATGAGTACATACCTTGATAAGATTTTGAAGTAGTTCAAAATAGATCAGTCAAAGAAGAAGTTCTTGCCTGACTTGTAAGGTGTGAAGTTGAGTAAGACTCAAAGCCAGACCACGGCAGAAAAATATAGAGAGAATGAAAGTCATTCCCTATGCCTCAGCCATAGGTTCTATAAAGTATGCCATGCTGTGTACAAAACACGTTGTGTACCTTGCCAAGAGTTTGACAGGGAGGTACAATAGTGATCCAGGAGTAGATCACTGTACAACGGTCAAAATTATCCTTAGTAATTGGATGACTAAGGAAATATTTCTCGATTGTGGAGGTGATAAAGAGTTCGTCGTAAAAGGGTTACGCCGATGCAAACTTTGACACTAAAACCAGATGACTCTAAGTATCAATCTGGATGCGTATTGAAAGTGGGAGCAATTAGCTAGAGTAGCTCCATGCAGAGCATTGTAGACATAGAAATTTGCGAAATACATAGGGATCTGTATATGACAGACCCGTTGACTAAACTTCTCTCACAAGCAAAACATGATCACACCTTATTACTCTTGGGTATTAATCACATAGCAATGTGAACTAGATTATTGACTCTAGTAAACCCTTTGGGTGTTGGTCACATGGCGATGTGAACTATGGGTGTTAATCACATAACGATGTGAACTATCGGTATTAAATCACATGGCGATGTGAGCTAGATTATTGACTCTAGTGCAAGTGGGAGACTGAAGGAAATATGCCCTAGAGGCAATAATAAAGTTATTATTTATTTCCTTATATCATGATAAATGTTTATTATTCATGCTAGAATTGTATTAACTGGAAACTTAATACATGTGTGAATACATAGACAAAACAGTATGTCCCTAGTATGCCTCTACTAGACTAGCTCATTGATCAAAGATGGTTATGTTTCCTAGCCATAGACATGAGTTGTCATTTGATCAACGGGATCACATCATTAGGAGAATGATGTCATGGACAAGACCCATCCGTTAGCATAGCACTATGATCGTTTAGTTTAACTGCTATTGCTTTCTTCATGACTTATACATGTTCCTATGACTATGAGATTATGCAACTCCCGAATACCGTAGGAACACCTTGTGTGCTATCAAACGTCACAACGTAACTGGGTGATCATAAAGATGCTCTACAGGTGTCTCCGAAAGTATTCGTGGTGTTGGCATAGATCAAGATTAGGATTTGTCACTCCGAGTGTCGGAGAGGTATCTCTGGGCCCTCTCGGTAACACACACATCACAATAAGCCTTGCAAGCAAAAGACTAATGAGTTAGTCATGAGATGATGTGTTGCGGAACGAGTAAAGAGACATGCCGGTAACGAGATTGAACTAGGTATAGAGATACCGACGATCGAATCTCGGGCAAGTAACATACCGTTTGACAAAAGGAACAACGTATGTTGTTATGCGGTTTGACCGATAAAAGATCTTCGTAGAATATGTAGGAGCCAATATGAACATCCAGGTTCCGCTATTGGTTATTGACCAGAGATGAGTCTCGGTCATGTCTACATAGTTCTCGAACCCGTAGGGTCCGCACGCTTAACGTTTGATGACGATCGGTATTATGAGTTTATGAGTATTGATGTACCGAAGGTAGTTCGGAGTCCCGGATGAGATCACGGACATGACGAGGAGTCTCGGAATGTCCGAGACATAAAGATTGATATATTGGACGGCTATATTCGGACACCGGAAGTATACCGGAAAAGTTTCGGATTTATCGGGATTGCCGAAGGGGGTTATCGGAACCTCCTACGAAGGGGGATGGTCCATAGTGGGCCTTGTGGAAAGGAGAGAGGCAGCCCATAGGGCTGGCCGGCGCCCCACCTAGTTCCTAGTTGGACTAGGATTGGTGGGAGGCGCCACCTCTTCCTTTTCCTACTCCCTCTCTTCCTTCTTTGGTGATTCCTACTAGGAATAGGATTGCAATCCTATTCCTAGTAGGATTCCTTCCCTAGCCGCACCATAGGAGGTTGGCCGGCCCTCCTCCCTTGCTCCTTTATATACGGGGGCAGGGGGCACCCAAAGACACACAAGTTGAATTGTTTTAGCCGTGTGCGGTGCCCCCCTCCACAGAATCACACCTCGATCATACCGTCGCGGAGCTTAGGCGAAGCCCTGCGCCGGTGAACACATCATATCCGTCACCACGCCGTTGTGCTGACGAAACTCTCCCGTGAAGCTCAACTGGATCAAGAGCTCGTGGGACGTCATCAAGCTGAACGTGTGTTGAACGCGGAGGTGCCGTACGTTCGGTGCTTGATCGGTTGGATCGTGAAGAAGTTCGACAACATCAACCGCGTCACTTGACGCTTCCGCTCCCGGTCTACGAGGGTACGTAGACACACTCTTCCCTCTCGTTGCTATGCATCTGGTAGATAGATCTTGCGTGATCGTAGGAAAATTTTAAAATACTACATTCCCCAACATCTGCTTGCTCCATGCCACTTTTGGGTGATATTGCTATGATATTCATACACTTCCATACACTTTTGATCATATTTGGACTAACTTACTAATCCAGTGCACCCCAGTACCAGTTTCTGTTTTCGGCTGTTTTTGTATTTCAGGTTTCCACGTTTCGAGAACTGCCCAGAAAAATCCAGAAAAATTATATAAAAAATCAGCGAACCGGAAACAACACTATGTCCGAAGGGCAGCCTGGGGGGGCCATAGGGGCTCCAGGCGCCCTGTGGGCGCCCCCCCCCCCCCCCCCGGCCCCC
>LR738714.1:18125239-18189196 GCA_902687465.1 Secale cereale | reverse complement strand
TTGGCATATATTTAAAGGGTTCCCCGTAACCCTCAGAACAGGACTTCTTTTCGCGATCCCATCTCTGTTCCGCCGCCGCCGCCGCTTCCAAGATCGGGAGCACCAGGAGAACTCTTCCCGGCACCCTGCCGGAGGGGAGGATCACCACCGGGAGCTTCTCCACCACCATGGACGCCTCCCGGATGACTCGTGAGTAGTCTCCCTTGGACCATGAGTCCATGACCAGTAGCTATGTGATGTTCTCCTCCCGTTCTTGTGCTTCACTAATTAGTCCTCGTGAGCTGCCCTACATGATCGAGGCATCTATGTAATCCTTATGCTGTTGCTATGTTGAGTTTGCTGGGATCCGATGGATTATGAGATTATGTTCAGATTGATCTTGAGTAATATATTTGATTCACCTCTTTTATATTTTAGTTCATAAGTAATTCTTGCATGTTCTCCGTTGTTATTTATTCCTTTGGCCGAGTAGTAAGTAGTGACTCCAAGAGGGAACGTTATGCTCGATTGTGGGTTCATGCCCCTCGATGACTAGCTTGAGTGACAGAAACATGAGTCTAGGGGATGTGTTGTTCCCACAAGGGGGAAAACAACGGTGCTTGTGCCCGCGGGTGCAAGGATTGTTTACTTTACGCAAAGTTCTTTTAATGCAGTTGTCTGTTGCATTGAGTTTACACTATGGGTGGGACTCGCAACTTAATACCAGCGAGATGTTTTGGATAGATATCTCAAGGTGGATGATTAGTAGTAGATATTGATGGATTTCGGTCTACTTACTTTGGCGTACCGCCCATGCTTTGAACCTCAACCTTTCTTGCAATGTAATCAGCATTTGTATGCGCTCGTGGGTCCTGTCAATTGCCCAGCTGTAATTTGTTTACCTCACATAGCTGTTTTATCGTCTTTTGGGAGAGAGACATCACTAGTGAACATCATGATACTCCGGTCCATATTACCATCATTGATCACATCCACTATTTACTTTCCGCTATTTTATTTACTATTGCAAAACACTATCTATCACTACTATCATATTGCTTTTAACCCTTTGTGAACTACAAGGCCGGAGAGATTGACAACCTCTCTGTACTCGTTGGGAGCAAAGTTATTTGTATCTGTGTGCAGGTCCACATTGATTGCTAATTACGCCGTTAGCAATTGACACCTACTTGTTGAACCTAGGAGTCTCTGGGGATTCGATCCTTGGCATCTTTGCTAGGGGAAAACACTTCTACTTACTGCATCTTACACCTTCCACTTGGGGTAACCAACGAGGGGTTCGAGGCCCATCACTATGATACAAGAAGTTTCTTGTGTCCCCAACACACCTAATACACTTGTTAGATGTATAGGTGCACTAGTTCGGCGAAGAGATGTTAAATGGCAAGTGATATGGATGGCAAAACAAAGTAATATAAATCTGTAATAAAAAGTGCAGCAAGCAAACAAGTGGTAAACGTGAGCACAGATGGTATTGCAATGGTGGAAACAAGGCCTAGGGTTCATACTTTCACTAGTGGCAACTCCCAACAACATTAACATAATCGAATCACATGATATTTCCCATAAAACATGCAATGGAGACGCACCCGGAGGTCATTCCTTCGTGGTCAAGAGAGGACGAGAATTATGTAGGGCTACAAAAGCACACCTCAAAGTTCGTAGTTCTCAATCTAAGGATTTCCCAATGTCACCGCGGCCATCCAAAGAGAGTCCCACAATCACCACAACATATCTAAAGGATAGTCAAAGACAAGCACCAAGAGACTCTCAATCCTCAATCAACACACAAGAGAGGAAATCACTCATGAAAATATTTTTCTAATCCATGTCCAATAGACCGCTGTCATCTTGGTCTCGGGGATTATACTAGATAAAGACAAGTGAGTACATCAATCCAATACATAGAGGAAGGGAAATATCATGGGATCACCCTAGATTAACATAGCCTATGATCACAACGAAGATCACATCATGGGAGAGAGAGATAACCACATAGCTACACGTATGAGCCCTCGGCCCCGGAGAAGACTACTCACACATGGACATGGTGAGGAGGAGGTTGATGATGGTGTTGATGGAGAGGTGCAGCCCCGCGAGGAGGAGATGGCCGGCGGCAGCCACGGAGGCGGCGGCGGCGGCCCTTGGGGTGCGGCGGCCCTAGGGGGCGGCGGCGGCCCTAGGGGGCAGCGGCTCCTTGGCCCCCCTTCTTCCTTGTGGATGGTGCTGCAATGGTGCTGGTCCTCCCCTCCAAGACGGCGGCTCGGGAGGAGGAAAATTCGTGGCCCTTGGTGACCTAGGTTTCCTCTCTTTATATAGACTCTCGGATTCCCGTCATCAGATTTTGGGCCTCAGTAAAACGGGCTTTACTTGGCCGTCCGGACACCGATTTGGACGAATTTTATATCCAGAAGCATCGCCTCGAAATTCCCCACAACTTTCGCAACTAGACATTTTCTGTTTGACGTCGTCTTCGGGCCGGAACGTGACCATCTTTAAAAAACGTTCGCAGACAGTTTTCAGGAAAGTCAGAGTCCTACTCCAATACGACTCCTTTTGCGTTTTTGTCAATTTCCAAGTAATCTCTACACAATAAAGTGTAAAACAAGAACATTGTGCACTTCTGCAACCATTAGTAGGTTAGTCCAAATATGATCAAAAAGTGTATGGAAGTGCATAAATATCATAGCAATATCACACAAAAGAGGCATGGAGCAAGCAGAAATAATATATACGTTTTGGACGTATCAACATCCCCAAGCTTAATTCCTGCTCGTCCTCGAGTAGGTAAATGATAACAAGCATAATTTCTGTGGTGACATGCTATTAACCATATAAGGACTTTTCACAGTCACATAACAAAAGCTTACTGAGACAATGAATCTGTAGTAATTAAGTTTCCTCATGAGAATATCACAAAGAACTGAAAGTTTTATAATATGATACTGAAACACTCAATAGATTTGTAGTGAGCATGGTGTGCAAACATGACAAAGTGATACCTCGCTTGCCCCCTTTAGTGAAGCAAAAACATAAATGCAGGGGCACCTCCAAAGTTTAAGTGACGACTAGATACAATGATTTCAGAATAAACGATATCATAATCATGCAAAAGACAATGGTACTTTGGGACAATGCACATTACGCTCAGAATGACAATCATGCTCTAAATAGTTGGTGCTTTATAGAAGGTGGAGACTCTCGAACCGTGGCTTTTGTTGGCAAGGTTTAAAACCCGTGGTCAGAAGCAAAGACAAAACATGTACCAGAGCTCTTGGTTTTAAAAACAGAGGTAATAATTATTATTTTAGATTATGCATATTTCGTCAACGAATGCTAGCAGATAACTCAATTACTTCTCGAGCTGGACAAGTTTCGAGGAACGGCTCCCGAATGAGGACGATCACATCCTCTTAATCTCCTTTGTTTATCACTGCCAAAGTTTTCTGATTTCTCATGAACAAAGCGTGAAGGAGGGTTTGTTTGTTGTATAATTTTTTAATGAGCCGGGCGCACTCTATGCCAGTTCCTTCTCGTATTATGGGTTTGCACATTAGACATGCAATCCCGGGGTGAAGCTTGTCCAACTTAAAAAGATCATGAATTAACTACTACTTCCTCATGAGCTAAAACAGAGGCACAAAAGAGAAACGCTTTTTTGATTAATTTCGAGATGGTACATGCAAGTCTTCGTTAGAAATGGCAGGTAAATACCATGTATAGGAAGGTATGGTGGACTCATATGGCATAACTGGTTTACAGGATTTTGGATGCACAAGCAGTCAGTCCGGTTAGTACAGGCGAAGGTTAGCAAAAGACTGGGAGCGACCAACTAAAAGAGCAATGACGGTCATAATCATGCAGAGCGACAAAGCAACATTGAATCAGGCATGGAAGTTATATCGCTACTCAGAAATTAAAGATCATCAAGGCTTGATAGACTTTCTTTACAGTCTTAAATATGCGTGAGCATACACCAAGTCAATCAAAATAAATTCTTGGGGGAAGATACCACTAAACCATACCACATCATAGGCAAACAAATCATGTTGGCACTCCAATAACACATTGAGAACCCCCCAGCAATTTGAGACTAACCATAATAAAACATGAACTACTAAGCACCATTATGCACATAGCATTTTTATCATAGACATATCAACCAGTGCAACAGAAGCCAACTCTCTTAACAAGATAAGCATGATAAATAAAGAGAGTCCCAGCGACTAACTAAACAAAAGCTCTTTAAAAAGATAAGCATGAAAACTAAGAGCTGAACATGATAATAGCTATTGAAAGACAAAGAACACACACAGCAAAGATAGACATGAAAATTCTATGTTATGTTCTAGGTTGAAGTGGAGCGGGTCTCTCTCCCACACAAAGAAAGCTGGGTTCCAACTCGTTATGAACAGCAAGCAAAGCTAAAGAAAACTAAAAAGGAAACTAAAACCAAGACGCTCCAAGCATAGCACATAACACATGAAGTGATAAAAATATAGTGGAACGAAAGACGAACTGATAATGTTGATGGAGAAGGGGATGCACGGGGGCATCCCCAAGCTTAGACGCTTGAGTCTTCTTGAATATTTCTTGGGGGTGCATGGGGGCATCCCCAAGCTTGAGCGTTTGACACTCCTGAATCTTTTTATCATCTTCCCTCGCATACTTGAAAACTCCCTTCATACATAACTCATCATAATCTGATTAGCGAGGTTAGTACCCATAATAAAATAATTGTTCCTGGCTAGAAATAAGGATATTCTTGAAGGTCTACTGTTTCTCAAGATTGCCAAAAGGTTTTTGCAAAGAAAAAGCAAGCTCAAGGTTTGCAAAACCAAGAAAAGGCAAAACAGGACAGAATCTGTGAAAAAACAGACCAGCAGGTAGTAAATGATTTTTTCAGGGCACTTCTGCAACTCAAATCAAAAAACTCAGAACAGATGCCCGAAAGACAATTGTATAGAGCACGGTGTCGAAAAAATTCAGACCAAAAAGATGATCTGGTGATTTTATACGAATTTTTCTGTCCAAGGACAGAATCTGTTTCCTGGACAGCACGTCACAACTTTTGAACTTTCTTGCAATCGGAGGCTAAACTTGGCACAAAGCTGAAAAATAAAGATACAATGATGTTGCTACTGTAGTAACAAACATCAAGACCACTATAAACTGAAAGAACAAACTGAAAGCAAAGATAACAAGGGTTGTCTCCCTAGAGCTCTTTCTTTATAGCGATAAAGATAGGCTTAAGACTTTAATGATGCTCTCGTAGGAATAAGAGTTGAAGAACAAAAGAGAGCATCAAGAAGCAAATACCAAATACATTTAATCCTAACATGCTTCCTATGCATAGGAATATTGCAATAGAATAATTCATTGAAGCACAAAGCAATAAGCATAGGAAGACAAAACAAGTGCAGCTTCAAAACCTTCAACATAAAGAGAGGGAACTTGATATTATTGAAATATCTATAAGCATATGTTCCCTTCTCATAATAATTTTCAGTGGGATCACGAATAAACTCAACAATATAAGCATCACATAAAGCATTGTTACCATGATCCACATGCAAAAAGGTACTCTTACTCTCTACATAAGCATCTTTGGGGAGCCCATGGTTAGGACTTTTTAGCATTAACGTTTTCAGTCTCCCCCAAGCTTGAGCTACGCTCTCTCCGTCACGAGACCTAAAGTTATAGATATAGTTCCTGTCTCGATGAATTTCATAAAGAGGATAAAACTTAGTATAAAAGAGAGACATAAGCTCTTGCCAATCAAGCAAGTGTGAGTTATCGAGAAGCTTATACCAATCTGAAGCTTTATCTATAAGTGATACGGCGAACAATTTCCTCATGACAAACTCCCTTGATACACCTGCAAGCTTAAATAATGAACATAGTTGTGACAGATATAGCAAGTGTTCACCGGGATGTCTGTCTCCTGCATAACGATTAGCCAAAACATAATCGATAATACCAGCTGGTATTTTATAGGGCACAATTTCAGTAGGGGGAGGAGCAACCACCACAGGTGTGGGGCGTCTTCCCACAAGCAGCGAACTAAGATTGTGGTTTTCCATAAACATTACTAGTGAAATAAAAAACAAGAAACAAAAAGATTTAATTGCAAGATCTAAAGATATACCTTCAAGCACTCACTTCCCCGGCAACGGCGCCAGAAATAGCTTGATGTCTACACACGCTTCTACTCTTGTAGACTATGTTGGGCCTCCAAGCGCAGAGGTTTGTAGGACAGCAGCAATTTCCCTCAAGTGGATGACCTAAGGTTTATCGAACTCAGGGAAGTAGAGGTTGAAGATGGTCTCTCTCAAGCAACCCTGCAACTAATATACAAGAAGTCTCTTGTGTCCCCAACACACCTAATACACTTGTTAGATGTATAGGTGCACTAGTTCGGCGAAGAGATGTTAAATGGCAAGTGATATGGATGGCAAAACAAAGTAATATAAATCTGTAATAAAAAGTGCAGCAAGCAAACAAGTGGTAAATGTGAGCACAAATGGTATTGCAATGGTGGAAACAAGGCCTAGGGTTCATACTTTCACTAGTGGCAACTCCCAAAAACTCCCAACAACATTAACATAATCGAATCACATGATATTTCCCATAAAACATGCAATGGAGACGCACCCGGAGGTCATTCCTTCGTGGTCAAGAGAGGACGAGAATTATGTAGGGCTACAAAAGCACACCTCAAAGTTCGTAGTTCTCAATCTAAGGATTTCCCAATGTCACCGCGGCCATCCAAAGAGAGTCCCACAATCACCAGAACATATCTAAAGGATAGTCAAAGACAAGCACCAAGAGACTCTCAATCCTCAATCAACACACAAGAGAGGAAATCACTCATGAAAATATTTTTCTAATCCATGTCCAATAGACCGCTGTCATCTTTGTCTCGGGGATTATACTAGATAAAGACAAGTGAGTACATCAATCCAATACATAGAGGAAGGGAAATATCATGGGATCACCCTAGATTAACATAGCCTATGATCACAACAAAGATCACATCATGGGAGAGAGAGATAACCACATAGCTACACGTACGAGCCCTCGGCCCCGGAGAAGACTACTCACACATGGACATGGTGAGGAGGAGGTTGATGATGGTGTCGATGGAGAGGTGCAGCCCCGCGAGGAGGAGATGGCCGGCGGCAGCCACGGAGGCGGCGGCGGCGGCCCTAGGGGCGGCGGCGGCCCTAGGGGGCAGCGGCTCCTTGGCCCCCCTTCTTCCTTGTGGATGGTGCTGCAATGGTGCTGGTCCTCCCCTCCAAGACGGCGGCTCGGGAGGAGGAAAATTCGTGGCCCTTGGTGACCTAGGTTTCCTCTCTTTATATAGACTCTTGGATTCCCTTCATCAGATTTTGGGCCTCAGTAAAACGGGCTTTACTCGGCCGTCCGGACTCCGATTTGGACGAATTTTATATCCAGAAGTATCACCTCGAAATTCCCCACAACTTTCGCAACTAGACTTTTCCGTTTGACGTCGTCTTAGGGCCGGAACATGACCATCTTTAAAAAACGTTCTCAGACTGATTTCAGGAAATTCAGAGTCCTACTCCAATACGACTCCTTTTGCGTTTTTGTCAATTTCCAAGTAATCCCTACACAATAAAGTGTAAAACAAGAACATTGTGCACTTTTGCAACCATTAGTAGGTTAGTCCAAATATGATCAAAAAGTGTATGGAAGTGCATAAATATCATAGCAATATCACACAAAAGAGGCATGGAGCAAGCAGAAATTATAGATACGTTTTGGACGTATCAACCCCTCTCAAGCTACTACATAGATGCGCGGCCTCACGACTAAGTCCTTACCCCCGGACATCTGCCGTGTTAATTCTACGACACCGAAGAACAATCCCCCAAAACAGTTTTGTGAATGATCATTTGAGCAAAGAGATCGAAAATGGCAGCAAGATGAGCTAGAACACGGGTTTGAGCTATGGGAGGATTTTTTTTCTAGAGGAAGACAAAGTGAGTCGGTGCTGGAATAAGTGGAGGGGGTCCACGAGGGGCCCACGAGGTAGGGGGCGCGCCCTAGGGGGTGGGCGCGCCCTGTGCCCTCGTGGCCAAATTGTGGGTCCCCCTGTTGTGTTCTCAGTGCTAGAAATTCTTAAATATTCTACAAAAAAAACATATTTCATTTTCAGGACATTTGGAGAACTTTTATTTTTGAGGTATTTTTATTGCAAGGATAATTCAGAAAACCGACAGAAAATACTATTTTTGCTTTGTTTAATCTAAATAACAGAATGTAGAAAGAGGGTATAGAGAGTTGTGCCTTCTAACTTCGTCCATCTCATGCTCAGCAAAAGGAATCCACCAACAAGGTTGATCAAGTCTTGTTAACAAACTCTTTCCGAATAACATTAAACCGGAGAATTTTTCAATAACACTAGGTTACCTCAACGGGGATATGCGTGTTATCATATTTCTTCTTGACAGTAGGAAGAGGGAATTCAAAACCTCCAATAGTGATCGTTGAAATTTTTCCAATAGAATTGATACTATGGACTTGAGGTTGTTTCATCGGAAAGTGTACCATATGCTAATTACAATTAACATGAAAAGTGACATTGCCTTTGTCGCAATCAATAACAGCCCCTGCAGTATTAAAAAAGGGTCTACCAAGGATAATCGACAGACTATCGTCCTCGGGAATATCAAGAATAACAAAGTCCGTTAAAATAGTAATGTTTGCAACCACAACATGCACATCATCACAAATACCGACATGTATAGCAGTTGATTTATCGGCCATTTGCAAAGATATTTCAGTAGGTGTCAACTTATTCAAATCAAGTCTACGATATAAAGAGAGAGGCATAACACTAATACCGGCTCCAAGATCACATAAAGCAGTTTTAACATAGTTTCTTTTAATGGAGCATGGTATAGTTGGTACTCCTGGATCTCCTAGTTTCTTTGGTATTCCATCTTTAAAAGTATAATTGGCAAGCATGGTGGAAATTTCAGCTTCCGGTATCTTTCTTTTATTTGTAACAATATCTTTCATATACTTAGCATAAGGATTCATTTTAAGCATGTCACTCAAACGCATACGCAAAAAGATAGGTCTAATCATTTCAGCAAAGTGCTCAAAATCCTCGTCATCTTTTTTCTTGGATGGTTTAGGAGGAAAATGCATGGGTTTCTAAACCCATGGTTCTCTTTCTTTACCGTGCTTCCTAGCAACGAAGTCTCTCTTATCATAACGTTGATTGTTTGATTATGGGTTATCAAGATTAACAGCAGGTTCAATCTCTGCATCATTGTTATTATTAGGTTGAGCATCAACATGAATACCATCATTATCATTATCACTAGGTTCATGTTCATTACCAGATTGTGTTTCAGCATCAGAAATATAAATATCATTGGGATTCTCAGGTGTGTCAACAACATGTTCGCTAGAAGCAGGCAAAGTCCTATCATTTTTCTTTTTCTTCTTCTTAGAAGGACTGGTTGCATCAACATTAGTTCTCTAAGAATCTAGCTCAACTCTCTTAGGGCGGCCCTCAGGATACAAAGGTTCCTGAGTTATTCTACCCCCTCTAGTCATAACTCTAACAACATTATCATTTTTCTTGTTATTTAATTCATTGAGCAAATCATCTTGTGCTTTAAGCACTTGTTCCACGTGAGTGGTAACCATAGAAGCATGTTTACTAATAATTTTAAGGTCCCCTTAAACTCTAGACATATAATCACTCAAGTGTTCAACCATATAAGCATTACATTTCAATTGTCTACCAACATAAGCATTGAAGTTTTCTTGTTTAATAATAAAATTATCAAACTCATCCAGGCATTGGCTAGCAGACTTATTACGAGGGATATCACCTTCATCAAATCTATAGAGAGAATTTACTTTTACTACCTGTGTCAGGTTATTAAGACCATGTATTTCTTTGATAGGTGGTAAATTCTTAACATCTTCAGCTTTAATACCCTTCTCTTTCATGGATTTCTTTGCCTCTTGCATATCTTCAGAACTGAGAAATAGAATACCCCTTTTTTCAGAGTTGGCTTAGAAGTTGGTTCAGGAAGTGTCCAATCATTGTCATTACTCAATATATTATTCAATAGCAATTCAGCTTGCTCAACAGTTCTTTCCCTGAAAACACAACCAGCACAACTATCCAGGTGGTCTCTGGAAGCATCGGTTATTCCATTATAAAAGATATCAAGTATTTCATTTTTCTTGAGAGGATGATCAGGCAAGGCATTAAGTAATTGGAAAAGCCTCCTCCAAGCTTGTGGGAGACTCTCTTCTTCAATTTGCACAAAGTTATATATTTCCCTTAAGGCAGCTTGTTTCTTATGAGTGGGGAAATATTTAGTAGGGAAGTAATAAATCATATCATGGGGACTACGCACACAACTAGGAGAAAGAGAATTAAACCATGTTTTAGCATCACCCTTTAATGAGAACGGAAATAACTTAAGGATATAGTAGTAACGATTTTTTTCCTCATGAGTGAATAGGATGGCTATATCATTCAATTTAGTAAGATGTACCACAACAGTTTCAGATTCATAGCCATAAAAAGGATCGACGGAGAAATCATAATCCTTATCAGAAATACAGATAGGTGAAGTAGCAAAAGGAGGGTCATATTTCATTCTAGCATTCAAAGACTTTCTTTCAGCTTAGCTAACAGTTTCTTAAGATCATATCTATCTTTCCAAGCAAAAAGGTCTCTAGCAGTTTCTTCATCCATAACATAACCCTCAGGCACGTCAGGCAATTCATATCTAGGGGGAGAATCTTCATCATCACTTTCATCAATATTATCTGTTTCAGTAATTTCATTCTCTCTAGCCCTAGCAAGTTGTTCATCAAGAAATTCACCTAATGGCACAGTATTATCAAGCATAGAAGTAGTTTCATCATAAGCATCATGCATAGCAGAAGTGGCATCATCAATAACATGCGACATATCAGAATCAATAGCAGGTGTAGGTGTCGCAAATTTACTCGTAACAGAGGGTGAATCAAGTGCAGAGCTAGATGGCAGTTCCTTACCTCCCCTCGTAGTTGAGGGAAAAATCTTAGTTCTTTCATCTTTCAAGTTCTTCATAGTCATCAACAGATATAAATCCCAAGTGACTCAAAGAATAGAGCTATGCTCCCCATCAACGGAGCCAGAAAATAGTCTTGATAACCCACAAGTATAGGGAATCGCAACAGTTTTCGAGGGTAGAGTATTCAACCCAAATTTATTGATTCGACACAAGGGGAGCCAAAGAATATTCTCAAGTATTAGTAGTCGAGTGAGTTGTCAATTCAACCACACCTGAAAGACTTAATATTTGCAGCAAAGTATTTAGTAGCAAAGTAGTATGGAAGTAACGGTAACGGTTGCAAAAGTAACAGTAGCAGTTTAGGTAGCAATCGTAACCGTGGCAACGGAAAAGTAACTAAGCAAAGATCAATATGTGAAAAGCTCGTAGGCAATGGATCAATGATGGATAATTATGTCGAATGCGATTCCTCATGCAACAGTTATAACATAGGGTGACACAGAACTATCTCTAGTTCATCAATGTAATGTAGGCATGTATTCTGTAAATAGTCATACGTGCTTATGGAAAAGAACTTGCATGCCATCTTTTGGCCTACCCTCCCGTGGCAGCGGGGTCCTATTGGAAACTAAGGGATATTAAGGCCTTTAATAGAGTACCGGACCAAAGCATTAACACTTAGTGAATACATGAACTCCTCAAACTACGATCATCATCGGGAGTGGTCCCGATTATTGTCACTTCGGGGTTGCCGGATCATAACACATAGTAGGTGACTATTGACTTGCAAGATAGGATCAAGAACTCACATATGTTGATGAAAACATAATAGGTTCATATCTGAAATCATGGCACTCGGGCCCTAGTGACAAGCATTAAGCATAGCAAAGTCATAGCAACATCAATCTTAGAACATAATGGATACTAGGGATCAAACCCTAACAAAACTAACTTGATTACATGGTAAATCTCATCCAACCCCTCACCGTCCAGCAAGCATACAATGGGATTACTCACACATGGCAGTGAGCATCATGAAATTGGTGATGGAGGATGGTTGATGATGATGATGGCGATGGATTCCCCTCTCCGGAGCCTCGAACGGACTCCAGATCAGCCCTCCTAAGGAAGATTAGGGCTTGGCGATGGCTCTGTATTGTAAAACAAGATGAATCCTTCTCTCTGATTTTTTCCTCCCCGAAAGTGAATATATGGAGTTGGGGTTAAGGTCGATGGAGTCCCAGGAGGCCCATGAGGCAGGGGGCGCACCCCAGAGGGGGGGCGCCCTGCACTCTCGTGGACAGGGTGTGGGCCCCCTAATGCTGATCCTTTCGCCAATATTTTTCATTATTTCCAAAACGTGTCTCCGTGGATTTTCAGGTCATTCCGAGAACTTTTATTTCTGCATAAAAACAACACCATGGCAGTTCTGCTGAAAACAACGTCAGTCCGGGTTAGTTCCATTCAAATCATGCAAGTTAGAGTCCAAAACAAGGGCAAAACTGTTTGGAAAAGTAGATACATTGGAGACGTATCACTAGCTCTCTTCCCATCTTGCGGAGCCAGTCATCTGCAACAATCGGCTCGGTGCTACTAGAGAACATCGGCGGATTAAACCTTAGCAACCGGGTCAGGTTGTCATGGGGAGGAGGAGGTGGGTTGTTGTTGTTGTTGCCTTGGTTCTGAACGAGGTAGTTGCATCAAAGTGTTCTGCTGCTGGATCAACTGAGTGAGCTCAGGTGGGAACTCGAATCCGGCCTCACGTCACGGAGGCATCTGATGGGTTAAAGGAATGAGAAAAGGATAGTATGAGGTCTAGGGGAATCACTACCCATATGCACATGAAACAAACAATTTCATATCATATCACTCAATTCAATCAAGATCACACAAAATATCCTAATACAAAGCTAGCGGATGATTCTAACTACTTGGAAGAATACTAATGATTACAACGTGGTCATCTAATAGCTATCATCGGAAGAAGACTCCATAATATCTGCTCCAGCTTTGTCTTCATAATCGCTTTCATCACTGTCGGTGTCGTCTATCAGAATGTAATTTTCCGAATGAATGCCCATCTCTGGTTCTGGATTCACCACGGGTGCTCCAACCTTCTTCTTCAGTGTTTCATTCTGCTCCAGTAGTACAGCGATTTCCTCTTCATATCCATCATGTATTGTCTTGAGTTCCTCTTCTAGCTCTGCATTACGTGTCATAACCATCTTGGTCTTCAGCATGAGCGTGCACATCTGATTCTCGTAGCGTCGAATGTGTTGGTCCATCTCCTGTATGAATGTTGCAATGGACTTGTCATTCCTAGTACGAATCATCTCCCATTGCTCATCTCGGCGTCCGCAAATCTGGTAGATGGTGTCTTCGAGATCCTTGTTGTAGACTTCACATGCGTCCAAAAGTGATGTGTGATGCCATACTCTTTCCCAAGCTCCAAGTAGGTGCATCAAAGGCAAGCTCAAGTGGTTCCGTGACTGGTGCAATAGTCCTCCCAGGAACACTAACTTTGATCTTCCGGCATTCCTCTTCCGGCAGTGTTGCATAGAAATTTCCAGTGATACTTGGTATTCCAATGTGCAAGTACCTAGTGACTTCCTTCAAGTGTCTTCCGAAAGGGTGTCATCATCAGGCTGTATGAACTTGCTCCCGGGGTCTGACATCTAAGAATAGAAATAGAGAAGGATTAGAATGAGTAGAGAAGAGCATCATGTGGCTTATCCTAGTGGTCACGTCCTATAGTCAACGTGGGCTCTGATACCATCTTTGTACCGATCTCGATCCCAATGGACCGGAGTCTCTGTGCTCAGTGTCATCCCTGGATCGGTATGCTGACACACAGAGTACTTCGAGGATTTATAACAGAGTTTCAATCACACTTTATTACATCAGAAATCCTCATAGAGAGTCTTATTACAAAAATAAGGCTGCAGGCCATCTAACAATAATAAACTAAATTGAACTTGCGGAAGGATCCAAGATGAGTTGAGTCCATCAACTCTACGGCAAACATTGAGTGCATGACAACGACCTAATCGCACCTTATTCTTCATCGGAAAACTCTGCAACATGAGACGTTGTAGCCGTGTAGGTCAGCACATTGAATATTCTGGCAAGAATACACTGTAGCAAGTAATGAACAAGTATCTACAACTATATGCATATTTGGCTGGTGGAGGTTGTAAGGTTATTTTTTGCATAAAGCTAAATTTTCCCTACAACAAAAGAATAAAATTTTATTTACTAATCAGTTTAGTTAAGCAATATAGAGAAATACTCCATCTCAATCCCAAAATATCCAAAGTCATTAATAACCCAACAAGTTAATTCAAATAGAGTGTTGAGATCAGTCCATATTTCAAATACCAGGATACTCAAGATGTCCATAACCGGGGACACGGCTACTCATGAATAGATTGTACACTCTATAGAGGTTTGCACACTTTTCCCCACAAGACTCGATCGCATCCATGATCCGAAGATCGAGACATAGTCTTTCAGAAGCATTCACTCTTTACCCCGGATAGACTGGTACACCTAATTTCCCCTACATCTGCTAGTCCACCACTAAAAGAGCTCACACAACATACTCAACTATGTCAGAGCCCATAATGGCTTGTGGCTGCACACGGAAGTTTCTAGGAATGAATGATATATGATCCCTTTGAGCTTGAGTGGCATTCCATAGGATGATCACACGGTTCCTTCGGGATATCCTAGGACAACACTGGATTCTCCAGGTGCCCTGCAACCAATCCATCCAGTTGTGTATTAAAGTTGCCACCTTAAACATTCCCTTAGTTGTTATTACTCTCACAACTTTCATGAAATCTCACATACCAATCCACGTCTACGACCATGGCTAAGCAATAAATAACAACGTGTATATTCCCTGGGTTGATCTCAATTCACTGGGTTTCTACCTCACGAACTACTCAGCAATACCACATGTAACCAAGTCCTACTCTGTGACACCCCGAGACCGATGCGCCAGGTGTCAGCCAGTTATTCGTCGCCGTTGCCATGTCATCTGCTTGCGTGTTGCATTTTGTCATGTCATCATGTGCATGGCATCAACATGTTTTCAAAAACTTGCATCCGTCCGTAGTTGCCCCGTCCTCTCCGTTGTCCCTTCTGATCCCAGACACACTTGCACGCGCCCGCGGCATCTCCGAATATTTATTTTATGAGTAGCTTCATAAACATGTCTTCTTGTTGTTGGTTATATTCACATGCCATGGTATGCTTTGAGATGAGTTGCACAAGCATGCAAACATGCCTACTTGTCGTTGTTGCTGCCATGTCTAGTTTATTTTCACTAAGTCTGTGAAACTGTTATCTTTTGCAATCTTGCCATGATGTTTTGAGCATGTTCTAGTGGTGTTTGGTAGTAGCTCAGTGATCATACTTGTAGTGCTTGATATGTACATGCTTGTCATGCCCTTTGATACCATGAAGTGTTATTGTATAATGTTGTTTTGATGTCAACTAAGTGTCATGTTGCTATTTTCGGGTAGCTTGTTGTTATATCTTGTTTCATGTGTATGTGTTGAACCGTTGCTCCGTTTTGAGTGTGCTCTATATGAAACTTGTGTGTTTTTTCATGTAGATGCATAATATCATGTTGAATACCTGCTTGGAGTGTGTTTGCTTGATGTTTGGGTGCATCTTGCACCGATGACATGCTTGTCTTGTTTTGCTCATATCTTCTAGGTCGTAGCTCCGAATTAAACAAACTTTACATGTAACTTGACTAGAATTTCGAGTAGATCATAATGGTGCATGTTAACCTGCAGTTTAACAACTTTAACTTAAGGTTTATTCAGATCTGGACCAATTTCGAAATGTGCATATGAGGACTTACCGGAATTGTTATATGTTGTTTCCGGCCCCATTTAAGCTTGACTTGCTGTGTTGTTCTTGTATGCATCATCCCTTGCCATGTTTTGCATCATATAGACTTGTCTTGCATCAACTTGGTTGAGCATCTTGTCATGTTCTTGGGTGGTGTGTTTACCATGTTGTGTGCTTCTTCTCACTAGTTCATATTCCGTTGTGATCGTGAGGATTCGTTCGACTACACTTGGTTCATCTTCGTGGCTTCTTCTTCGTCTTATTCATGGACTCGTTCTTCTTCCTTGCGGGATCTCAGGCAAGATGACCGTCACCTTGGATACCTTTACTATCATTGCAATGCTAGTTGTCTCGATGCTAACGTTATATATCGCGCTACCCATCATTTATTGCCAGCCTCTCTCCTTGTTGCCATGAAACCTCTAACCTTTGACACCTTCCCAGCAAACTGTTGTTTGGCTATGTTACCCGCTTGCTCAGCCCCTCTTATAGCGTTGTTAGTTGCAGGTGAAGATGAAGATTGCTCCATGTCGGATCTTGGTCGTTGGAATATCACAATATCTCTTAAATATATTAACACACCTATATACTTGGCAATGGGTGGAAGGCTTGGCATTTTTGCTCGGTGTTTTGTTCCACTCATGTCGCCTTAAGAACCGATAAACCGGCGTTATGTTCCTTGATTTTGCGTTCCTAACACGGTTGGGTATATGGGGACCCCTTGACAGTTCGTCTTTGAATAAAACTCCTCCAGCAAGGCCCAACTTTGGTTTTAATTTGCAACATAATAAAAACTTAATTAATTAATTAATTGCATAGGGAGTTAGCGCTACCCGAGGATTCTTCTACATACAGGGGGGGCCAATGTCGATGGTGTTGGTCCTAAACGGGGGTGTTGTTGGGCCGCCACAGGGAAACTCGAGGTATCTGGCTCCTGTAGGATTGCACATCCGGTCATGGCCTGAGACAAGATACGCGCGGCTACTATCAGGGTGTCGGCATGCCGGGAGGTCTTGCTGGACTTGTTTTACCATTGTCGAAATGTCTCGTGCACCGGGATTACAAGTCTGATCGGGTTGTCCCTAAGATAAGGGGTATTATTATTATTTTACCTCTGCTGATCGTGAGAGCTTGTGATGGGCTAAGTTGGGACACCCCTGCAGGGTTATGATCTTTCGAAAGCCGTGCCCACGGTTATGTGGCAGATTGGAATTTGTTAATGTCTGGTTGTAGAAAACTTGACAGAGGATCCGAAGTAAAATACGCGAACCACGTGAGTAACCATGACTGTCTCTTTTCACTTTGAGAAGAGAACACGGTGGGGTTATGTTTGACTCGTAGGTAGTTCAGGATCTTTAGCGATCACTACTAGTTTGCGACCGTTTGCGTAGATGCTCATCTTATTCTTGTACTCGTAAGTTAGCCACCATACATATTGCTTAGCCGCTGTTGCAACCTCACCACTTAACCTCTCCATCCCCTTAAGCTTTGCTAGTCTTGATACCCATGGTTATGAGATTGATGAGTCCTCGTGGCTCACAGATACTACAACACCAGTTGCAGGTGCAGGTTTTCGATGACTTGACGCGAGAGCGATGTTACTTGTGTTGGAGTTCTTTCTTCTTCTACTTTGTTAGTCTTGGGTTAGGTTCCTAGTCGGCAGCCTGGGACAGCAGGATGGATGTCGTTGTGCTTTTCATGTTTGCATCCGTAGTCGGATGTCTTGTATTGATGTTGTTCTATTCATGTGACTTGTATGAATTGTTGTATCCCCATGTATTTATATAATGGTACGATTCTCTCTCAATGACAAGGGCGAGATTAATGCCATTTCTCATATTCCGGTGGTTTGTGAATATGAGGATGTATTCCCTGAAGAGCTTCCAGGCATGCCTCCCAACCGTCTAGTTGAATTCGTCATTGAACTTGAACCTGGTACAGAGCAAGCCTGTCGGCGTCCGTTCAAGCTTTCTCCTAAAGAGTTGAAGGAGCTGAAGAAACAACTCGATGAGCAAGAACGAATGGGTCTGATCAGACCAAGTACTTCTCCTTGGAGTTGTGGTGTTCTTTTGTCAAGAAGAAGGATGGTACGAAACGTTTGTGCGTTGATTACCGGCCATTGAATAAGAAGACAATTAAGAAGAAGTATCTGCTTCCCAATATCAATGAATTGTTCGAGTAGCTCAAAGGAGCCAAGGTTTTCTCTAAGCTTGATCTCCGGATGGGCTACCATCAGATTCGTATCCGTGAAGAGGATATTCCCAAGACCGCATTCAGAACGAGTTATGGCTCCTATGAGTACACGGTCATGTCTTTCGGGCTTGCAAATGCTCCACCCACTTTCTCTCGGATGATGCACTTCATATTCAACCCCTACACCAATGAATTCGTGCTCGTGTACCTCGATGATATCTTGGTATTCTCCAAGAATGAAGAAGACCATGCCAAGCACCTCTGTTTGGTCCTTGACAGGCTCCGTGAGCACCGTTTCTATGCGAAGTTCTCCAAATGTGAATTCTGGCTTGATAAAGTCCTCTATCTTGGCCATATTATCTCTGCCGAGGGCATTCCTGTTAACCCTGAGAAGGTTGAAGCTATTGTCAACTGGGAACCTCCTCAGAATGTCAAACAACTCCGAAGTTTCCTCGGTCTCTCAAGCTATTGCAGAAGGTTCGCTGAGAACTTCTCCAAGATTGCCAAGCCTCTTTCCAACCTGTTGCGGAAGAATGTCAAGTACTCGTGGACTCCTGATTGTGATGTGGCATTCAATACCCTCAAAGAGAAGCTCATTTCTGCTACGGTACTTACTCCTCCGGATGAGTCCAAGCCTTATGAAGTGTTCTATGATGCTTCATTGCAAGGTCTCGACGGTGTTCTCATGCAAGACAAGAAGATCGTTGCATACACTTCGTGTCAACTTAAACCAAATGAGAAGAATTACCCCACACATGATCTTGAGCTAGCAGCAGTTGTTCATGCCTTGATCACGTGGAGACACCTTCTGTTGGGCAGAAAAGTGGACATCTTCACCGATCACAAGAGCTTGAAGTACATCTTCACCCAGCCAAACCTTAACCTCCGCCAGACTCGTTGGGTTGAAATGATTCAAGAGTACGATCCAAGCATTGATTATACCCCTGAAAAGGCCAATGTCATTGCAGATGCCTTGAGTAGAAAGGCTTACTGCAACAGTCTCCTCCTCAAACCGTTCCAGCCTGAACTTTGTGAGTCATTCAGGAAGCTCAACCTCCAAGTTGTTCCGCAAGGATTTCTTGCCAACCTTCAAGTTGCTCCTACCTTGGAAGATCAAATCCGTGAGGCCCAACTCAGTGATGCTATGGTGCAGAAGGTGAAACATGGTATTGCTAAGGGTGCTCCCAAGTACAAGTGCTATCGCATTGATGACAGAGACACTTTGTTCATTGAGGACAAAATTGTGGTTCCCAAAGGTGATCTCAGGAAGCTCATAATGAACGAAGCACATGACTCACTCCTCTCGATACATCCAGGAAACTTCAAGATGTACCACAACCTCAAGCAATCCTATTGGTGGACTCGCATGAAAAGAGAGATTACTCAATTCTTGAACGAGTGTGATGTCTACAGAAGAGTGAAGGCAGAGCATCAACGTCCAGCCGGACTCCTTCAACCTCTACCTATTCCCGAGTGGAAATTCAATCACATTGAGATGGATTTCGTTACCGGATTCCCCAAGTCCAAGTGAGGAAATGGTGATATCCTTGTGGTGATTGATAAGCTCACTAAATGGCTCATTTCCTTCCAGTCAAAGAATCCATCAACGCAGCACAACTGGCAGAGATGTACACCTCCAGAATTGTCTCTTTGCATGCTATCCCTCAAGTAATCTCCTCGGATCATGGAAGCTTGTTCACTTCCAAATTTTGGGATTCCTTCCAGTCAGCTATGGATACCAAGATTCGCTTCAGCATAGCTTTTCACCCTCAGACTAGTGGTCAAGTTGAAAGAGTGAACCAAATTCTTGAAGACATGCTCAGGGCATGTATAATCTCCTTCGGTATGAAATGGGAAGATTGCCTTCCATTTGCCGAATTCTCCTATAACAACAGCTTCCAAGCAAGTGCGGGCAAAGCACCGTTTGAAATTCTCTATGGCGGAAAGTGTCGTACCCCTCTCAACTGGTCTGAGACTAGCGAACGTCAACTCCTTGGAAATGATTTGATCTCAGAGGCCGAAGAAATGTGCAAAGTCATACGTGAGAATCTCAAAGCCGCGCAATCACGCCAAAAGAGCTACTATGACGGCAAGCATCGTGACTTGGCTTTCGACATTGGAGATCATGTCTATCTCCGTGTTTCTCCCATGAAGGGCACTCAGAGGTTCGGTACCAAGGGCAAGCTTGCTCCAAGATACGTTGGTCCTTTCAAGATAATTGGCAAGAGAGGCGATCTAGCCTACCAACTTGAGCTTCCCTCCAACTTTGCAAATGTGCACGATGTGTTTCACGTGTCACAACTCCGCAAGTGCTTCAAGACGCCTGAACGCACCATTCCTTTCAAAGAGATTGATCTTCAGCAAGACTTGTCTTACTGTGAGCACCCCGTTGCTATCCTTGAAGAAACTGAGCGCAAGACCCGCAACAAGTCCATCAAATTCTTGAAAGTGAAGTGGTCACACCATACCGACCGAGAAACTACATGGGAACGAGAAGATCATCTCCGTTCCGAGTATCCCATTTTCTTTCAGTCCTAGATCTCGGGACGAGATCCTTTTGTAGTGGAGGAGAGTTTGTAACGCCCCGGATGTAACAATTCCCAATATGGAAATATATGCAATGTTGACTTCATCAATTCCATTCTGGGCTCTTCCTTCATTTCGGGTTTCTTCGTTTTTGCCTTGTGCGTGTGTTGCATGTCACCATGTCTTTTTCATTCTGTGCATTGCATTGGCATAGTCTCACTTGCATCTGTGTGTAGTTGCATCGTCTTCGTTCTCTCCATTGTCCATTTCGAGTTCCGACACTCACACACGTGCCCGTCGCACCTCTCAAGCCTTTGTTTCGTGAGTGGGTTAAAAACATCCTCGAAATGGGCCGATAGTTGTCAAGTGGTCTTGGTATATCACCGGTAGACCGCCTGTCAAGTTTCGTCTCGTTTGGAGGTCGTTTGATACTCCAACGGTTAACCACGTGGGCCGAAAACCCCTTTCTCTTTTGGCCCAGCATGCCCTCCACAACATCCCACTAGCCCAGCACAACCACCTCCATCCTCTCGGTCGTCAGATCGTGATCGTGTGGGCGAAAACAGCACCTCATTTGGACACTCCTAGCTCCCAGAATCTATAAATAGGCCCTCTCCCCCGAAATTTCGGGCAAAACCATAGCAGTTCGTCCCACCTCGCCGCCAGACACGTCCGGGTCGCACCGGCCACGTCCATCTCCGCGCGCCCGACCATTCCTGCGTCGCCACGTGTCCCGCCGCCGCCGGATCCCTCCACCCGCGCCGCCGGCCCGCTGGGCCCAGGCGGGGCCCTCCCGGCCCGAGCCGCCGCCCGTGCGCCCGCCCGCGCGACCGCCGCCACCTCGCGCCTCCGTCTGCGCCGCCGGGTGCCATCACCGTCGGCCGCCACCGCGAAGCTCCTACGCCGTCGGCCGTGAAGCTCCTCCGACACCGACCATCGCCGCCTCCGCACCGGGCCGCGCCCGCCGCCGCCACGACCTGGCGCCCGCCGACAACTCCGCGTCCCCGTCGCCTTCGTCCCGCTCCCCGCCGCCTCGGCCGTTGGCCGGCACCAGATCCGCTGCCGCGAGGCGATCTTGTCGGCCGGGCCGCCGCGCGCGCCGCCGCCGGCTCGTCGCCTTCACGCCACCTTGCTGGCGCCGCCCCGCCACACGCCGTCTGGCTCCATCGCCGCGCTTCCTCACCGCTGCTTCCTCTCCGGCGAGCCACCACCCACCTCCCCGAGCTCCTTCGGCGAGCAGCTCCGGCGATCCCGATCCGGATCGGGATCGGGATCAGATCCACCACTTCATTGATCCAAACGCCCCCGCCATCCCGGATCTCTCCATCCTGCATGCCTCCGTCCACGTTTGACTTTTTCGGAGGGGTAATTTTCTCTAAGTCCCGGATCTGTGTAAATTTGTTGCCTCCATCATGTGGTAACTTGGTGCTCGGTGCTCCGTTTTGCATGTATGATATATCAAAATGTTCGTCTCGAGGTGCTCTGCATGTTAGCATCAGTTTCATGCATGTCAGGTTTCATCTAGATGTCTTAATCTTCGTTGCAAGAGTGCTTCGTGATTTTACTGTTTCAGCACTAGTTGTCTGTTAACATTTTGTTGGCATGTTCGTGAGGTCACAACTTGGTGCATGTTGGTCCAAATGGAGCGTATGATATGTCAAAATGTTCATCTTGTGATGATCTTCAAGATGAATGCATTTTCATGCATGTTAGGTTGCATTATGCCATGTTTAACACTGTTGCAAAAGTGCTTGTGGCTGATAAGTTTCCGAACTTGTTATGAGATGATGTTTTGTCTTGTTCGCGTATTTTAATCCATGTGTCATATGAGCTAGGTGTCAACATGAGTTTTGCTCATTGGAATGTGCTCTACATGATAGATTTATTTTCAGGCCATAATATGTCTTGAGATGAGTGCATCAAGCTTGCTAACATGCCATCGTGATGTTAAATTTCTGCTAAGGGTGAATCTTTTAATTTGTATGCCATGTTTCGATGAGGCCACCGTCATTGTTGTTCATGGTTAGAGTTGTCCAGTGGGTGTTCCTTGATGTATATGTTATGCTCTAGCTATCCATGCTCTTGTTTGCCATGATGCCTTGATGTATCTTGTTGTTTTCATGCTCTCAAGTTGCTATAAAATGTTTCTGTCAGCCTGTTATCAGCAAGTTCAATTTTGCCATGTGAATAGCTAGTGGTCTATGCATCCTATGACCATGTTCTTGCCATGAGTAGCTTCACAAACATGTCTTCTTGCTGTTTGTTACATTCACATACCATGCTATGCTTTGAGTTGAGTTGCAGAAGCTTGCAAACATGCCTACTTGTCGTTGTTGCTGCCATGCCCAGATTTCACTAAGTCTCGATAAACTTTTGCACTTTTTCCATGTTGTTTGTGACATGTTCCAGTATGTTATAGAAGTAGCCATGTGGTTATTCTTGAAGAGCATGTTATGTATGTTATTCCCATGCCTTTTGCTTGCTTGTTGGAGTGTTGTAGCATACTTAAACTTGGTCACTTAGTGGGCAACTTGATGTTTTTGGCAGATTGCATCGTGTAGTGTTTTGCTTGTCATTTGCAAACCGTGCATCCGTTTCCCATGATCTTTATGTCGTTTTTGATCGAAATCTTCCCCTCAATCCAGTGTCTTGCTTGGTTACCCAAGATGAAGCCATTTCCATCATCTTCTCCTTAGGCTCGAGAGCATCCTTCATGCATACGCACATCATACTTGCATCCCATGACATGTCTTGCATCATGTTGATTGTGCATTGCACCATGATTGATCTTGTACCGTTGTTGTGCTCTTGTGTTGGGTAGAGCCGGGAGCCGATACCGAGTTCGAGGATCTTGTCGAGGCTGAGTTTGAGGAGCCGTATTACCGTCCCACCGACGACTTACCAGGCAAGATGACCGTTCCCCGACATCACCTCTATCTTTGCCTTGCTAGTTGTCTCGCTCTTTAGCTATGCCTCGATGCCTATTCCTGTTTTTCATCCTCCTATTGTTGCCATAAAACACTCTAACTGCCTTCCTAGCAAACCATAAATTGGCTAAGTATGCTTTTGCTCAGCCCCTCTTATAGCGTTGTTAGTTGCATGTGAAGTTTGAAGATTGCTCCAAGTTTGGACTTGTTTTATTGGGATAACACAATATATATCTTATTTAAATTAACGCATATATATATATATATATATATATATATATATATATATATATATATATATATATTGGTAATGGGTGGAAGGCTTGGCCTTCTGCTTGGTGTTTTGTTCCACTCATGCCACCTTAGGACCCGATAAACCGGTGTTATGTTCCTTGATTTTGTGTTCCTAACACGGTTGGGGTTTATGGGCCCCCCCTTGATAATTCGCTCTGCTTAAAGCTTTTCCAACAAGACCCAACATTGATACTACATTTGCCTAACAACTAAAACTTGCATAGGGAGTTATAAACCCGAGTTCTTAATCAACAACCCGGGCCAGTGCTCCTCATGAGTGTTGGTCCAACTGGGCGGACTGCATGGCCGCCATGGGGAAACCCGAGGTATCTGGTATTTTCCTGTAGGTTGTCCCATCCGTTCGTGGCCTGAGACAAGATACGCGTGGCTACTATCAGGGTGTCGGCACGCTGGGAGGTCTTGCTGGATTAGTTTTACCTTTGTCGAAATATCTTGAGCACGGGATTCCGAGAATACTCGGTTCTTCCCACCTTGGAGTTGCGACTCCGCACATCGTGAGCTTGTGATGGGCTAAGTTGGGACACCCCTGCAGGGTTATGAACTTTCGAAAGCCGTGCCCGTGGTTATGTGGCAGATGGGAATTTGTTAATATCCGGTTGTAGATAACTTGACACCATATCCTTAAGAATACACTACTTGTGTGAGTAACCGTGACGGTCTCTTTTCGAAGGGGTTTTCGGAAAGTAAACATGGTGGGGTTATGCATGAACGTGAGTAGCTAGGATCACTTATTGTTCATCTTTGGCGACCGTTGGCACTTTCCTCATCTCGCTCAGACTTCGTAAGCTATTTGCTTAGTGCTTGCTGCAGCCACTTTATTAACTCTACACACCTAAAAGGCTTTGTTAGTTTTGATACCCGGGAATGGGATTGCTGAGTCCTTATGGCTCACAGATTACAACACACATTAGATGCAGGTACAGTCGAGTATGATGCAAGAGATGGATCAGAACTTCATTGGGAGTTCGATGAAGAGTGTGGTCGTTACTATGTATCGTATCCCGACGATCGGTAGTGGTTCCTACTTGGGGCGATCAGGACTTGTGGGCGTGGTATATTTTCTTGTTTGGATTTCGTCCGTAGTCGGACCCTGTGTTAATTGGATGAATGTATGTTATTGTATTCATTGTGTGACGTGGTGAGTGTAAGCCAACTATTTTACTCTTTCATCCATGTACTTTTACATGAGTTGTGCAAAGATACCACGCTTGCGATCATTCCAGAATGCGCTTATGTCTCTAAGTCGTGCCTCGACACGTAGGAGATACAGTCGCATCCTGGGCATTACAAGTTGGTATCAGATCCTTTCATCTTTTCTTCCCCGGAGTTCAAAGTTTTCCTCGGCTATCACGTCGGAACCCCGTCTAAATCATCGCAAGGCTTTAATCTTATTCTTTTGATCATTCAATTATATCTCATCATCCTTTTGTTACCGGAGTTCTTCATGGTGGTTCTTTCATGGTTTAATACATTTTTCAAGTGTTCGTCAAATTCTTGTGCAGAAGCTCAAGCATTATTCTTTTGCCTCTCGAGTGCAATTAATTCTCTGTATTCTTTTCAAGTGGAGTTTTGCATTTCTTCCTTCATCTCAACTATTCAATCTTTTCGTTGTGGCACAATTCACCTCAAGTTTGTCATGATTCCAGAAGTCCACATCAAGCTTATTCTTTTGTTGTTGATTATCTCAACAACTCCGTTCAAGCCTTTCTCTTGAGGATTCTTATTCAAATTCATTCGCAGTTGAAGATGTTGCTCTCTTATCCGTTCTATTCATTCCACTCTTTCATTTTTTTCGGAGGCTTTACATTCTTCCTCTCGTGAAGTATCGTTACATCTTGTCAAGTTCAAGTCATATTCCTTCATTGCTCAACTGGAGTGCTGCCGAATTGCTTTTCTACCTCTTTTAACCGGAGTGGTTTCATTTTCACTCTTGTCATTTAAGCTCTTGATTCTCATCGCATGCCTTGTTTCCTCAGTCTACCGAAGCTTCTCAATCTCTTTCATCTCCGTTGTATTCTTTATTTCTAGTGGCTAAACCTCTCAAGGTTCTTTGATTTCACCTTCTTCCTTTTTCTCTTCCGTCTCGTTCCTAAGATCTCGAGATGAGATCTCTTGTTGGTAGGGGAGTGTTGTGACACACCGAAACCGATGAGCCACGTGTCAGCCAGTTATTCGTCACCGTTGCCATGTCATCTTCTTGCGTGTTGCATTTTTCCATGTCATCATGTGCATGGCATCAGCATGTTTTCAAAAACTTGCATCCGTCTGTAGTTGCCCCGTCCTCTCCGTTGTCCGTTCTGAGCCCACACACACTTGCAAGCGCCCGCGACATCTCCGAATATTTATTTTATGAGTAGCTTCATAAACATGTCTTCTTGTTGTTGGTTATATTCACATGCCATGATATGCTTTGAGATGAGTTGCACAAGCTTGCAAACATGCCTACTTGTCGTTGTTGCTGTTATGTCTAGTTTATTTTCACTAAGTTTGTGAAACTGTTATCTTTTGCAATCTTGCCATGATGTTTTGAGCATGTTCTAGTGGTGTTTGGTAGTAGCTCAGTGATCATACTTGTAGTGCTTGATATGTACATGCTTGCCATGCCCTTTGATGCCATGAAGTGTTATTGTATCATGTTGTTTTGATGTCAACTAAGTGCCATGTTGCTGTTTTGGACAGCTTGTTGTTATATATTGTTTCATGTGTATGTGTTGAACCATTGCTCCGTTTTGAGTGTGCTCTATATGAAACTTGTGTGTTTTTTCATGTAGATGTGTAATATCATGTTGAATACTTGTTTGGAGTGTGTTTGCTTGATGTTTGGGTTCATCTTGCACCGATGACATGCTTGTCTTGTTTTGCTCATATCTTCCAGGCCGTAGCTCCGAATTAAACAAACTTTACATGTAACTTGACTAGAATTTTGAGTAGATCATCATGGTGCATGTTAATCTGCAGTTTAACAACTTTAACTTAAGGTTTTTTCAGATCTGGAACAATTTTGAAATGTGCATATGAGGACTTACCGGAATTGTTATATGTTGTTTCCGGCCTCATTTAAGCTTGCCTTGTTGTGTTGTTCTTGTATGCATCATCCCTTGCCATGTTTTGCATCATATAGACTTGTCTTGCATCTTACTTGGTTGAGCATCTTGTCATGTTCTTGGGTGGTGTGTTTACCATGTTATTTGCTTCTTCTCGCTAGTTCATATTCCGTTGCGATCGTGAGGATTCGTTCGACTACACTTGGTTCGTCTTCGTGGCTTCATCTTCGTCTTCTTCATGGACTCGTTCTTCTTCCTTGCGGGATCTCAGGCAAGATGACCATCACCTTGGATACCTTTACTATCATTGCCATGCTATTTGTCTCAATGCTATCGTTATATGTCGCGCTATCCATCATTTATTGTCAGCCTCTCTCCTTGTTGCCATGAAACCTCTAACCTTTGACACCTTCCCAGCAAACCAATGTTTGGCTATGTTACTCGCTTGCTCAGCCCCTCTTATAGAGTTGTTAGTTGCAGGTGAAGATGAAGATTGCTCCATGTCGGATCTTGGTCGTTGGAATATCACAATATCTCTTAAATATATTAACACACCTATATACTTGGCAATGGGTGGAAGGCTTGGCCTTTTTTTCTCGGTGTTTTGTTCCACTCATGCCGCCTTAAGAACCGATAAACCGGCGTTATGTTCCGTGATTTTGCGTTCCTAACGCGGTTGGTATATGGGGACCCCTTAGCGCTACCCGAGGATTCTTCTACATACAGGGGGGGCAGTGCTGATGGTGTTGGTCCCAAACGGGTGTGCTGCGGGGCCGCCACGGGGAAACTCGAGGTATCTGGCTCCCGTAGGATCGCCCATCCGGTCGTGGCCTGAGACGAGATACGCGCGGCTACTATCAGGGTGTCGGCACGCCGGGAGGTCTTACTAGACTTGTTTTACCATTGTCGAAATGTCTTGTGCACCGGGATTCCGAGTCTGATCGGGTTGTCCCTAAGATAAGGGGTATTATTATTATTTTACCTCTGTTGATCGTGAGAGCTTATGATGGGATAAGTTGGGACACCCCTGCAGGGTTATGATCTTTTGAAAGTCGTGCCCGCGGTTATGTGGCAGATTGTAATTTATTAATGTCTGGTTGTAGAAAACTTGACAGATGATCCGAAGTAAAATATACGAACCGCGTGAGTAACTGTGATTGTCTCTTTTCACTTTGAGAAGAGAACACGGTGGGGTTATGTTTGACTCATAGGTAGTTCAGGATCTTTAGCGATCACTACTAGTTTGCGACCGTTTGTGTAGATGCTCATCTTATTCTTGTACTCGTAAGTTAGCCACCATACATATTGCTTAGCCGCTGCTGCAACCTCACCACTTAACCTCTCCATCCCCTTAAGCTTTGCTAGTCTTGATACCCATGGTTATGGGATTGTTGAGTCCTCGTGGCTCACAGATACTACAACACCAGTTGCAGGTGCAGGTTTCCGATGACTTGACGTGAGAGCGATGTTCCTTGTGTTGGAGTTCTTTCTTCTTCAGCTTCGTCAGTCTTGGGTTAGGTTCCTGGTCGGCAGCCTAGGATAGCAGGATGGATGTCATTGTGCTTTTCATGTTTACATCCGTAGTCAGATGTCTTGTATTGATGTTGTTGTATTCATGTGACTTGTATGAATTGTTGTATCCCCGTGTATTTATATAATGGTACGATGTAATGATATCCATCTTGCTAAGTTCCTGAAATGCGGTTGTGCCCCAATCATGAGTGTATCACATGATCGGGATAGAATCGCATCTTGGGCGTGACATACTCATGCAATCTTTGAGGATAGAACTAATGCAATAAAAATTGGGTATTGGAAAGTATGATCAAAGTATGAACTTTGCTTGCCGACGATCGGTGAAACCTAGAGACTCGTAGTAGCACGCTTCGCACTCCGAAAACTCTATCACAATCAAACAATATCATACATAAGCAATCGTGCAACAGAATCGAAGAACAGATCTCGAAAAGTCTCAAAAACAAACAAATAACTCTTTTAACATAAAAAAAATCTAACTGTACCAAAATTAAGTGAATTTGGCCTTATCATAAATTTTAGGGCAAGAGCTTCGATTTGCAAAAAGAATCAACTCAAACGGAGTTACGAAACTCAAGTTACGATCAAAATAAGTTCAAATACAAATCTATTTGCATTCAAAATTTAAGACTTTCAAAAGCAGATTTGAGTTGTATTACTGGAAAGATAAGATCGAAATGAAGAGTTTGGCGTTGGTTTCACCTAATTCTGATAAACGAGTAAAAAGTAATGATCGTTTGAAGACCAGGGGCTGATATGTAAAAACTTAAATCGTGGATAGGTCCTTGACGAAAAACAACAACAAAAAACACTAAATAGCGAACGTTCGTTTTTCTGATCTAAACAGCGGGCGTTAAACCCGAAAACGAAAATAAAAAACGGGCCGGGTTTTTACCTAAACGGGTTGGGTTCGGGGCGGCGGCGGCGAGGCGGGTTGCGGGCGGCGGCTTCCAGCGGCGGCGGCGACGCTGAGCGAGAGGAGGTGAGGCGCACGGGGCGGCGATGAGTGCGGCGGACGGCTGCGGCGGCGGGTGGCGGCTCGGCGGCATTGGCTGGCGATGCGGCAGCAGGGTGGCTTCGAGGGCGGCGGGGCGGTGGCTTTTATAGCCTCGGGGCGAGGCCCTGCCTTGGACAAGGGGCCGGCCGGACTTGTCGGTGGCTCGGACTCTGGCAGAGTCCAGCTCCGGCACGGGTCGGGGAAGGCGGCGTGCAGCTGGGCCGCCTGGCTGGGCTTCGGCCCAGTCGACCCGTTCCGAAAACATTTTCTTTAAAATACGCGCAGTGAAGAAAAATTCAAGATAAATATAAATAATATCCTAAAATTTTCAGAAACAATTTTCACCGTTCCCTCCTAATATTCGCGGCAAAGTGAATATTTTTCTGAACCAAAATGCCTAAAAATAAAATAAACTTTTTAATGCAATTTAAAATAAATAAATTACAATTAAAAATCCAACAAAAATATTTTTACTCAAAATTCAACTTTCAACATTTTTATTCTATTTTGAAGAAGTCATATTATCTCCTCTCTTTTATTTGAAATATTTAAAATGAAAATTGGTAAAAATAATATTTGATCCAACCCCACTTGGAAAAATAAAAAAAAAATTGTGGGTTCTCTTTGGGAAAACTTCCAAGTTCCAACTCTCTCACTTGGGTCCTTGAGTTGCTTAAAGTCTTTGAATCAATTTCTAAATAAAACCAAATTCAAAATGCTCAAATGATGAATGCATATGAATGATCTATGATAATATCCAAATTGAAAATTGGGATGTTACATGTATGAATTAGTTCTGAAGTTTTCAAACTGACGGTCAAAGGGCAAAAGCATAAGAGGAGCGAAGTGACTTGAACGGAAACGGTGACTTTTAGAAATTAGGGGTAAAACAGCCGAGCAGGATAGAACTAGGGGCATAAATCTAATCTACTATATCTAAATAGCTAGCCCCCACTACTAGGAATTCTTTACCTGCTCATTGTGCCACATCATCCAAATTAATTCAGCCGTTAGATATGCTAGATCAGTCAACAATAGCCATCGGATCTACATGCATGTAGCCCACACCACGGTGCTCCATGAAAGAAAATTGAGGCATGCATGTTTTTTTGGTTCTGCTCCATTTTGGACTTATACAAAGACAATCTCATTTACTCACTTTTAAAATATTGATAACCAAATTTTAAATACTAGAGGAGAATCATAAAAATACCATCTAGATTGATTAGTTCAGTGCAGTTTTTAGTTTATAGAGATTTCGCAGCAACGTGCGGGGCATTTATGTAGTTATCCTTAAATTTAAACACCGTAGTAATGCACGAGCATTGTCCTAGTGGATTAAAAGGTATAATCTCTCTCTTTACTATATTTGTTGGCTGCATTGTACATTTCACTATGGGGAGTATGTAGCAGCCGGCCGATGTATAGTACTACCACTATTTGGGTTTATTAGTCCCCAGTTGTATTTGGGATCAAAATTTGACCACATATTTAACTAACAAAGTATTAATGGATGTCATAAAAAGTTATATTGTTGGATTCATAGCTGAATGTAGTTTTCAGTGATATTATTTTGCTACGTATAACTTTTATTTTGTTAGTTGAAATCATGATTGAAATATAACCCAAAATACAAGGGAGCTATTAAGGGACCTCCTATTTGGCATGCTAGGCGCTCACGAACAAGCCAACGCACACCCACCTTCCCCCGCAACCCCTCTTGGGCTGGCCCATGGTCGGGGTGCTCTCTTTTTAATTTAGTTTTGTGCTTTTCGGTTTATTTTTCCTTTTCAAACAATTCAGGATTTCAAAAAATTCCACAAAATATTATTTATTAAAAAAGGTACAACAAATTATAAATTTTGATCCAAAAAATGTTCATGTTTTCATAAAATCTTGCATATCAAACAATGTTCATGATTTTGAAAAAATGGTGGTGAATGCAAACAAAATCCATGTATTTTTAAAAATATTTGTAAATTCAAAATGTTCGCAAATAACCAAAAATTCCATCAATTCAAAAATGTTTGCGCAATTCAAAAATGTTTGTCAAAACAAAACAATGTGTGTGAATTTTAAAAAATGGATCGCCGGTTCCAAAAAATGTTTGTTAATTCACAACAATGTTCAGAAGTTCAAATAATTGTTCACAATTTAATAAAATCGTAAATTTATAAGACCTTTTAAAAATTCAAAATATGATAATGCTTTGAAAAATATTCATGAATTCGTAAAAAATATTCACCAATTTGAAAATTAATTTCATACACAAATTCGTGAATTTAAGTAGTGTTTATGATTTCAATAAATTAGTAAAATAAAAATTAAATTAAGAAGGAACATGAGAAAGGGAATAGAAAAGCAAAATGACATATGAAGATGAAAAGGGAAATAATGAAATAAAAAAAGATGAAAAAACAAGAAAAAAACAAAAAACTGTCCGGCAAAGTATGAGAACCTTCACAAAACCGGAAAGAGCTAATACGTCGACCAAAAGTGTACGTAGCGGGAGCGGGGGTAGGCATTTTGTAGCTAACTGGCGACCTATCTGGTAAATAGGATTATCCGGCTAATAAACCAAAGACAAATGCAATTTTTTAGAAACACATGTAATTTTATTCATACTCATAACAAGGTACACCGATTTGTATCTAAGATCCAAGAAAAGATAAAGTAACTCCTATGACAAAGATTTACAATGGGATATCTTGAAAACACGTTTTTCGCGGTGTCAATCTCTGCTTGAAGAAATACTCCAAATACTACGATAAAGAGGCTGCAATTGGATTGGAGAAACGATGAGTCACTCTTTCACCCGCACGACATTACCAATAATGGTTTTTGAAAGCGCCTTGAGTTGAATATCAAAAAAATGAAAAGCCTTGATTAATGAATGTACCTGGGTCGGGGATGACCCCCTAGAAGTGCAGGTCAAATCACTATATTTTCATCGTGGTGTTGATGGAAGATTTCACCTCAACAAAGAATCAAACAAACAAAAAAAGCTTGACGCGGTAATATAAACTCGTCAGATCCGAATAACTAAATCTGCGAGGACAAAAAACTCACTAACCTCATCGTACCGCAAAAAAGAACAAGAGAAAATTTACTCTCACAAAACTATGATGGTGATACGTCCAAAACGTATCTATAATTTCTGCTTGCTCAATGCCTCTTTTGGGTGATATTGCTATGTTATTTATACACTTCCATACACTTTTGATCATATTTGGACTAACCTATTAACTCAGTGCACCCCAGTGCCAGTTTCTGTTTTCGGCTGTTTTTGTATTTTAGGTTTTCACATTACGAGAACTGCCAGAAAAAATCCAGAAAAAATATATAAAAAATCAGCGTTCCGGAAGCTTCCATGCGGCCAAAGTAGGGCAGGAGGGGACCCACAGGGGCTCCAGGCGGCCTGCCCAGGCGGCCTGCCCAGGCGGCCCACCCCTAGGCCGCGCCAGGGGGGCGCCTGGGCCCCCTGACCTCTTCTAGCGACCCCCTTTGGCATATATTTAAGATCCGTCGAGGAAACCCTGATTCCAGACCCCTTTTCTCCAGACACGATTCCGATCTCCGCCGCCATTGCCATCAAGCTTCGGGGGACCAGAATTCCTGCGCCGGCACCCTGCCGGGACGGGGAAGTGCCCCCGGATTCATCCCCATCGACGTTGCTTCCTCCCTCCATGATGCGGGAGTAGTTCCTCCTCGGGGCTGAGGTTCTTACCAGTAGCTATGTGGTCAATTCTCTCTCCCATGATGTGATCTTCGTTGTGATCATAGGCTATGTTAATCTAGGGTGATCCCATGATATTTCCCCTTCCTCTATGTATTGGATTGATGTACTCACTTGTCTTTATCTAGTATAATCCCCGAGACCAAGGTGACAGCGGTCTATTGGACATGGATTAGAAAAATATTTTCGTGAGTGATTTCCTCTCTTGTGTGTTGATTGAAGATTGAGAGTCTCTTGGTGCTTGTCTTTGACTATCCTTTAGATATGTTGTGGTGATTGTGGGACTCTCTTTGGATGGCCGCGGTGACATTGGGAAATCCTTAGAACGAGAACTACGAACTTTTGAGGTGTGCTTTTGTAGCCCTACATAATTCTCGTCCTCTCTTGACCACGAAGGAATGACCTCCGAGTGTGTCCCCTTTGCATGTTTTATGGGAAATATCATGTGATTCGATTATGTTAATGTTGTTGGGAGTTGCCACTAGTGAAATTATGAAGCCTAGGCCTTGTTTCCACCATTGCAATACCATTTGTGCTCACGTTTACCAGTTGTTTGCTTGCTGCACTTTTTATTACAGATTTATATTACTTTGTTTTGCCATCCATATCACTTGCCATTTAACATCTCTTCGCCGAACTAGTGCACATATACATCTAACAAGTGTATTAGGTGTGTTGGGGACACAAGAGACTTCTTGTATCTTAGTTGAAGGGTTGCTTGAGAGAGACCATCTTCAACCTCTACTTCCCTGAGTTCGATAAACCTTAGGTCATCCACTTGAGGGAAATTGCTGCTGTCCTACAACCCTCTGCGCTTGGAGGCCCAACATAGTCTACAAGAGTAGAAGCGTGTGTAGACATCAAGCTATTTCTGGCGCCGTTGCCGGGGAGGTGAGCGCTTGAAGGTATATCTTTAGATCTTGCAATTAAATCTTTTTGTTTCTTGTTTTTATTTCACTAGTTATGTTTATGGAAAACCGTGCTATTGGATCGTTGCTTGCGGGAAGACGCCCCACACCTGTGGTGGTTGCTCCTCCCCCTACTGAAATTGTGCCCTATAAAATACCAGCTGGTATTATTGATTATGTTTTGGCTAATCGTTATGCAGGAGACAGACATCCCGGTGAACACTTGCTATATCTGTCACAACTATGTTCATTATTTAAGCTTGCAGGTGTATCAAGGGAGTTTGTCATGAGGAAATTATTTGCCTTGTCACTGAAAGGAAAAGCATTGGAATGGTATAGGCTACTAGATGACTATCATCTGCTCGATTGGGAAGAGATCCAGTCTCTCTTTTACTCCAAGTTTTATCCTCTTCATGAAGTCCATGAGAATAGGAATTATATTTATAATTTCTATCCTCATGACGGAGAGAGCATAGCTCAAGCTTGGGGGAGACTGAAAACGTTAATGCTAAAATGTCCTAACCATGGGCTCCCCAAAGATATGATTATTACTAATTTCTATGCGAGGCTTTCTCGACAGGATAAAGATTTGCTCGACGCTTCCTCTATGGGTTCTTTCACAAACAAAAAGATTGATGCTAAATGGGAACTCCTTGAAAGAATTCAACGCAACACTGAAGATTGGGAGATCGACAAAGGTAAAGAGTCAGGTATAATTTATGAGTATGATTGCATTAAGTCCTTTGTTGAAACTACAAGTTTTAATAAGTTTAGTGCTAAGTTTGGGCTTGATTCTCAACTCCTTGTTGATTTCCTCAAATCTTTTGCTTCACATCTTAATATGCCTAAGGAGGATTGGATCAAGTATCATAAACCTTTTAAAGAGACTTGCAAAAAAAATGAAATTGTTCATGATGATTGCAACATGCATGATCCAATTCCTAAAAATGAAGTTTTATATAAGCATGTTAATTTTTGTGGAGTGGATAGACCTTGTGAAAGGCCTATGATTGAAGAAGAGAAGTATTGTAAGCAACATAAGCATGAAAGAACAATCACTTGGGTCAGAGATTTAAATGAAATTGCTAGAGAATTGTGTGACCTTTATCCTTTTACTTGTGAACTTTGCCGTATAGAGGGTCACTTTAATTTTCAATACATGAACTTTCAAAACATAACTGTTAACTAGTTGTGTGACAACATGATCACCTCTGATCTTTATGATGAGCTTATGTTATTTTTGATGTGTGAGGAGTTATCAGAAAAGACTTCTTGGCTAGATGTTAATGCCATAGGAATAAAAAACACTTTGCAAAATTGCCATCTCTATTGTGTTGTTAATTGCCATGAAAATGATTACATAAGTAAGATTAGAAAGGAGGGAACTTTACCAAAGTATAAAAATGTCTCTTATATTTCTGCTAATAAAAAGGAGAGTTTCTCCCAAGTTTCCCCTATTGTTTCTAATGATAAACCAGGATATGTGGAGAAGCTTCATCTCCAACCGACCCCTCCTAAGGCTAAGAAGAAGAAAAAGAAGAGGAGGAGGAAGAGGATCAAGAAAGAAGAAGAATGGGTATCAACCTGGCCTGAGCATATTCCTCCCATCAACTTTTATCCTAACGGTTGTAAGTTTAAAGAAGAAGGTGAAGTTTATTGCCTTAATTATCATCTTGATGATACGTCCGTAGGTACTATTGAAGATGCTTTTGATTATGATATGCATGTTACTTATTGTGATTGGGAAAATGATGATAATGCTACTTATGATCTTGAAAATCTTTTTGGTACCAATTCTGAAAGTGATGATATGGGAAGCTCTAAGCTTGGGGATGATAGGATTGCAAATCCTTTACCCACTAGTGATGTGATAACTGATAATTCTTTTGCTAGTAAGAATAAAGACAACATGATTACAAATATAGTTGCTAGCAATGATAATGCTCTTCTCTACTATGATGATGTTATAACTCCAATCTATAGTGATTATAAAGGTACCTATGACATAAAGAGAAATTATCCTTATGAAACTTGTCATAATCATGGAGGGAATTACTCCCTTGTTGAACATCACCCTCCTAATACACAATTAATCTATAGTGTTCAAGTTGTTTATGATAGTCCTACTCCCACTATTACCAATGAGAAAGATTATGCTTATGTGGAGAGTAAGAGTACCTTTTTGCATGTGGATCATGGTAACAATGCTTTATGTGATGCTTATATTGTTGAGTTCATCCATGATGCCACTGAAATTTATAATGAGAGAGAGAGACTTGGTTCTAAATATCTTAATAATAAGAAGTTTCCTCTCTTTATGGTGAATATTTTGAAGTTAAGCTTATTTTGCCTTCCTATGCTAGTTGCTTTGTGCTTCAATGAATTGTTCTATTGCAATATTCCTATGCATAGGAAGCATGTTAGGCTTAAATGTGTTTGGTATTTACTTCTTGATGCTCTCTTTTGTTCTTCAGCTCTTATTCCTACGAGAGCATCATTAAAGTCTTAAGCCTATCTTTATGGCTATAAAGAAAGAGCTCTAGGGAGACAACCCTTGTTATCTTTGCTTTCAGTTTTAGTGGTCTTGGTGTTTGTTACTACTGTAGCAACATCATTGTATCTTTATTTTTCAATTTTGTGCCAAGTGTAGCCTCTGACTGCAAGAAAGTTCAAAAGTTGTGACGTGCTGTCCAGGAAACAGATTATGTCCTTGGACAGAAAAATTCGTATAAAATCACCAGATCATATTTTTGGTCTGAATTTTTTCGACAGCGTTCTCTATATAATTGTCTTTCGTGCGTCTGTTCTGAGTTTTTTGATTAGAGTTGCAGAAGTGCCCCGAACAAATCAATTACTACCTGCTGTTCTCTTTTTTCACAGATTCTGTCCTGTTTTGCCTTTCTTTCATTTTGCAAACCAAGAGCTTGCTTTTTCTTTGCAAAAACCTTTTGGCAATCTTGAGAAACAGTAAACCTTCAAGAATATCTTTATTTCCAGCAAGGTACAATTATTTTATTATGGGTACTAACCTCGCTAATCAGATTATGATGAGTTATGTATGAAGGGAGTTTTCAAGTGTGCGAGGGAAGATGATAAAAATATTCAGGAGTGTCAAACGCTCAATCTTGGGGATGCCCCCGTGCACCCCCAAGAAATATTCAAGGAGACTCAAGCGTCTAAGCTTGGGGATGCCCCCGTGCATCCCCTTCTCCATCAACATTATCAGTTCGTCTTTCGTTCCACTATATTTTAAGCACTTCATGTGTTATGTGCTATGCTTGGAGCGTCTTGCTTTTAGTTTCCTTTTTAATTTTCTTTAGCTTTTCATAACGAGTCGGAACTCAGCTTTCTTTATGTGGGAGAGAAACACGCTCCACTTCTACCAAGAACATAACATAGAATTTGCATGTCTATCTTTGTTGTGTGTGTTCTTTGTCTTTTAATAGCTACTATCATGCTTAGCTCTTAACTTTCATGCTTATCTTTTTATAGAGCTTTTGTTTAGTTGGTTGCTTGAACTCTCTTTAGTTATCATGTTTATCTTATTAAGAGAGTTTGCTTCCGTTGCATTGGTTGATATGTCTATGATAAAGATGCTACGTGCATAATGGCGCTTAGTAGTTCATGTTTTCTTATGGTTAGTCTCAAATAGCTGGGGGTTCCCAATGTGTCATGGGAGTACCAACATAATTTGTTTGCCTATGATGTGGTATGGTTTCGTAATATCTTCCTTCAAAGAATTTATTTTGATTGACTTGGCGTATGCTCACGCATATTTAAGACTGTAAAGAAAGTCTGTCAAGCCTTGATGATCTTTTGTTTCTGAGTAGCGATATAACTTCCATGCCTGATTCAATGTTGCTTTGTCGTTCTGCATGATTATGACCGTCATTGCTCTTTTAGTTGGTCGCTCCCAGTCTTTTACTAACCTCCATCTGTACTAAGCGGACTGACTGCTTGTGCATCCAAAATCTTTTAAACCAGTTATGCCATATGAGTCCACCACACCTTCCTATACATGGTATTTACCTGCCATTCCTAACGAAGACTTTCATGTACCATCTCGAAATTATTCAAAAAAAAATGCATTCCTATTTTGTGCCTCTGTTTTAAGTTCATGAGGAAGTAGTAGTTAATTCATGATCTTTTTAAGTTGGACAAGCTTCACCGCGGGATTGCATGTATAATGTGCAAACCCATAATACGAGAAGGAACTGGCATTGAGTGCGCCCGGCTCAAAATTAATATAACAAACAAACCCTCCTTCACGCTTTGTTCATGAGAAATCAGAAAACTTTGGCAGTGATAAACAAAGGAGATTAAGAGGATGTGATCGTCCTCATTCGGGAGCCGTTCCTCGAAACTTGTCCATCTCAAGAAGTAATTGAGTTATCTGCTAGCATTCGTTGACGGAACATGCATAATCTAAAAAAAATATTATTACCTCTGTTTTTAAAACCAAGAGCTCTGGTACATGTTTTGTCTTTGGTTCCGACTACGGGTTTTCAACTTTGCCAACAAAAGTCACGGTTCGAGAGTCTCCACCTTCTTATTAAAGCACCAACTACTGAGAGCATGATTGTCATTCTTAATGTAATGTGCATTGTCCCAAAGTAGCATTGTCTTTTGCATGATTGTGATATCGTTTATTCTGAAATCATTGTATCTAGTCATCACTTAAACCTTGGAGGTGCCCCTGCATTTATGTTTTGCTTCACTAAAGGGGGCAAGCGAGATATCACTTTATCATATTCGCACACCATGCTCATTACAAATCTATTTGATGTTTCAGTATCATGTTGTAAAACTTTCAGTTCTTTGTGATTTTCTCATGAGGCAACTAAATTACTACAGATTCATTGTCTCAGTAAGCTTTTGTCATATGACTATAAAAAGTCATATATGGTTAATAGCATGTCACCACAGAAATTATTCTTGTTATTATTTACCTACTCGAGGACGAGCAGGAATTAAGCTTGGGGATGTTGATACGTCCAAAACGTATCTATAATTTCTGCTTGCTCCATGCCTCTTTTGGGTGATATTGCTATGTTATTTATACACTTCCATACACTTTTGATCATATTTGGACTAACCTATTAACTCAGTGCACCCCAGTGCCAGTTTCTGTTTTCGGCTGTTTTTGTATTCCAGGTTTTCACATTACGAGAACTGCCAGAAAAAATCCAGAAAAAATATATAAAAAATCAGCGTTCCGGAAGCTTCCATGTGGCCAAAGTAGGGCAGGAGGGGACCCACAGGGGCTCCAGGCGGCATGCCCAGGCGGCCCACCCCTAGGCCGCGCCGGGGGGGCGCCTGGGCCCCCTTGACCTCTTCTGGCGACCCCCTTTGGCATATATTTAAGATCCGTCGAGGAAACCCTGATTCCAGACCCCTTTTCTCCAGACGCGATTCCGATCTCCGCCGCCATCGCCATCAAGCTTCGGGGGACCAGAATTCCTGCGTCGGCACCCTGCCGGGACGGGGAAGTGCCCCCGGATTCATCTCCATCGACGTTGCTTCCTCCCTCCATGATGCGGGAGTAGTTCCTCCTCGGGGCTGAGGTTCTTACCAGTAGCTATGTGGTCAATTCTCTCTCCCATGATGTGATCTTCATTGTGATCATAGGCTATGTTAATCTAGGGTGATCCCATGATATTTCCCCTTCCTCTATGTATTGGATTGATGTACTCACTTGTCTTTATCTAGTATAATCCCCGAGACCAAGGTGACAGCGGTCTATTGGACATGGATTAGAAAAGTATTTTCATGAGTGATTTCCTCTCTTGTGTGTTGATTGAAGATTGAGAGTCTCTTGGTGCTTGTCTTTGACTATCCTTTAGATATGTTGTGGTGATTGTGGGACTCTCTTTGGATGGCCGCGGTGACATTGGGAAATCCTTAGAACGTGAACTACGAACTTTGAGGTGTGCTTTTGTAGCCCTACATAATTCTCGTCCTCTCTTGACCACGAAGGAATGACCTCCGAGTGTGTCCCCTTTGCATGTTTTATGGGAAATATCATGTGATTCGATTATGTTAATGTTGTTGGGAGTTGCCACTAGTGAAAGTATGAAGCCTAGGCCTTGTTTCCACCATTGCAATACCATTTGTGCTCACGTTTACCACTTGTTTGCTTGCTGCACTTTTTATTACAGATTTATATTACTTTGTTTTGCCATCCATATCACTTGCCATTTAACATCTCTTCGCCGAACTAGTGCACCTATACATCTAACAAGTGTATTAGGTGTGTTGGGGACACAAGAGACTTCTTGTATCTTAGTTGCAGGGTTACTTGAGAGAGACCATCTTCAACCTCTACTTCCCTGAGTTCGATAAACCTTAGGTCATCCACTTGAGGGAAATTGCTGCTGTCCTACAACCCTCTGCGCTTGGAGGCCCAACATAGTCTACAAGAGTAGAAGCGTGTGTAGACATCAGATGGTCGTTGGGAAGAATACAGGGTTCTTGAATATCCGAGGTCCTCCATGTCTCAGCACCAAGATGACAGTCGGAGTCGAAAGACCTAAGAAAAATCTAATGGCGGCGGCGACAGCGGCACCAGAGAAAACTTGATCTTGGGCCCTTTGGACCCCTAAGTTAGAGTTAGTTTTAGTTAGTTGGGGCTCAATTAACCCAAAAGTATCCAAACATGATGGATTAGTTTGAGTTAGTTGGATCTAACCCACCACAAAAAACTAGCCCATACTAGAGGAGCTTATTTGGGTTAGTTCTCCTAGACCCACTAAAAAAATTAGTAAAAAAAGTTACCCCTCCCACATTAGACTAGTCAAATGATTGAGAAAAGAGTAAAATGCACCAGTGGTCATTGAACTTATCGTATAAGCTCACATTGGTCACTGTACTTAAGAATACGATCAATACGGTCACTATATATGTGATGAGGTGATTATACGTCATTGTCAGATCGTATAGCTCTCTATCCATCCATTTTGACCGGTCAACAATTCAGTGGGTTTTGAGCCCGAGACCTCATGTTTATGCGCTAGCAGGCTAACCAGCTACTCCAACCCCACGTAAGTATTAAAACTGTCGGAAACATTATTTATAGCTTTTCTCCATTCGCGTAACAACCATTGATTTTATTATTATTTTTTGCATGGGAGCCATTGTTTTTAGGATTTAAATCATAATTGTTTCATGTGGCTTCAGCGGTTGGACCTTTTGGGATTATGATTATGATTGTAACGTTCAGATTGTAATATATGGAACTTCGAAAAAAAAATTGTTATACATGATTCAACGTTCACATGACGGCCATTGTGATTTTTTTTTCTTTCTTTCCTTTTGGTTTGTTTCCAAATTCCAACGTATGCACAGTCTGATTGTTGAAAGGGTAGTAGGTACGTGCATACTGAACAAAAGAAATTTATGTGCTAACCCAATCTTGACAGCGAATCATATGTATGAGTACATTTTTTTTAAGAAATAAATAAAAAATATGTACGAGTGCATAGTACTGCAAACACTGCTTTAAATTAAAAAAAAAGGGCCCAACCATCAAAGCAACATGACACAATTATGATGGCTCCCACGCAAAAAAAAACACTACTTGTCACACGAATGCAGTTAAGGTACAAAAACGTACTTTCCTCTAGATAATCATGACGTGTTGTTGGATTGGCTGGTTAGCCTGCTTGCCCGTGACGTGTGTGTTGTGGGGTTCGAAACCCTTACCGTGCAAATATTTTATTTTTGTTTGACTCCTTTCTTCCACCCAATGACAGGTGGGACCCGCATGACAAAAAAAAACTGATCAGATAAGGCGTCAAGTGGATTGTTTGACCGGTCAAAATAAATGGATACGGAGCTATACGAGATGGCGGTGACCGTATAATCACCTCATCACGTATATAGTAACCGTATTGATTGTATTCTTAAGTATAATGACCAATGTGAGCTTATCTCTATTACTATTAAACAAGCAAACATATTCATTGCTAAACGCACTCAGCCTAACCTACACATAACATCTTCGATCAATTGCAACCTTACGATCAGAATCACTTAATTTGATCTACGGTTCAGATTACACTAACCGTCAACCAACAGTGCGTTTAGCAATTTCCCGTGGCGAACGAAAACTCTGCCGCTCCGCGCCTCGCGTCCACCCCAATACACTGTGGCCCACAAGTCGATCGCAAATAGATCAGTACCTGATTGGCAGGCGAGCGATGCGGCGGCGGCGGCGGCTCGATGCAAGGACCGGTGATGGCCAGGCCAACGCGCGGGCTCCGGCGGTCTGGCGTGGATCTGGCGGATGGCAGCCGGATCGGGTCCACGACGGCCGGCTCCGGCGAATCGGAGGGACGGCAGCGGCTGCTGAACTCCTACATAGCCTGCTGCGGTTCCAGGGAGAGAGAGCCTCGACAGTTAATCTCTGGTGGCAACGGCGCCGACGCAAGCCTATGGGCCGGTGGCGACGGCGGCGGCGGACGTTGCCGCTTGGAGCTGCGGGAGTTCCATCGTTTGGATACGATAGAATCACAGGCCAAAGGTTTAGTGTGTACGTTTTCATCGTTGCCAAACCTGTCCTTACCCAATATTGGCATGATTTATCCCGCTGGTAGTTAGATCTGAATTATTACCTACCAAATCAATAATTTTTTCTTCTGTTTTTGGGTTGCAGATGGACTAAGTTCCTGCTCAAAAATGGGGACTGCGTTTACTGCTGGAATTTGTGCTTGGTCAGACAAGGTCTGTCTAACTATACTACGTTCCCTGGTTCCTGCTTACAAATGTTTGCAATTGTGTATACAAAACTGCATCAGGAGTTGGAATGGGCATTGTGGCCGGGTTGACTGCTGCTGCAGTAGGGTTGCTATTGCTGGCGAGTTGACTGCTGAAAAAGGGTGTTGCAAAGGATGGAGTAACTACTGCTGAACATCTAGTACAAGATTTCTATAAAGTTCTGCTTCAGCAAGAACCTTTCAGATCGACTACAGTATTAAAATTCCTCTTTCTTTAACGGTTATGCCTTACATGAAAAAAGGATTATCTTTTCCTTTTGTTTTTATATATTGATCAAGCATTTAATCCATGCACCGAGAGCAACGTAATTGACTTACTATTTTGTTGTCTGGCTAAACCAAAGTCCAGCTACACTTGAGTTAGAACTCAGTATTCAAAATCAGACGAGACTGGCAATCCGGCTGAAAAGACCAGGACCTTAGTTGCCAGTGATTGTAACCTGATGTCTGGGTAGCATTTAAGCATTTGTCTTTTCCTAAAAAAACATGTACGGCTAGAGTTTAGTGCATGTAATATATTGCATGAATTATCTGACATCCGAAGCTATGTACACGTTCTTCAGAATTAGGAAACCATGCAACGTAGTGTTGTTTGGGGTTGGCGATGCGGTGGCAGTAACGAAGGTGGAGGACCCCCATTTGCAACTGGATGTTCTGTGTGTGATTCAAGTTGCATTCTATGTTCAGTGCAGCGAGTTCTGGCGGCTTTGTGACAACGAGCACAGGCGAGCGAACCTGCCGTTGAGGTGGATCGCACAGTAGAGCAAATGGAAGAGGTGCCCCAAGCACAAGATCTACATAGACAGAAAGGATAGTTGCACCTTCATTGCTTGAAGATAACTACTGTTTTGTTGATTTTCCTTTCTGCACACCAATAATTATTTTCATGTGCACTGAATGCAAACTATGGTCATGTTCTTGTTTCTTTTGATTTGCAGGCTGGGGTACTGCTCCTGCTACCCTACTGTCAATGCTTGAGAAGCGCCCAGAGGAACCCGCATGGGCTCCACGTGGTCACGCAGCCCTATCGGGTATACACTGGAATGAGGCACATTGGAGTCACGGACGAATGCTTAAAGGTATGGAAGGGCAATGGCGAGCCTTTTTTAGTATCTTGTTACTTAAGATTGATATGAAAATTAAGGACATGTCAGATTTCATTGGCTGAATTTTATGTTCATATGCTTCTCCGAATGCAAGTAACATGGCAACCCAGGTACTATCAGTAGTCAATGGGAATTAATGTATAGGCTAATGGCCACATGTTCTACTTTGTTCTATACTCTATTTGACTTTCATAATCCGATTTTGGCATTAAATGTTTGACCAATATTGTATAATTAATAGAATCTCAAATACCTAATTTAATGTGGTTTTAGGGTCAAATGTCTTCCTGGCCTAAAATTAATTGAACATTTTTTGGCTATGTTTTATAAATTGATGGAGCATAGATATATGTGTACGTACTGGTTTGAGTCACAGACAATAGAAGATAAATGGCCAATCTAGGCTAATAGTTGTACTGGATCTTCAGTGTGGAACAATACTATCATTTCTTCTTATTACTTGCGACTTGCAAGCATTCTTCCTTGAGAACATTCCGGTTTTTAAAACACCCGTAGTGAAGCTTCCAGACAAATCCAACTACAAATTCTTCAAACGAGTTAAATATTCGACCAATATAACATCCATGCTGAACTAGCTACCTATCCTGCACATGGAACACATTGTTGAGTCAAGCGAGTAAAGAAACTATTTCAAGACGTGTTAGTTCACCAATCTGCTGTATTGAGTTGTAGGTTAACATAGGAAGAAGCAATGAGATAGAGAAAGTCCCCGTGCATTCGTTGAAACTTTGGTATGATGCTATTATTTGGTTTATAAGTGGATGGGAAAATTTCAGCCAAGCTCATATAAGTTATCTTGACGACAAGGTAAATCCGTTTCCATGGTTCTATGCAGTAGTTAACTTCAAGCAGGTAGGTTCATATAAGTAACTCTGCTTTGTGTGGAATCAGATTGAGAATACTACTTACTGCCCCAAATTAACTTGTAAAGGTTCAGATTGGAAATACAAATTGATCCAGAATGACAAATGTTAGTTTCTTTGAACTGGTATTATTGAATTGTAATAAACCAAATATTCATATCATAGCTCATGATTGGTGAACATAGCAGATTTCTAACATGATGGTGAATAAAAGTTTACAATGTATGTGCCTCTGGTTTCTTAAATGATTGTCTATAAAAAAATTGTTCGATGTCAAGGCATTGGTTGCTGAGAGAAGGTGGTGTAAACATGCAGTTTTGCGTTTTTGTTATAATGATACATGAGAGAGGAATGATGATTTCGGCATATTTGAGTTAGTCCTTAAAAAATTGTTGAGATAAGGTGATTTAAACCTGCAGTTTTGCATTTTTGTTATGATGATACATGAGAGAGGAATAGTGATCCCGGCATATTTGAGTTGGTCCTTCAAAAACATTCTTACCCTCCGCTGGTACCAATGATCATTTTGTGCAGGAAAAAAATGCCGATATGGCAGAGGACCGAAAATTTCCTGACAATGGGGGATTAATTTAGTATTTGCATGAAGCATCGATACGGAAAAGCCATGGAGAGACAATTTATAATTACCAGAAAGCCACCACCTATGTCCAAGGTAACTATTTTCCTTATAACACTTTTGTGCAATTTTTAGATACTATTTTGACAATATATGTATAAAATAGACTGAGATGACACTTTCAAATGTTCAGCTACATCTATCTTCTTGCCTGCAGTCGTCTTTGGTGTTTGCGTCGTTGTTGTCCGCCTCCTTCATATGCTCTTCGTTGCCACCGATCCACCTCACGTAGCACCGAACACCATGTCAGTGAGGAGTAGTCCGCCAAGCACTATAAGAAGGATGATTCTTGCCACCTCAAGAGGATTCCTTCCCTCTATGTTTTCCCCATGCTACCATACTCTCACTTTGATCTACGAGATTCTTTGAATCTGCATTGGTTAAACATTTGATCTAGCGTGATCTGATTTGCATGATGTTTTATTGTGTAATGGATTATCCTTAACTTGTTTTGAGGAGAAAGGGGATGACCAAGATGATTTTTATGCAACCATATTTACATCTTTGGAGCATACTTTGGTCAAGACGTTGGCGGTGGCTACCATGTTGCTTCAATGTGATGGATTAGTGCATGTAGTTCCTGACGATTGTTAGTATTGTTAGTTAGTTTTCTAAGGAAACAACTGTATTAGATTGTTTTGTCATTCATAAATTGTAACATCCTGACACTATAATGCTAGCTTGTTCAGTATTTCCCCCACATTTTATAAATATTTTTAAATAGTGACGGTATATTTTATGTAAAATGACGAGTGAGCATTTTCATTTAGAAGAAGTTATGGAAATAAAATTTTCTTAATACAAAATGATTAGCATCTGGGTATATATTTCTCTTCAAATATAATCAAACATCGTGCGTTGCACGTGCATGCTAACTAGTACGATAAGTTCAATGACCAACGATGCATTTTACTATTGAGAAAAAGTATTTATTGTCAATCTAACCCTACCATTCAAACAGCTCTTTGATTAAAGTTAGTTCAGGATTAGAATCTAACTCTAATTTCTAACTGAGTTAGACCACCTTGGAGTGTACTCAAGGATACGTGCCGAGATCAGGTACAAAGACAGAGGTAGTACTGAAACTATGTGCCACAGCCCACGGGCCCATTCACACCTCCGAAGCCGTTCCAATTCAGCAGGCGCGTGTCACGTGACACCACCATCCCAAGTTCCCCACTCTTCCACACCTACGGCCGTTTAGCCAACGCGAGGCGCCGCCGGAGACGGCGATGCAGGCGGCAGCCTCTTACCGGAGCGCGGCAGCCCACCGCCGCGCTGGCCACCCTCCCCCGCGCCCTCCCGGTCCCTCTCTTCTCCTACCCGTCCGCGTCGGCGTCGGCGTCGGCGTCGGCTGTTTCTCCGGTGAGCCCCTCGTACTCTTAACGCTCCCGCTTCTACTATGCATATATGCCACTCTGATAGCGTCGTGTCGATTTACTCATGCCGGCGTCTCCGTGTGGGAGCAGACGCGGCGGTTCCGCTCCGAGTCGGCTCCCTGCCCCTTCCGCGGGCTCGCGGCGGCGGCGATTTCGCGCGCCTGGATGCAAGGGATGGAGAGGCGTGGCAGCTGACGCGCGCTCTCGGGCTAATCCTTCCTGATCACCAGGTACGAACGATTCTTTGGGGTTTGGGTTGCTGCGGACTCAAGACAACCAAATGGATTGTGTCATGGTATAAACTGTAGAGCTGGTGAACTGATGCCCAAATACCCAGATAGAGCATTTGCGTTTCTAGGTGAGAGGCTGTGAACATGGGCACATGGCTGTGGACTGTCGGATGGATATTAGATAGGGACTCCAATGCCAGACTGGGTTTGTAGAAAAATACGATTAGCATAGAGGGATGGCATCTAATCTAAAGTAAACAAAGTTTCTCCCACCCCAGGGGACGCTACTGTCCTGCGCCATGTTTTTGCCTGGGAGCACAACAAACACAGCCGTCACATTTTGAAGCAATTTTTAGAGGAAGCATTTCAAGAGTGAATCACAATCTTGTTCAGAATGTACATCATTATTTACTTATGAGGTTTTTTTTTTGTTGCATTGTGATGCAGCGCTGCTATCGATTGTGCTTTACTATCTGCCTGTATAATCTATGCCTGCAGAAAATGGCGCACGCTAACCTGCTGAAAACTGCTGTTCTTTCAACAATGTCGATGCTCATAATGCCTCTTGAGGCATCAGCGGAGACATGTCAATCAACTAGTTCTTTTGCCAATATGCCGATCTTTATTGCCGTCGCTCTAATAGGAGCTGCTGTGGGCGGTAAGATGCTCAAACCAATGCTCGCAGGCATAACTGATATCTATTATGTATGTATAGTTGATGAAGAGAGACGTTCCACACTCTGCTAATTTTGTTTTCCTGTCTGATGTTACGTTCTAGGATTATTAGCACGGCAAAGAAAGGACGAATTGAAGCGATTGAATAATCAACTTCGTCAGATTAATACTGCTCTTAGAAGGCAGGCACAGATTGAATCGTTTGCCCCCGGCCTTACTTATGCGCCTGTAGGGAGAGCAGGAGAAATTGAGGTTATTGTTGATCCCAGGAAGCAGCAGTTGGTGGTAAATTTGAAAAACGGGAAGAATTATATGAGGAATCAGGACCTTGATAAGGCAGTAATGGAGTTCAAGACAGCTCTGGAGCTTGCAGAAAGCATAGGGGATCGCTTTGAGGAGAAGAAGGCTGCGCGAGGATTAGGTTCATTTCTTCCCGTTCCTGATAATGAAAATCATGCATCACATTGTTTTTGTTCACTGATAAACGAAAGTGCATTTAATTAATACTGACTCTCCACCATTGTAACTATATTTCTGTGGTTAGGCCGCTACAGGGTTGGTGACTAACTTGTAGAATAGCAGAATATCTGAATATCCCAAAAAATAAGTGTAATGTACGATTTTGTTTCATCTAGGTTGCATTTTCCCCATCCTTACGTTTAAGTTACTCCTGCAAGTAATTGTATTCCTGCTCCCTACTTGAATAGATTCTGTAGTGCACGGAATCAGAATGAGCAATTGTCAAGTACTTCCCTCGTAAACTAATATAAGAGTGTTTAGATCACTATTTTAGTATTCTCAACATTCTTATATTAGTTTACAGAGGGAGTAATAAACTTGTAAGTAAAACATCATCCTATTTGTTCCAATAGATGTGGATTCTGCACTTTAGGTGTGCACAAGAGGATTATTATCTTACCTGCATGCATGTTTGCTTTCTTAATTTGGGGCATTCACTTATGCATATACCAGGAATTACTTTTACGCAAATAGTGATGTAAAATATAGTACGAGCAAGATTTATATCCACCTAGAATTGATGTATTATCTAGTTTTACATAACAGAAATTTGATGCCCTTGAAAAACAGTACCATCTGTCTGTCTTCTTTGAACACCTGTATGCACCTACCTTTTTCCATGTGTGTGTTTGTTCAGATTTTTGCTACGTGCTTCATTTAGAGACAGCAGCTTAAACTAACCTTAATTGTTGGTAAACAAATTACCGTGTGATTCCTAATTTCCCTTGATATTTATTGTCTTAGGTGCATCACTACAAAGGTTGGGACAGTACAGAGAAGCAATGAGCTGGTACTACAAGGTTCTGGCTCTATCAAAGGAGACCGGCGAGGATTCTGGCTGCACCGAGGCCTACGGCGCGATCGCTGACTGCTGCGCCGATCTCGGCGACTTGGAGGGAGCAGCGAAGTTGTATGACGAGTACATATCAAGGTTGCAGCCCCGCGATTGAGCGCAGCTTCTTCCCACCGGCTGATCATGCCAGAGCCCGGCAGTCGCCCTGCTCGCTATCTGGCTGAAAACGGACCGATTTTGCTTGTCTTTTAACTTGGTTGGAGCATTTAAAGTGTCCATTAGGAGGCCTTCTCTACTCATGTGTGTAAATCGCGATGGTGCAGGTTCAGAGTTGTTCTCAATGCAGGATTGGCGATCCATCTTGTTGAAAATTTCTTAGAATTGGCCAAGTCACTGTGCGGCTTCAGGACTGTATTGCAGAGTATCATATCCTGGCACGTGATACAGCAACAGTCGTACATGCCTCCTGATCAACCCCATGTAACCATGTTACATCATGAACTTGAGGAACCACCGACGAAGCCGCGGCCTTCCGTCCTCGAGCGCTTGCTCTGCTGACAGTGAGCGGTAGCGAGTGATGAGTGATGATCGACTAACAGTTGGTAGCTGGTGCTATTGAATGGGTTTTATTCAGCGCCACCGAGACACATTTCTTTTGTTCGGTGTGGTACCCACTTTGCACGGCCGGGCACCGCGGTCATGAGTCGGACACAAAGCTTCAAACTGGGGAATTACTTCACTTGTTGCAAATCTACTACTCCATCGGTAAACAAATACTAGCAGTATGCCCGTGCGTTGTCACGGGCTTCTGAAATATTTTGCTGAAGGTATATAAAATAATCCATATAAAATATCACAGGAAGAGACAATATAGCATGGACACAATTGCATAATAATTGAAGTCTACTTCACTTGTAACGTGGCTGCAGGCCGGTGCAGCCGCAACCTTCTGCAAGTTCTGCTCGGCCGCTGGCTCATTCTTGGGCTTCGATTGTTGCGCCTTCATCAGCATCTGAGATACATGAGGCCCCGTCCAACATGAAGACTCTTCGTCGTGATTCCTCGCCTTACTCGTCGGTTGCTTCGGCTTCTGTCCTGATAGATGTGATGCTCCAGTCTGCTCTTGGGGTGCACACGAAGCTGCTAGGATCTGATCTTCATGGCATGACTTCCTCACAGATGGAGGAGGCAATTAAGCCGCTTTGCGAGGTCGCTGACTCCTTGCAAGGCTGGATGGTGCGTATTGGGAGCTTTCTGGAGCGCGCGGAGGCTGCTCTACAAAGGCTTCCTCTTGCACATGCCCCCGTGGTTGAGTCTTCTGTTGGCCTCGTGGATGAGGCGGGTGTGGAGCTCTTTGGTAGCTACTCGCCCCGTGTTGGGTCTACTTCGATGCCCCTTGTGTTACCGGACTTCGTGGGTGAGGCATCCCCTGAGGTTGTGTCTCCGGTGCTGCAGATCATGCCCGAGTTACAGGTGTCGTGTGGGGGAACATGTTTCGCCTGTGTCGATGGAGCAGCTCAAGCTGGGCTCTCTCCAAGCTTCGAAGGTGGACCATGTGTCCTCACCACCCCCCGTGGAGCCTTGTCAGGCTTCGAAGGTGGACTTGGTGCCCACACCACCACCCATGGAGCCTTGTGAGGGGTCAGACAACCTACCTCTCAGTGTCGTGGAGCATGGAGTTTTAGATGTTGTTGCCCTTCCCTCGTTTGCGACCGTCGGGCAGATGATGGATGTGAGTGGCATGACCATTGAGCCACTTGTGATGGCACCTACTCCAAATCCAAATTCTCTTTTCGCGAAGGAACTCTGTGATTTGCTAGCCAGCGTGGAGGTTGCTAGACTTGGTTTGGGCAGGTCAATTGCTTGCCTCCTGACGGGGACGCCAATAAGGGGCAAACAAAAAAAAGGCGGGCAAAGGCAAAAATGATGCCAAAAGCAAGGTGTTTATGGCTGTTTGATGGATGATCTTGGGTCTCTCGGCTTGTCCTCTTTGTTTGGGTTGTCGTTGTGGGTTGGGAGGTGCTTGATGTCTTGTGTCGAGATGTTCTCATGGGGAGTCACTTGGCGAAGTAGCAGTGCAGGGGTTTGTGGATCTTGTGTATTTGGAGAGTTTGGCAGGTCGCTTGTGTGGTTGTGGGGTTTCATGTCTTGGGAGTAGTTTGTTCATGCTTCGTTTGTATTGGTTTTCGCTCGGTTTTCCGTAAATTAACTGGGCAATTCTCTTCTTCTTAATTAATCGATGAGGCAAAAAATTTCCCTCCGTTTCGAAAAAAAACTGGTAACAAAAAGGCAAATTGACGATGTATACACATAAATCGATGATCCAACTAAAAATATATTACAAATTATTAAAATCTACTTGATGCGCTTAAGAAATTCTCGATTAAAGTCGTATTCAACGTCTAAACTTATTTTTTTCCTCATACGTCCAGATGTGTTCGGACATCAAACGGGCTACTACAACCGTCTTGATAGTCCGGGTGCCCCAAATCCGACCCATATGTGAGAAAGAAATGTTGCTATCCAGACTATTCGTGATGTTATCTCCAACATGTGAAACCAACGCAAAACCCCACCACCGAGACACACCCTCTCTTTTTTCTCGTCGGACCCTCCCCTTCCCGCTATGTTTCCCGCCATAGTGGGTGACGTCCGCCTCACTTTCACCATGACACCCTCTCTCCTTCACACCATACTTCCTCATAGACCGTTAAGGAGGAGTCCCCCGTAATGCCTGCCCCGCTCTCCGCCATGATCCCCTCCCCCGTGTTCGTGTGTTTTCACCACTGTTCAAGAAATCTTCCGATTCAGCGATTTATCATCCGATTTATCGCTACTCTTGAGGTAACCGATAAGATTATGCCTTATCGTCACCATTTATCATTTGGGCCGATTTATCGCTATGACAAGCAATTTATCAGTAATCTACCAATAAATCAGGCCTATTCATAGCACTATGTTTGTAAAAACTATGTTTATTTGTGTTTTGTGGACCTTGTTACACAATATGTATTATTGTCCTATTTTGTTCGTCATTATACATGGATTCAAAGTCTAGGAATCAAGGTAACACTTCTGTCCAATATTGTTTTGGTGTTGAATATAGCATATTTTAGTGTTGGGAACCTGAGATATACAAAAAAATGGCCGATTAATAGTCGACCGATAAAATCGATTAATCGTCCGATTTAAGATTAATCTCTAATCCACAGTTGTTCGAGAAGATAACGATAAGCGATATCCTCAACATTGGTTTTCACCACTGCCATCAAGAGGAAGGAGGTATTGCGCCCCCTGTGGCGCCCCCAAAGCCAAAAATGCAAAATTGTAAGTAAACATACCAAACCCAACCTCAGTCCCGCTCACTCTTATCACAAAATCCATCAACTTGTATTTTAAGTGAGCCGATGATCAACATCGTCGTGGCCAGCCAGCAGCAAGGGATAAGGGCGGCAACTACCTTCCCATCTTAGTGCTAGTACCTCCTGGTTCTATACTGGACCCACCCTTCATCCCGGGCTCTACAACGACAGTTCCACGCTCATGTGTTCTCATGGAAAAGAAAGCTATGCATAAAAATGTTCGTTCAGAGCATGAAAAATGGCAATGGTTCTCTCCCTCTTCCCTCCTCGCGCGCACATGCCTGATTCAATCAGATAATAGTGAATAAACCAAATAGATAATTAAACGACATGTCTGAAGCGCACACACACATACAACACACAACACACACACACAATATATATATATATATATATATATATATATATATATATAATATGACTCCTTTTTTGTACTCCTGGGAGTATGTACTCTCATCCTCAATATACCTCATATACGCATTAATTATACTTCTTTATCATTCTTAATATACTTCATTAAATATTCTAAGATACCCCAATACGAGTTTTGTTGAAAAAATATCATCTGCGACATATTTTTTGTAATATACCTTTTTCACGTATAAACACATCAGTATATACGTAAACATTTAGAATATGTAGACTCGCATGAATTTTTTTATGAAAATCATTTTGGGGTATCTAATAATTACTAATGAAGTATATTAAAAATAATAAAGAGGTATAAAAGATTCATCTATATGGTATATGAGGAGCGGGAGTACGTACTCCCAGGAGTACACAACAATTTTCCTATATATATATACAGCCGGTCTATTCTCATAGCATTATGAAAATAATATTATCATAACACTTCCGAACTGCTTTGTGTTACTGCATTGGAAATCTATGCACACTGCACAGATACTGCAACAGAATTTCATGTTTGAAAAAACTGTACGTGTTGTTTTTTCGGTACCTTTTTTTCTCTAGTTTTTTAACCGTTTATCGGAATTATGCGTGTAATATACCGTTGAAAAGCTATGGAGTAGACGCAACTTCGCCATATTGAACACTTTTCGAGATTCCGCACGGTTTAAGAGCAGTTTTGAAAACGGTGAACTGCATGTTTGAAAAAACTGTACGTGTTGTTTTTTCTGTACCTTTTTTGCTCTAGTTTTTTAACCGTTTATCGGAATTATGCGTGTAATATACCATTGAAAAGCTATGGAGTAGACGCAACTTCGTCATGTTGAACACTTTTCGAGATTCCACACGGTTTAAGAGCAGTTTTGAAAACGGTGCGACCGACGAATAATGGCAGCGAGCATTTTTTTTGCGTGTTTGAAAAGCTATGGATTAGACGCAACTTCGCCCTGTTGAACACTTTTTCGAGATTCCGCACGGTTTAAGAGCAGTTTTGAAAATGGTGCAACCGACGAATAATGACAGCGAGCGTATTTTTGCGCTTCCGAACTGCACAGATACTGCAACACAGAGACCAATGAACTGCATGTTTGAAAAAACTGTACGTGTTGTTTTTTCGGTACCTTTTTTGCTCTAGTTTTTTAACTGTTTATCGAAATTATGCGTGTAATATACCGTTGAAAAGCTATGGAGTAGACGCAACTTCGCCATGTTGAACACTTTCCGAGATTTCGCACGGTTTAAGAGCAGTTTTGAAAACGGTGAACTGCATGTTTAAAAAAATTGTACGTGTTGTTTTTTCGATACCTTTTTGCTCTAGTTTTTAACCGTTTATCGGAATTATGCGTCTAATATACCGTTGAAAAGCTATGGAGTAGACGCAACTTCACCATGTTGAACACTTTTCGTGATTTCCGCACGGTTTAAGAGCAGTTTTGAAAACGGTGAACTACATGTTTGAAAAAACTATACGTGTTGTTTTTTGGGTACCTTTTTTGCTCTAGTTTTTTAACCGTTTATCAAAATTATGCGTGTAATATACCGTTGAAAAGCTATGGAGTAGACGCAACTTCGCCATGTTGAACACTTTTTGAGATTCCGCACGGTTTAAGAGCAGTTTTGAAAACGGTGAACTGCATGTTTGAAAAAACTGTACGTGTTGTTTTTGGTACTTTTTTTGCTCTATTTTTTTAACCGTTTATCAGAATTATGCGTGTAATACACCGCTGAAAAGCTATGGAGTAGACGCAACTTTGCCATGTTGAACACTTTTCGAGATTTCACGCGGTTTAAGAGCAGTTTTGAAAACGGTGCGACCGACGAATAATGGCAGCGAGCGTTTTTTTGCGCTTCCGAACTGCACAAGAAAACCGCACTGCATCAGGATAGGAGTAGACGCAACTTCGCCATGTTGAACACTTCGCCATGTCGAACTGCACAAGATAACCGTTTATCGGAATTATGGAGTAGACGTAACTTCGCCATGTTGAACACTTTTCGAGTTTCCGCACGGTTTAAGAGCAGTTTTGAAAACGGTGAACTGCATGTTTGAAAAAACTGTACGTGTTGTTTTTTCGGTACCTTTTTTGCTCTATTTTTTAACCGTTTATCGGAATTATGCGTGTAATATACCGTTGAAAAGCTATGGAGTAGACGCAACTTCGCCATGTTGAACACTTTTTGAGATTCCGCACGGTTTAAGAGCAGTTTTGAAAACGGTGAACTGCATGTTTGAAAAAATTGTACGTGTTGTTTTTGGTACTTTTTTTGCTCTAGTTTTTTAACCGTTTATCGGAATTATGCGTGTAATACACCGTTGAAAAGCTATGGAGTAGATGCAACTTCGCCATGTTGAACACTTTTCGAGATTTCGCACGGTTTAAGAGCAGTTTTGAAAACGGTGCGACCGACGAATAATGGCAGCGAGCGTTTTTTTGCGCTTCCGAACTGCACAAGAAAACCGCACTGCATCAGGATAGGAGCCGGCGCGACGGTGCTGGGGGAAGAAGGCGGGGCGGCAGCGCGGGGGTAGGAGGCGGGGCAGTGGTTGCTGTCCTCGGGGCGCTCCACGCTAGAAACCTATTTAAGTGGGGGTGTTATGAGAATAAGGTTTTTGTTATGAGAATAAGGTCTTAAGGGGTGTTATGAGAATAGACCCATCCTATATATATAGGATGGGTCTATTATGATAACACCCCTTAAGAGTCTCACCCTATCCACCTTCTTTCTCCCGCACCCATCCCACTCCCTCCACCTAGTCCCCCGTGACCCCGAACCCACTGCCCTCCTGGCTCCTCCCCGACCGCGCCATGGCCCTGCCTCCCCGGATCTGCAACCTACCCGCCCGCCCAGGCCACCACCCACTGTCGCCCGCCACCCCCTCATCTTCCTCGTGCCACCGGCCCCAGCCACCACCCACCGCGACCCGCCCGCGGCCACCACCCACTGCGACCCACCCTCGTCCACCACCTATCGTCGCCTACCCTGGCCACCGCCGACCGCCGCCCTCCACGGCCTCCCTCGTCGCCAGATCGGGTCGGACCTGGCCTTTGACTGCCGGATCTGTAGGGCCACGGACTCCCTCGCCGCCAGATCGGGTCGGGCCGGACCTTTGACTGCCGGATCAGTAGGGCCACGGCTTCCCCCACCCGCCTCCCTCCACCTTCCTCTGGCGCGGCTACCGGCCACCCTCCAACCCACTGGCACTGCTGGCGCCACCGGCTAGTTCGATGACGTTGTCGTGCAGTCCACGGGATGTCGCGTCATGGTCCTCGGGCGTGAGCGTGCAATGCGGCGCATTAGTCGCGTCGTGGTCCTCGGGCGTGGGCGTGCAGTGCGGCGTGTTAGGGCATGTACAATGCATAGCCCCAGGGTGATGCCTCACATGACATGTAGGATCAGATAACACATAAAGTAGGTTCGGATAGGGAAGCGGGATCCTGTGCAGGAGGCGGGTGCTTGGAGTGAAAAAGTGTGGTCCGATGTCAAAAGCTGAAAAGGTTGGAGTGAAAAGTAGAGATGCATGTGTATTATAGTCTTTATTTTTTATTTCTTAATGAGACCCACCAGAAGTAGCTTGCATTGGGGAGGAAAACTAAAAATAGATGCCTCAAACTACTTTTTGTTATGGGGCATCAGTATCCATATGCCACCATTGTATATGCCCTTAGTCGCGTCGTGGTCCTCGGGCGTGGGCGTGTAGTGCGGCACGTTAGTGCGTGCAGTACGCGATGATGGCTATGGAAACCCAAACGCCAAGCAGCACCTTCCCACTAGTGGCTCGCCGGTGATCGTAAATCCGCTCAACAAAAAATGATGGATGAGCGTGCACGGCAGCGGCGAGCAAAGGAAAAAGGATGGAGCCAAGGAGGAAGTAGGTCCTCTTGCCCAGCAGCAAACGGCCCGTCGCTAGAGGCTTCCCCCCGTGCATCCCTCGCGGCAGTCCTCCTCCCATCGACGTCGGTAACCATGTCTGCTCCTCGCCACCCTTCCCTCAACCCCTCTGCCACTACTAGGAAAAGGCCTACTAATGGCGCACCTGATTTGGCCATTAATGGCGCATTAGTGGTGCGCCATTAGTGCCACGCCATTAGTATATTTTACTAATGGCGCACCTCTGGTGCGCCATTAATATCTGGTATACTAATGGCGCACCGCTGATGCGCCATTAGTATGCACAGTAGTGCGCCATTAGTATGCCTCCCAGGGGCCATGTGTACCCAGGTGCTTTGGCGTACTAATGGCGCACTCCAGCAGGATGCGCCATTAGTAATGTCCGCATAGTAATGGCGCACTATCTGGTGATGCGCCATTAGTATCCTTTGGCATACTAATGGCGCACTGTGTTGTGATGCGCCATTAGTATGAATATTAGGATTTTTTTATTATTTTTTTGTTTTTTTGCACAGATTACAAAATGTATAATTACACAGAATATAGACAGCACACATCAACAACAAATTCATCGAATACAATAGAAGATTAGTCTCTGAATACAATTCATCATATTAGTCTCCGAATACAATTCATCATATTAGTCTCCGAACTGAAAAGACCGAACAAAGATAGAACAATATATTACAAGTCTCGAGACCGCGAGTAGCGAGTTTGTCTTCACATTACAAGTCGATATCGATCATCTAAACTACCATCACATAGAAGAGAGCTGCGGTCATCACGATGAGCATCATCACGATGAAACTCGTCTTCATCCAGTTCCTCCAACGCTCCCTCCCCTCTCCCGCTAGATAGCGGGCGTATCTAGATTCGGCCTCGGCCCTAGTGGTGTACCCTTTGTAACTGTTACCGCTGAATCGGTGAACCTGTCTCCGACACTCCTCCCAGTCGTCGTAGACTCCGGAAACCTTACCCTTGTACACGACATACGACGGCATCGCTATGCACTAGCCAAACGAAACGTTAGTACCAATTCACAGACAATACATAAGCAATATATAAGTATGCAACAAAACGATCGAAAGAGAAAAGCAAGACATTTATAGCATCGATTACATCTAAGTTGAACGACTCTCGAAACCAAAGAGACATACTACAAGTTCATTAAAGTTTAATTACAACATGAGCCAATCGATGTTTCAGAACTAGACATAGCACCACTGCTTTCTACTCGACTCAAGGGACCGGAGCGTGGATGCAGCCGCCATCTATCGTGGGAGTCATGAAATCACGGGCATTGTCAGCCTGCATTTGTAGCATTGTGTCGATGTCACTGTTCGACGGTTGATTTCTGAGGTAGAACTGCCCTGAGGTACGAAGGACATCTTGATGGATGATTTCCGCAAACTCCGACTGGATGCGAAAGAATTCTTGTCTGATGTCTGCGTCCTGGATTGCCGACATGCTCGCGGCCCAATCTTTGAGTTTACTCGGTAGCAGAAGTTGATGATGGTCCCGTACGATCGCCCGCATGTGATGGATGGCGTAGTAGGCACCCTTCTGACCGCCAGGCGGCTGCTTGACGCAGCAGAACGTCGTATTGTGGGAGAACACGTGCTTGCCGGTCTTACGAATAGGCCTGGTGAAGGTGCCTCCAGATTTGGCGTAGCCGGGGAGAACATCATCAAGAGCCTTCTTGACATTTGTGTAGTCTACTTTCGACTGATGGTCCGGGTCGAAATATGTGGCCATGGAATATTTGGGGCTTAGGAGGATGAGCGTGCAATGCGTGTCACTGCAGAAAACACGGAATGTTAAAAGAAGAACGATCGAAATCTAAGAATTCATATGTTACGGGGCGGTTGAGGCGGAGGACTTACTCGGGAAAGTAAGGCACGAGGAAGTTATCCTTATCTCGGTTTGCCAGAATGACGCCTTCGAGGTAAGAACTCGCGACTTGCCGGTCCCCAGCGCTGCCCAAGATCTTGGCACACATGTAGAAGGGGTCGACTATCATGATGTCCGGGGTCTTGTCGTGAATGATCCGCATCTCCATACTCAGCGAAAATAGCCGAACGAAGGTGTAGTGCAGCGGAAGAAGGTTCAACATAGCGTGGATGTCATCAAACCGCAGGACGATCGTACCCCCGATGGAGTTATCCACAAAGCCCTTGCCCTCTGGCACCTTGGCCGCGAAAACCGGGTATGCCACATCCTTCTCTCTGAGACGCCGCTTCTCCAAAGAAAGAACACTGTCATGCAGACTCCGCATAGCACCGGTTGCAGCATCGAGCATATTTCTCGGTAGCATTGGCCTACCCGCAACATGCACCCTCCTCATTACATCCTCAGGTGAAGGTGGCCCGTCCTGAGCACGGATCGTATTCGGTGCCGGCTGGCTCGCACCCTTGTTAGTTTTTCTTTTGCGTGCCTTCTTCTTCTCCTGAATTGGGACCGAGTTCTGCTCAGAGACCGCCTTCTTGAGTGTGTTGGGGCTGATAATATTTCGCACCTCGCCTATCTGAGGCTCGGTGAAGTCGATAACTGGAGGCGTCTCCTGAGAGCTGAACGGCAGGCGACGCCTGTTGCAACTTGGCTTCTCCGCGGTACCAGCTAGATCGCGCACGTCTTTTGTTGGGTTGGGTTCTTGAGAAGGAGGCCCCATGAAGTCGCCACCGTACCCATGATCGGCAAAGTACTGATCGACGTTGCCAAATGTATCGTCGTCGTCATCGTTCTGATCCTGTGCCATATGCATGTTTGGATCCAGTGGCATAGGGATGTCCGGCACCGTTGCGGCGGTCTTGCCATGGGGACGACTTGGCGCCGGCACGACTGGCGGTGTTGTCTTTGGGGTGGTGTCCCCCGCCCCCAAACGAATCTGGCTCTTCGGCCAAAGCAGGGGCCAGCTCACGCAGGCGCTGAGGGTCATCACGTCATCATCGTCGGCCCCGACGGGTCGAATCGGAGGTAACACCTCGTCGCAGCCTGGCAGCACCCGAACCAGTTGAATCCTAAACAAGTTGGGTAGCATCTGGGTACCGTGGAACAAGGGGTTGCCCGGTTGAACGATTTTGCCCTTGGCGACATCGACCAACTCGTTGTTCATGAAGTGCAGGAGAGTGCACGGAACGTCGGCGGCGCCCTGCGAAAACATGTAGGGCGTCAGGGATGCCCAGTCAAAGGCAAGGAGATGAAGTCCTCGGCCGAGAGAGGCTTAATTAGTTACCGTGATGATGGCGTCGAGCTCGGCTAATGTCGAGGCACCGCCAACGGCGGGCGTGCAGTTGACGGAGGGGCCGCTTGCTGTAGAGGTGCCGGCCGGCGTACACCCGGGTGCATTAAGCTCCCGTGCCGGCGTCGAAGACACCAATGCCGCCTCCGCCGGAGACACCAATGGCCCCGCCATCACGTTCTGCGAGTTGCTGGCCATGAAGCTGGGAATCGGGGGCGGCCCCTGTTGGCCGCCCGCAATCCACGCCTGCAACCCCTCGATCAAGCTAGGCACAATGGCGGTGATCGTCGCTCCGAGCTGTTGTTGCACTTGCTCTTGGACAATCTCCGGAATCCGCGCCACCTGTGCCTTGAGTTCTTGAACCTCGCGCGCCTGGCTTTCCGAGCTGGTCTTTTTCTCCTTTCGCCCACCAGCGTTATAGTATGACGACCATTTTGTCGACAAGCCTTTGCCGGCCACACGACCAGCTGACGTTGGCTTCTCGAGCTTATCCTTGTTCTTCATTACATTCAACGCCCTATTTAGAGTCGTGTCCCAAGGGTTGCTCTTAGTCGACCCCGCGCTACTGCTTTCAGTCGCCTGCGGAAGGAATGTGAATCATTTAGAAATTTGGCTTCATTAATTAGAATGCAACCATATGGAGCTAATTACGCAGGGGTGTATTCCTTACCAGAACAAGCTCAAGCGCCCTGGTCTTCGGATCCGTGGTAAGCTCCTTTGTTTTCGGGTCCTTCTTGTACCGGGCCCTGACAAAGTTCCTGGTCTGCTTGTCACCGTATTTATCGAAGAGGGGCGGTAGGCCTTGCTCAGCATGGTCCGCCTCCTCCTTGTCCCATATAGGCTCCGCCACTCTGTAACCGCCGGGACCGAGTGTGTGTTCCCCTAAGTTCAGCTCCCGCATTTCTTTCCCCCACTGACTTGATTCGGAGGTTGCGGTGCTCGAGCAGTTGATCTTGAAGTCGTTGTAGTCATCTTCGATGATCGAAGGATTTTTCTCCTTGATCTTCTCATAACTATCACCTTTCTCGATCATTCTCTTCACATTGCTTCTCCAAGTAGACAGGGCCGTGCTCATCCTGGTGAGGGCAGTATTGTTCACTTTATTCCCTTTGAGGCTTGTGTTTTCAAATTCAGCGGGGAACTTGTATCGTTCGTGAAGCTTCGTGGAGAGGAGGTTGCGCAAATTCGCTCGGTCAGGATGCCTCAGGTTCTCGGCGTTGATCGAGACGGTGCTCCGGAGAATGCACCCGAGCTGAAGCGAGTACCCCTTGACTATTCGTTCGGGCGCTGTTGGATTCCCGTCGGAGTCCACTTCAGTAACTTCCTCCTTGAGGGTGCGGAGCACGGTCGGGCGCCGGTCCTTCCGTTGCCTCTTCGGTTGGCTGCCATCTGTGTGTGCGCCGCCATCATCAGTGGTGGCATCCTCGGCGACACCATCAGTGGTGGCATCAGTGGGGTCATCCTCGGCGGTACCATCAGTGGTGTAAGGATCGGTGGGGAAGGCGGCGTCCTCATACAAGTGAGGTTGTTCCTCCATCTCCTGGGACAGCTCACAGAATGCCTTGCCGCCCGAACCGCCGGCCTCATCGTTGTTGGCCATGTTTCTCTCTAAATAGGAACAAAGTTTGGTCAAAAAGTTGGTTATTGTCAAGGAACAAGACCATGGTCTCATCATTTACGGTTTGTCGACACCGAGGCATCCTAACAGCTAAGCTTTTATAATTGAGGGTTTTTCGACGCCGAGGCACCCTAAAAGCCTAAGCTTTCATCATTTCGGTTTTTATCGACACCGAGGCACCCTAAAAACCAAGGTTTTATAATTTATGGTTTGTCGACACCGAGGCATCCTAAACGCTAAGCTAGGAAGGAGAATTCTAAGTTGGGCCTAATCACTTGGCTCTATTGCCGCCTATGGTTTAATGCAGGTAGAATAAAGGGGCACTTGATCCTACTTAATTAACTACTAAGATACCCCGGCCCATGCATTAGTCACAAGTACCCTATATATCCTATTTTTAGCAAAGTCATGCTAAAATTCATGGAAAATTTCAGCATGACCTTTGCTGAAAATAGGACATATGGAGTACCCGAATTTACCGGAACGGAAGTTAATCGACATTCCAGCAAACTCAAGGGCCTCTCGGGGTACCTGCAAAATCATTATCCCCGCCTAATGAAGTCGCCAATGGGTCATTTCAGAAGATCACAAGTAGCATCATCACAAGTACGTACAGTAGCAACAGCAGTGAATACAGGCATAACAGCAGCATCAACAGTTAAGAAAAAGTTGCAGAAGCTTGTAAACAATAGTTTGAAGTTCAAATATTTACAACAATAGTTTTAACTTGTGGTGCTCTCTGTGCTATTAGCATTTCAAGTCAAAACCTTTTCTGGTTAGTAACATTGCCCCCCCACCCCCCAAGGGTCAATCCCTGTCTGCAAGGGACTGGACCAACTATGGAATGGCTGCTAGTCACAATGCAAAAAGGAACCTCAGTACTGAATTCCATGATTTCAACCAAAAGATATAACAAGCTTAACGTTCTTAATATAGCCTAGCAAAGGCTACTCGGAGATATTATTTTCTGTTTGACAGAGAACAGTTAGAATGCTAGGCACATCGAAATAGATGTTGTACAGCCAATTTCATGGGGCTTGAATGTACTCACTGTGGAGAGTATTGTGATTCAGCATAAATGAGACAGGGTAAGATGACATTATATGGGCTCAATAGCAATCCAAATGTACTAGACCATTCAACTATCATTCTATCAGGCACTGACTAATAAATTTTACTCCCTCCTCATAGTCAATTCAACAGAAGTAAAAAAGAGCTTGAGGTCCCTCCAGTGTGAAAATATAAAACTGCAGCCCTTACACCTCATGGACAACTACTAGGCTCGCAACAGTCTAGGATTGTTAAATTTAAAATACTCATACAAATGAGATCATTGATTCGGAGGTTAACTGCTACACATTAAACCATTGTGCATGGATTCCAGGGACAAGCAGTTCTACACACCTTTTCATTAAACCCCATAATATCAAATTGCAAAAGACAAAGCTCATGACTTTAAGTTGCAAGTATCCACATTCCAAAAACATACATATATGTGACACAAGCCCTGCACATCACATACTATCTTATTATACATCACTAAATGACTTCCACTATTGATGTAACAGCATATGGAAATGAGCAGCTGATAGAAACTGAATATGACGCACACTTTGGCACTGAAGCGATGCACACTGCCCACAGTAGAACCGAGGCACTGAAGTGTTTCACTAAGTGAGTAAATGCAAGTATCTGAGGCAGAAACAGTCATGGAAGAAAGCACATTTGTAACCATCCCGTCTAGCTTAAGCATTTCATCAAACAGCTGTAGGTCACATGACTGCAACACCAACATGCACTGGCCTCATGCCCTCATCCTAATGCCTGCGTTGCAAAACTATCCTGAAATCTAGATCATGGATTTGATCAGACCATCGGCTTTGATAGCCACCACGAAATGCTAATCCCCAAATCTAAGCCGCCGTTACATTCTACGATTCGAGTGCAAGCGAGGAGGGGGAACCAGAGAACGCTTACAGGTCGGCTGCAGAGGGCGCAACCCCGAAGCCCCGCGGCGGCGACGGCACGGCCAAGCAGCGAACTTTCCCCCCACCGTGCAGCAAGGCCCACCGGCGGCGGACGCGGGATTTGGAACCGGAGCTGCCTCGCGAGGATGGCAACGGCGCCAAAAAATAAGCTCTGCGCAGGGAAGGGTGGGCGCTCCACTGATGCACTGGGGTCCGGTTCGTCGACGCCGCCGACCCTTGTGCTGGACTTCTCCGGCCTGCTTCGGTGCTCGATGGCATGGAGAGGGAGGCGACGGGGGCGCGGGGGCGGTGGCGCAGTGGGTCGGTGCTCGATGGCGTGTAGAGGGAGGCGGCGGGGGCGCGGGGGC
>LR738714.1:18075805-18098942 GCA_902687465.1 Secale cereale | reverse complement strand
TTTCATAGAATTTTTATGATTTTTTCTGTTGTAATTTTGTTCATAGAATTTTTATTTTGTTCATAGAATTTTTATGGTTTTTTTCTTTTGTAATTTTGTTCATAAAGTTTTAGGATGAAAAAAAGAAGAAGAAGAAAAAAAAAAGGAGGAGGAGAAGTTTTGTTCAGTTTTAGGATTATTTTAGTTTATGTTTAGGTTAGGAAGAAGGAAAAGAAAAAGGAGAAGAAGAGGAGAAGGAAGAAGAGGAGAAATAAATAAGAAGAGGAAGAAGAAGAAAAAAAGGTCGAGGGTCGAGGGTTCGAGGGGTCGAGGGTCGCAGAGGGGTCGAGGGGTCGAGGGTTCGAGGGTTGTCGAGGGGCCAAGGGTTCGAGGGTCGAGGGTTCGAGTGTCGTCGAGGGGTCAATTTTTTCTGTAGTAGATGATGATGATATATGAAAACTTGCTTGGTCAATTTTTTGTACTAGATGATGATGATATATGAAAACTTTTTAGATGTATAATATATGATGATGCTGATGTAATTTTATTCGATGATATATGATGATGGAATTTTGTCGATATACCCCCTCCGCGATAACTTCGACATGAGGGGGGTCGATCGATCTACCCCCTACCCTATAACATTTGTTTCTACATATATGTCATCGTTCTCGATATATATACCCCCTCCCCGATAACTTCGACATGAGGGGGGGGGGGTAGCCGAGGGGCCGAGGGCTGCTGAGGGTTCGAGGGTCGCCGAGGCCACCACAAACCCTAGAGAAGCGTCGAGGCCACTAATATGGTTCCTTGTTGTGATTATAGCTAGCTAGGTCTACGTTTGACACTAATATATCCGTTCTGTCATGTTTGTATAATAATTGCCATGTCATAATATTTGCAGAAACTATGGAGATAGGACGAGACGAGGTAGCAGAACAGGTGTTGGGTGACATAATCGCAGACGGAGCTGCTGTCGAAATGTATATCAACGTCGACTACGATTGTCATTTGGAAGGACATGGTGATGAAGAAGTAGGCTTCAGTGATCCAATGGAGGAGATAACACATGATTATGATGGCTTCGATGATCCAATGGAGGAGGAAACACATGATTATGATGGCTCCGGTGACCGATTACCGGTGGAAGAAGGACACGGTGATGACGGCTCCGGTGACCGAACGGAGTCCGGCCAGGTATATATGTATTAATTAAGCATGTGCTGACACTATAGCTAATTGATGCATTGATTGTTTTGGTATATATGTACACATATTAACTCTCTTCTTTCTTCTTTTCTAGCCCTCCGGATCGAGCCAAAGTTCGGTAAATACACGAGGCCCGAAGAAAAGGTTGCGCCAGGATGAAAAGTTCATCATCGAAGAAATCGGGCGCGATGGCCTACCGAGTAAACCCAGCAAGGCCAAGGATGCATTTACTGCTCAGTGCGGGGTTGTTGTTAGGGACATGATCCCGATCAGCATCCACCTATGGCACAAGGCTAAGAACGAAGACCCTCAGGTGTCTTATGTCAACAATATGCAGAAAAATGATCTTTGGACCGCGCTGAAGGCCAATTTCACCCTACCGCTAGAGGAGAATCCGGAGAAGCAGCCACCAGTTATAGAGCAATTGGTCAAGGCGGCTGCTCTTAAGAAGATGGGGCAACTATTCAGGAGGTGGAAGAATGAGCTGAATGCAAAGTTTGTCGAAAAAAACAAGACTCCAGAATTCACCGGCCGTTTTGAGAAGATCAGAGATCACTGGGACGCATTTGTGGCCCACAAGAAATCGGAAAAGAGTAAGCAGATGTCAGAGAGAAACAAGATAAATGCTGCGAAGAAGCAGTATCACCATCGCACGAGGTCAGGTGGCTACCTCAAAGCCTGGCCGTTGTGGGATAAGGCCGAGAATGACCTGCTTGCTAGGGTCAAACCACAGACATTACACTAGCCAGACCGTTCAAGGACTTGGTTCTTCGGAGTTGGGGGAACCTTGGACCCTGTAACAGGGAAGTGCGTTTGGACGGACGAGCAACTTGCAATACCCATCAAGAACCTTCAATTCTATATCGAAGCAGCACAACAAGGGACGTTTGTTCCCGACAGAGAGAACGACGAGCTCACAATGGCCCTTGAGAAACCTGAGCACCCTGGACGGACACGAGGCACGCCAGGCTCCCTTTCTTGGAAGGCCGGGTTTCCCGACGCAGGCGGTTACAAATGCCAGGAGAGGAAGAAGAAAGTGGATCAAACCACTTTGCAGGCGCTGCACGCAAGAGTAAAAGCGCTAGAGGACGAACGAGAAGTATCTCGCAGCAAGCAACCTGCCGAAGATACCCTCGAAGCTACCCCGCCATCTAAGTGAAAAAGCAGTGTGGCTTCCACCGAGCTGCCCGAGGAGCCTGTCTTCACGGCTCCCGCTAGCTACCCCATGGATGCTATCATTGGGTCTCAACATTTCCACCTTATGACGCAATGGATGCAATTCGAAGTCAAGGCGGCTATAGGCTTTGTTTTTCCTTCTGTACCCAGCGCAACTTTTCTATCCGAGCAGCCCGCCTCCTCCTCCGCATCGTCAGGAAGGCGTGAAGAGAGCCGCCGACGGTCCGGCTGCTCCGGCGCGTGGTAGCACCCCGCCTCCTCCTCCACCTCGTAAGCAACAAAAGAAGGCAGCCGCTGGGACTGCTCAGGCGTCTAGCAGTACAACCAGAGGCATGAGGCAATACAGATACGGTCCATCTCTCAGGCCCTTAGAGAAGTTATCATACGAGAGGACCGACGAGGAGAACACGGAGATCTGTAAAGCTAAAGTGAAGGACTTTTTTGCAAAGAAACCTCTACCTCCAAAGCAGAAGATAGATCCGGCGAGAGCGAAGCGCACTATTGATGCCCTGAAGAAACCACCACCATCTCCGCCGAAAAGCAACTATGAGCACATTATTCAAAAGTCATATGTCAAAGCATCGCGGTCGGGAAGTACTTGCAGTGATCACAGGTTAGCACAGAAAAAAAGTGGGAAACAAATTCCCCAGTGCTACCTCTTGAGCTTGCGTTGTATTCCCTCGAAGAGGAAAGGGAGATGCAGCACAGTAGTGTAAGTACTTCCCTCAGTTTTTGAGAACCAAGGTATCAATCCAGTAGGAGACCACACGCGAGTCCCTCGCACCTGCACAAACATATAAGAACTTCATAGCCAACGCGATAAGGGGTTGTCAATCCCTTTACGGTCACTTACGAGAGTGAGATCTGATAGAGATGATAGTTTATATTTTTGGTATTTTTTAGTTTAATAAAAAAACAAATAAAAGCGGTAAAAGTAAAGTAGATGTAGATTGATATGTTGAGAATAGACCCGGGGACCATAGTTTTCTCTAGTGGCTTCTCTCATGATAGCGATATTGTACGGCGGGTAAACAAATTACTGTCGACCTATTGATAGAAAAAGCGAATAATTACGAGACTATCTGGTCATGATCATTGTATATAGGCATCACATCCAAGACAAGTAGACCGACTCCTGCCTGCATCTACTACTATTACTCCACACATCGACCGCTATCCAGCATGCATCTAGTGTATTGAGTTCATGCGAACAGAGTAACGCCTTAAGCAAGATGACATGATGTAGAGGGATACACTCAAGCAATATGATATAAACCCCATCTTTTTATCCTCGATGGCAACAATACAATACGTGCCTTGCTGCCCCTACTGTCAGTTGGAAAGGACACCGCAAGATTGAACCCAAAGCCAAGCACTTCTCCCATTGCAAGAACTATAGATCTAGTAGACCAAACCAAACCAATAATTCAAAGAGACTTGCAAGGATATTATGAGCACACATAAAAAGTTCAGAGAAGAACCAAATATCTTTCGTACATAACCTTGATCATAAACTCACAATTCATCAGATCTCGACAAACACACCGCAAAAAGAGATTACATCGAATAGATCTCCTCGAAGACCGAGGAGAACTTTGTATTGAGATCCGGAGAGAGAAGAAGAAGCCATCTAGATACTAGCTATGGACCCGAAGGTCTGTGGTAAAGTACTCACAACTCATGGTGAGGGCGATGATGATGATGATGAAGGCCTCCGTGATGGATCCCCCTCCGGTGGAGCTCCAGAACATGCTCCAAGATGGGATCTCCACGGGAACAGAATCTACGGCGGTGGAATTTGGGTTTTCTCTCTGTTCATGGAGTTTCTGGGGTACGTGGACTTATATAGGAAGAAGGAGGGCACCGGGGGACGCTCGAGTGGGCCTCGAGGCAGGGGGCGTGCCCTAGAAAGGGGGGCGCGCCCCCACCCTCGAGGGCCACTCGATGCTCCCCTGACGTGGTTCTCAAGTTCCTCTGGCATGATTTTCTTCAAAAATATCTCTCGCGAAGGTTTCATTCCGTTTGGACTCCGTTTGATATTCTTTTTCTGCAAAACCCTAAAACAGGCAAAAAACAGCAATCTGGACTGGGCCTTTGGGTTAGTAGGTTAGTCCCAAAAATGTTATAAAAGTGAATGATAAAGCCCATTAAACATCCAAGACTTCGTATATAATAGCATGGAGCAATCAAAAATTATAGATACGTTGGAGACGTATCACCCAGCTTGGCGAACAAGAGAACCAATCGTGCCCCCCCGCTCAAGGTGCCTAGCGACATCGTCCCTCATCATCTGGGGATGGCGCCCGGTACCAATCTTGGAGATTACCTGACCGATGATGTAGTTTTTGATGTGGTAGAGGTGGATGATCACAAATACCGGTATGGGAAGCCTCTCGCCAAAGATGCCAGAACTCTAACCACGATGATGCGAAGATTGCATGACTGGTACATGAAAACTTGCAGACTCTCTGGTGGCCAGGATACTCTGATGCTGAAAGTTAAAGAGGAGCACGACCTCGTTGGAATTGAAATGTTGTCTATTACATTTGAGGAGTTCTTCAACTTTTTCAATCAGAAGGCCCTCGATAAACCAACGATCACTTGCTACTGTCTGTAAGTACTAGTTCTGTCATTAATTAAGTCTCTATATATAGCTCAGCTCTTCATATTGCAAGTATATATAATTATCCTCACTATATTATGCAGGTTGAAGATCGTCGAATGTAGAAAAGCTGATATCTATGATATTGGCTTCATTAACACAAATCTCATAGATGAATATCAGGTTCAATTTCATGCCAAAGAAGCCGAGGCCAACTTGCTACAATCGTTGATAGTAAATCACAACAAAGATAAAATACTCTTTCATTACAACTTCCAGTGAGTGTTACTGTCTTGTGCATATTTGGTTTCCCTTAATTATATATTACTCGAGGTTATAGTAATTAATGTAATTGATGAGTTGTATGCATGCGTGCGCAGGTTTCACTATATTCTCCTAGAGATTAAGCTTGAGGAGGGACTAGTAATCGTCTTAGACTCGAGACGAAAAGATCCCGAGACCTTTGCGGACATTTCTAAAATGCTCAACAAGCAAGTTCAATCGATCATTACCGACCATATCGGCAACTTTGTTCATTTCCTAATATAAATTAATTGTTTTCTTTGTCTCACAGGGTTTGGAAAGAATTCGCCAAAAAAGTTCCGGCACTACCGCGGGAACCGCGATGGATTTACCCGAAAGTAAGTAGTAGCTAGTTCCGCGCATCTCCCGTTGACTCTAGCTATACTTTCATCAATGCCATTTATAATGCTTCATTATCAGTTTGATTAACCTCTATTTCTTGTAAAGTGCTTGTGGCAGGAACCCGGGAGTAATTACTGTGGATACTACGTCTGCGAGTTCATCTACAACGCAACGGCCAAGAATAGGCGGTGCTACTCTAAAAGACAATTTGATGTGCGTAAGCAAAAATATTCACAATTTTATTTTATTACCATCATTTCTGTTGACTTTAATTCATATATATATGTATTGACCCACTTCTTCAAATTAGATGCGGCAGATGCGGGATGAAATCCTACCACAAGATCGCATATGGGAAATTCAAGAGGAATTGGCGGGATTCTTTCTTGATCACATCATCAATAAAGCCGGAGAATACCATCTGGAAATTGAGTTAAGATGTTAGGGAATTGTAGCAAGAGATCTTATATTGTATGTATGTAGCCAGTAGCATCGGATAGATATACGAAAACTTGTTGTTCGACCTATCTCTCTCTGAGAAGGAGAGAGGTCGATCTTCTATACTTAATGGTTTCCTTCATTTGCTTACTAGCTAGCATGTCGAGTCCTCTGATCTATACGTATATATATAGTACGTAGCGTCGACCAAGCACGGAGATAAGAGAGGACACTTCTCTCTATTAGCGGGCTAACACAATATATGAAACCCCTAAGTTAACCCTACAAAACCCCCAAACCCGCTCCCCCTTTCAGAAAAAAAACAAAAACCCGAGCCACTGAACTGCTGACGCGTGGAAGTTTATTTGTCCCGGTTGGTGCTACCAACCACAAAAGGCCCCCCTGCATGGGCAAGCCGCAGTGGCCACGTGGAACCCCATCTGTCCCGGTTGGTATAAGAACCGGGACTAATGGTCTAGGGCATTTGTATCGACCATTTAGTCTCGGTTCCCCAACCGGTACAAATGGCCTTTACGAACCGGGACAAATGGCTCTTTTTCTACTAGTGATGACATTGCCTTAGACTGGTCGTAATGGGAGTATCATAAGAAGTATCATACATGTCAGTTAGACTTTTTGGATGATTTGACACATAATTAGATGAGGAACGAGAGGATGTGGTATCGTATCATGATTATGCATCATATTAAATGCTGTACTACTTTATGTCATGCATGATAATTAATAAGACAACCTAACATACTAACTTATGACAATATGCATTACAAGGCACACTAGTACCATATGCATGATACTAGTATATGATACTCCCCATTACAACCAGCCTTAGTCCCTGGCTCTCGGCTCTACAACAATAGTGCCCTGTAGTGTGTGACCGGGTCCGGGTGGCCTATAACCAATAGCCGACGAGCAAGCAACGCGATGATTTGTGTTTGAACAGGGAAGCAGACATAATCAATGTATCATCAAATCACACCATGGATAGAGAACCTTATTTCTTTGGATGTTTTGCCTTTGAGTCCTAAAATGTTACCTCGTTTAAATATCCACCACTAATTTTCTCGGTTAGGTTCTTAGGCTTATGATATCATGCAGATTAGTTATGTTTTAGTCGTTAGACATAGTTCACTCTGCAGTTTAGTCTTTGTACTTCTTGGTAATTGTTGATTTGGCCATCAATTGTATTTAAGTTTTTTACTAGAGACCCTCAACCCCTTATTTTGTAAACCCATCCGAGCTAAAGGTCGCAAATGACATCGATGGCACATGAAAGATCGAAGAACAACTATGATGGGTGCGATGGAGCATACCTTACTGTCTAATGTGTCCAAGGCATGAATCTTGATGACACGTTCTTGATCAAGCAAGAGAGCCAAATCACACGGGCTTTGTAAGTTGGGGTGGTCATGAATTGTTGGCAGGCTACGTGTTCTTGCTGAGCCAACTTGCGCGGACTGCACGAACTTACAAGTAATTACCTGTAATTCCTACGACTAACAATTACAATAAATAGACACACCTTCTTCGGGGTAATAATATTTGAAAGAGAAAAATATCCGGTTCGAAAATATATTTGAAAGACAAAATAATCTCAAATATTAAAAAATATATGAGAACTAGCGGGAAGGATCACATGGCCTATATATTAAGACAGGGCACACTCAAATGAGATGCCACAAATTCGTTCGCGGTAGGATTCACCTTTGTTCAGTTGGGATTTACCACTACTTCCTAGTTCTCATCCCAAATCTTCAACAAAGACACCGCAATTAGACCGCAGTAGTGACTCGGTGGGGCAGTTTATCAGACGCGAATAATCCTATTGAATGGTGTTTGGATGTTATCTGCGGAAGTTATACCTTTAAAACCAAGCTTAGTCCTGCTCAATCTTGGGGGGGGATAGATTGTTGGTAATTTCGGACAATATGGATGTCATTAAGGCGATGAAAGGAGGTAGCTTTGCCTGCAATGGAGCAACAATATTTGACAAATTGTATAATATGTTGTGGGACTTCTCATTGATTACTTTTGAGCATTGCCATAGAGAAGCTAATATGGTAGCACATGAGCTTGCCTCACTAGCTAATTTTTCTTCTCCTAGTGTTTGGATTGATGATGCTCCACCATCAATCATCCCTCTTATTGTTAAGGATGTCACTTTGGTCGCAAATGAACAAATCGAGGTTTCAAGTGTAAAAAAGGAGACCAATGGTCGGTAGTGTGTGCACCTTGGCATTTTTTTGCAAGGGAAATCTTGATTTTTTTAGAGGAATCATGATGTTTGATGTTGGGAGAGGTGGTGGGGCAAGTAGAACCAATACCTGGCTAGCTCAGCTGCACCATGAATGTAACACCCCTAGCGTCATGCTACAGTGATCATCATCATTAAGCTAAGATATCTTGCTTAATTAGTCTTAATCATCTTTGATCCATATATCATTCCAAATTCCACTTTGAAATCACATTCAAATTATAAGTGAAATTAAGAAATTCACAAACATGAAAAAAACAATGTTCAAAGTGTTGCAAATAATCCCTTGATAATTGTGAGGCAGCAACCAACATTTTTGGAGATATTTCACGGCCCCTAAAATATTCAAAACAGGACCAAGAGCATTTGAATTAACCAATTAAAGATACACAAATTTGTAAACTATTCAAAATAAATTGAAACTTGTTCTGCTAACTCAACTCACTGCCTAGTATTTATGTGATAAATATTGGGTTTAAATAAATTCATTTAACATATAAAATAAGTTCCAAACAGTAAAGGAAATAGAATATAGAAAGTCGAAAAGGAAATAAAAGAAATAAAAAAAGGAAAAGGCGAATTTGCACACTGTGCACTTGCGGCCTGCTGTTACAGTAACCATGCCCAAGCCCACCGCAGCCTTTCTCCCTCCTCTGTACAGAGAGGAGGCAGAGTTGTGTGTGTCGCACATCCACAGCTGCCATGGCCGTAGATGGCCGCCACTTTGCTTATAATTGCGCCAACGTGATCCCTAAGTCGCCCTCGTCCATTCCCCCCTCTTTCCCCCATTGCCCCCTTCTTCTTTGGCTCGAATTTGAGCTTGGAAACTTGCGCGGTGACTGCGCTCGTCATCGTCATTACCGCGGCCACCGTCATCGCCTTCGTGTGGGAGGACGTCCAGGAGGCCCGCCATGGACATCTTCATCCGTCCCGAGCACCAAACAGGGCCGAGGTGACCCGTGCGCTCGCCATCGAGCCAGTCTTCGCCGCGTACGTCATCGTCGGCCGTCATCGATTACCGCCATCCCAGTCCACTCCGACCCTCCCTGAGCACACCAATGGACTCCCAGTGAGCTTCTTCCCTGAATCCAGCTTCCCCCTGCTTCGATTTAGTCACCGTGAGCCGTCCCCAAGTTTGCCATGTCCGCGCCCGTGCTGAGCCCTGTCGGGCGCGCCACCCCACACCCACGCGCGCCTGCTGCCGCACACGCACGCCAGGGCGCGTGCCCGTCCACCTGCTGCCTCCCGTGCTACGCGTAGCTGCCGCTGCTGCCACTCTTGGTGCTGCTCTGCTCGTACTCGCCGCCGCTTCTTTCTTTTCCTGATGCTTGTTGCGCCGGGGCCTGCTGCTGCCGCTACCACCTACCATTGGCCTCACCTGCGTCATGTGCCTCCCAGGCCACGCTCGTAGCGCCGCGTGCACCGTGCGCATCCTAGGCCAAGCTTAGCCGTGGCTCGCCAGCCTGGTCGAGCGTGCCTGCGCCCCAGCGATGGCCTTGGGCCACTGCACGTCAGGGACGGCCCTCTATTTAGCTTAGGGGCTAATCCCCAATTAAACCAAAGCCCTTTTCGTTAGACTATTTTATATTAGGTTTAGTTTTTAGTTGTACCCTATGAAATATGGGCCACCTCCTGCTAGCTAACCTAGATTAAATAAACTATTGAAACCCTTGTCAATGACATGTGAAACCACTCCAGTTAAATACCAATTTATTAAACTAAGGACAATGACATGCGGGACCCACTTACGCTATTTATATGTTGACCAGTCAACCTTTGATCTGGTCAACCCAGCCCCACTGGCCCCGCTGTCATACTCACATGCTAGGGTAGCACTAAGTGACAAAAGTATATTCTGTTTAAATAATTGGAATTAATATAAAACCAGAAAGTCTAGAATATTATTGAAACTTTGAAAATTAATATAAAATAATCCGTAACACGGATGAAAATAATTTATATATGAAAAATGATCAGAACGACGAGACGAATCCGAATACGCAGTTTGTTCGTTCACCACACATCCCTAGCATAGCAAACACGCAACTTTTCTCCTCCGATTCATCTGTCCGAAAACGCTGAACACCGGGAATACTTTCCTGGATGTTTTCCCCCTTCGCCAGTATCACCTATCCCCGCGTTAGGTCACACCTAGCACCGCGTATTGCCTGGTTATATTATGTGATGCTATGGTCTGCTCTGTTATTTATTTGTTTCCCCTTCGTTGCTTCTTTTCGGTAGACTCCGATACCGCGATAGACCCCGAGACAATTGATGCTTCAGTGTTCGACTACGGCCACGCTTTCGAAGATTCCTTTTGTCTGCAGAGCTTCCAGGCAAGCCCCACCCTTGATCACCAGATATCGCCTATTCTCTTCTCTCTTACTCTTGCATTAGAATTTCTACTGTTGATGATTCGATAGCTCCTATTCTATTGCATAGCCTGTCATTGTTGCCACAACTGTTGATACCTTTACCTGCTATCCTAATGCTTAGTATAGGATGCTCGTATTCCATCAGTGGCCCTACATTCTTGTCCGTCTGCCATGCTATACTATCGGGCCGTGATCACTCGGGTGGTGATCACGGGTATATACTATACTATTACATACACATGATGATGATTCGGAGATGGGGGTTGAAGGGGCTGGTGGTTCCACCCAGGTAGTGGTGGGCCTGGGTTCCCGGCAGCCCCCTGATGGTTACTTTGTGGCGGAGCGACAGGGCAGGTTGCGACCACCTAGGAGACAGGTGGGCCTGGCCCTGGTCGTTGTCCGCGGTTATTTCATAATAACACGTTTAACGGGATCTTGGTATTTGATCTGAGTCTGGCCATTGGCCTATACGCACTAACCAGCTACGTGGGAATAGTTATGGGCACTCGATGTCGTGGTATCAGCCGAAGCCTTCTTGACGTCAGCGACTTAGCGGCGCGTGCCGGATTGGACCGGAACGCTTACTCTGGTATTAGGAGAGGCTAGGTCTGCTTACCGGCCGCCCTCGCAACGTGCAGGTGTGCATTGGGCGATGGGCCCACACCCCCGTGCGCTTAGGGTTTAGACCGGCGTGCTGACCTCTCTGTTGTGCTTAGGTAGGGCTGCGACGTGTTGATCTTCCAAGGCCGGGCATGACCCTGGAAAGTGTGTCCGGCCAAATGTGATCGAGCGTGCTGGGTTATGTGGTGCACCCCTGCAGGGAAGTTAATCTATTCGAATAGCCGTGTCCCTCGGTAAAAGGACGACCCGGAGTTGTACTCTGACCTCATGACAACTAGAACTGGATACTTAATAAAACACACCCAGACAAGTTCCAGATATAACTCGGTGGTTGCTCTCTCACAGGGTGATGTGCGGGAGGATCGCCGGGTAGGATTATGCTATACATTGTTACTTGGTGAACTTACCATCTATTATATTCTACTTCTGCAAGACGGAGGCTGCCAGAAGCAAGGATACTTGTTACTTCCAGCTACTCTCTTCTTCTGCTGCAAGATGGACGTTGTTAGAAGCGTAGTCTTCGATTGGATTAGCTATCCCCCTCTTATTCTGGCATTCTGCAGTTTAGCCCACAGATATTGCCCCATTACACATATATCATTGCATATGTAGTGTAGATCCTTGCTTGCGAGTACTTTGGATGAGTACTCACGGTTGCTTTGCTCCCCCTTTTCCCCCTTTTGTTCCTTCTTCTCGGATGACGCAACCAGATGGTGGAGTCCAAGACCCAGAATATACTAAAGATGTTTCTACGTGGAGTTCGGCTTCGAGGAGTAGTTAGGAGGTCCCAGGCAGGAGGCTGGCCTTTTCGATCGTTGCTATATTTGTGCTAGCCTTCTTAAGGCAAACTTGTTTAACTTATGTCTGTACTCAGATAATTTTGCTTCCGCTGACTCTTGTGTTTTCGAGCTGATGTATTCGAGCCCTCGAGGCCCCTGGCTTGTAATATAAAGCTTATATTATTTTAATTTGTGTCTAGAGTTGTGTTGTGATATCTTCCAGTGAGTCCTTGATCTTGGTCGTACACATTTGCGTGCATGATTAGTGTATGGTCAAATCGGGGGCGTCACAAGTTGGTATCAGAGCCAACTGCCTGTAGGAATCCCCTTTCCAACTCCTTGGCCGAAGTCGAGTCTAGTCTTTGAAAAACAAATTACTAACTTGTTGTGTGGCTTACGGGCCCACGTCGCCATTGGGTGGTATTAGGATCTTTTATTCCTTGTCTTTACTCTGGGACTCTGATCTCTCTTCTATTCTGGTTAAAAGATTTTACTAACTCTGAGTCTAGGTTCTCGTAACTATTTCTCCCGGAGAGCTTTCATTTCGGAAGATCACCCGCTTCGTCGGAAGATTCTGAGGATATCCCTCGATATTTTCCTGAGACCCTTGTGCCCATCGCCTTTGCAATTCACTGCCACCGATATATCCCTATGGATATCTGCAGGCACTTGTCATTCTCATGATGATTCCTCGTCGCTCTTGTTGTTACAAGGTGCCTCGAAATATTCTCCGTTGTCCCGAGAATCCTTTGAGATTACTATCTTGCAGTTTTATTTCGCATGAAAACCCTTACGGTTATTTCCTCACATTTATCGAGGATCCGTTCTTCTCGATTGTTCATGTGTCTCACAATATTCTTCGGAATACTTTGAGGTCTTTCGAAAATCCCCAGCATCATGTTACTCTTGAAATTCTTGCATGCTTGCATTATGGTTAATTCCATATGACTAGCAATCTTCGTTAACATCCCTTGTCTTAGCCACTTTGAGCCTATTGACTCAATGTGTGCGTATGCACTTAGTCATCAGGTTATCCTTTTTAAAATTATCCTTCCAGCTCAGGCGTCATTCCGGACATGAGTTCGTTCCCGGCAATTCAGACCTTTATTGATTGTCCAACTAAATGTTTTCAACTTATCCATCCTTGATCAGAGAGTCTACTTCTGATCCTTCATTTTGGAAACCATAATTCCTTTCTATTTAATCATCAGACTAATCAGGTGATTATCGAATCTGATGCCTCTGCATTCTTCTTCCTCTGAGTGAGTACCGATACTCACAAGCTCCGTTGTGGATCGCCGGATCCATTGCTGGATTGTTATCCGACAGTATCCTTCATATTCAATCACCTTGTGAGTTCTTCCCCCGATACATAATGCCTTTGGTAAATTGTATCCTCTGCTTGGCCAACCATGCTCTGCTTTCGAGCTTGTGTTTTTACTTTTGAAATTTGTGGTATATGTTACTAAGATGCCCGATGAGTTGAACCTATGTCTTCCCCTAATCCGTGAGAACTCAAACGTTTTCACAAGTCATACTCTTCCGGTGTTCTACCAAATAAAATTCCAACACTACAGTTTTTATCAAAGCGAGAGGTGAATGAAATGATATGCATTAAAGAAGTGGGAGTCGACCTTGAACTTTGAGTTCATGCCCATGAATATGATGTAGACCGTCTCGGAAGCTTCTTGCCAAATGATTATCCAGCAGTATGATTCTTTCGGTATTCTTGAATTGATTCCTTACAGTTATGGTTCCGACCATGCTGTCCTGATCCGATATATCTGATGGGAATTCATTCCAGTGCCTCATCTATTTTGGGAAGGTTGAAGTATCTACTGTCATAGGTCAATGACCTGGTTCTACTTCTATCATGTTCTACCTTCGAGTATTACCCCTGGTATCTCGAAGATGTCTTGCCATTGCAACACATCTTACTAACTTTCTTGAAGTAATGTCTTTCCTTGTCGTAATCACTCTACGGGTTCTGGGTTATTGCCAACCGAGGACACCGACTAGTGGAATTATTCTGCACTACAAATAAAATACCCCTAGTATTTTTACTAGGAAATTTTGAACTCAATCTAGTCATTCCAAGACTATCGGCTGCATCCTGGTCTTGCTATCTTAGACTGTGCTACCTCGTCCTTCTCTGGTGCATGAATTCTTCAGTGTGTGAGCATGACTTACGTCGAGCTTTCAACATCATATTGCTTGTCTTGAAAGACAACTTTGGTTCCGAGCTTGCCTATTATATATTGAACCTATAACTTGCCACTTCGTCATTTCATTGCTTGTTGCCGTTGTTGTTTGATTGCATCCTCTTGAAACCTCCTGGCAAATGTGTCGAATTACCTTCAACACTTTGACTTCTTCCGAGATGTCAGCTGTGTTCATGATGAGAAATACCCTCCTTGCCCTTGATGATTTTTATTATCATCGGCAACACCCTTGACTTCCTTTCATCGCGGACTTGTCCACATTATGAATACAACTTGCTCTCCAGCTAGTGTTGTGTTCTGCCTTGAAGTATTATTGTCTTTTATGTCGAGAATGTTGTGGGAATTGCTCCACCTCTTAGAAATTCTCGGTATGATGATACTTCTCACCATCACCATTCTTCCTTGGTCCCCGTGTTGTTGTTAACCGGGACACCAATATGCTAACGATGCTGCTTGAGTTATGTACTTCTAGCAACCCTATTGCCTCGAAGTTAACGATCAACAGTTCATTCTTAGACTGTTGATTATTGAATCATCACTCTAACATTGATCTTGCTGCCTAAGGTCATATTTCGGGCACACCTTTCAACTAATGATTAATGGTGTATGTTTTCCTCGAGCATACAACATTATATCATTTGAATTGACAAGTGTCGTCTTCTTGTTCACATTATTGTGAAAATCCATCCATTTGGAATTCTCGATGAATTGTCGCTGAGTCCATCCGCCACCTCCTCATCCTCTCCTTGGTTTAATGATGAACTATTGTTTCGGGAACCCGCCCCATAGTTCATTCCCCGAGAATCGAATTGTGTTGCACCTTTTCTTCTCGAACATCCTGAGTCTGAGGTATCATGACACCAATCGGATCTGAATCTCGGTCAGATATGATGGTTGGGACAACTTTCCAGGGGTTATAATGTGGTCCTTTCATGAACCGATAATATGATGTCATGCCTAGCACTCCTGGCTGGGGAACTTATCATTATAATTTCTTTTGCAAGGATAACCATTCTTCCAGGAGGAAATTGTAGGACTTATTTTATAAGTTGCTCCTGATGGATCATTTGTGTATCCAAAGTCTGGCCCTTGATTGAAACACCATATCATTGCTACCTCGAAGCACGGCAATGATACCCCACTCATCAACAAGAACATTGGAGGCGTGATGCTAAGTGTTTCTTCGCCAGTTATCCTAACACCGTTGTATGGGTAACATCTTGATTAATCCTTGCCTCTTTATCTGAATGGTTGGGTACTTGTTCTCCTACCCTGTATGCCATGTTCTGCTTGTCCATGGGAAGGGTATACTCCTAATAACTGTGTGTAATCACAATTTTCCTTTCCATTGTTCTGTTTAACCTTCTTGATCAATATGATCTAAGCAGTAATAATTCTCTGCTTATGTAAACAACTCGTTGTACAACTCTGTCAGTAAGACCTTGATTCTATTATTGATAACACTCTAGTACTGCCGGTGGACGAGAACTTTGCCTATTGATCCGCCTCGTTTCAATGAGCAGGAAAATGGTTCTCTTCGTTTCCCGTCCTTGGTACTGACATTGTTGCCGACATAGCTGACATGCCTCCCTGTCACGGCTGTGCAAGATGTCATCGCCCTTCCTATTTTCAACCCACATGATGGACCCATAACCCACAGATCCACAAGAACAAAACCTGACTCTCCTGTACACCCCTTTTTTAAAGTATTCTTCACGCTTCGCTTTATACGAAAATCACGAGCCACTTTACTAGAGATGATCCACTCTAGTATCAAACACAATGTTTATTCTCGTTGCTCTGAACCCCCTTTTCTTTCACCTTCTGATTAGGCATCGAATGATTGCCTAACCGCTCGAAACTTCTCATGATACCTTACTTTACTCTCGATATTTTCTTAAGTTTCAATTTGAGACTTACTATCTGCCACTTCCCTGATGTTATCTACTAGATAAGTAACCTTGTAGAGGACCATTCTTCCGAAGTTACCCCTTGTTCTTTCGAAAGTACGACGAAGACCCTGAAGAAATGATGATGACTTCATCATGATGACCTGGAGCATAGGAATGAAGATGTCAATGGAAGAGATTGACTTCTTCGAGAAGAGCAACCCAGAATGAAAAGATTCGTTAGAATTTCGTAACCAGAACTTTCCTCCTTACTCCATCTCTTAAATCTCGGGACGAGATTTCTTCTAGTGGAGGAGATTTGTAACACCCCTAGCGTCATGCTACAGTGATCATCATCATTAAGCTAAGATATCTTGCTTAATTAGTCTTAATCATCTTTGATCCATATATCATTCCAAATTCCACTTTGAAATCACATTCAAATTATAAGTGAAATTAAGAAATTCACAAACATGAAAAAAAACATTGTTCAAAGTGTTGCAAATAATCCCTTGATAATTGTGAGGCATCAACCAACATTTTTGGAGATATTTCACGGCCCCTAAAATATTCAAAACAGGACCAAGAGCATTTGAATTAACCAATTAAAGATACACAAATTTGTAAACTATTCAAAATAAATTGAAACTTGTTCTGCTAACTCAACTCACTGCCTAGTATTTATGTGATAAATATTGGGTTTAAATAAATTCATTTAACATATAAAATAAGTTCCAAACAGTAAATGAAATAGAATATAGAAAGTAGAAAAGGAAATAAAAGAAACAAAAAAAGGAAAAGGTGAATTTGCACACTGTGCACTTGCGGCCTGCTGTTACAGTAACCATGCCCAAGCCCACCGCGGCCTTTCTCCCTCGTCTGTACAGAGAGGAGGCAGAGTTGTGTGTGTCGCACATCCACGGCTGCCATGGCCGTAGATGGCCGCCACGTCGATCCCCTTTGCTTATAATTGCACCAACGTGAACCCTAAGTCGCCCTCGTCCATTCCCCCCTCTTTCCCCCGTTGCCCCCTTCTTCTTTGGATCGAATTCGAGCTTGGAAACTTGCGCGGTGACCGCGCTCGTCATCGTCATTACCGCGGCCACCGTCATCGCCTTCGTGTGGGAGGACGTCCAGGAGGCCCGCCATGGACATCTTCATCCGTCCCGAGCACCAAACGGGGCCGAGGTGACCCGTGCGCACGCCATCGAGCCAGTCTTCGCCGCGTACATCATCGTCGGCCGTCATCGATTACCGCCATCCCAGTCCACTCCGACCCTCCCTGAGCACACCAATGGACTCCCAGTGAGCTTCTTCCCCGAATCCACCTTCCCCCTGCTTCGATTTAGTCACCGTGAGCCGTCCCCAAGTTTGCCATGTCCGCGCCCGTGCTGAGCCCTGTCGGGCACGGCACCCCACACCCACGCGCGCCTGCTGCCGCACAGGCATGCCAGGGCGCGTGCCCGTCCACCTGCTACTACCCGTGCTACGCGTAGCTGCCGCTGCCGCCGCTCTTGGTGCTGCTCTGCTCGTACTCGCCGCCGCTTCTTTCTTTTCCTGATGCGTGTTGCGTCGGGGCCTACTGCTGCCGCTACCACCTACCACTGGCCTCACCTGCGTCGTGTGCCTCCCAGGCCGCGCTCGTAGCGCCGCCTGCACCGTGCGCATCCTAGGCCAAGCTCAGTCATGGTTCGCCAGCCTGGTCGAGCGTGCCTGCGCCCCAGCGATGGCCTTGGGCCACTGCACGTCAGGGACGGCCCTCTATTTAGCTTAGGGGCTAATCCCCAATTAAACCAAAGCCCATTTCCTTAGACTATTTTATATTAGGTTTAGTTTTAGTTGTACCCTATGACATATGGGCCACCTCCTGCTAGCTAACCTAGATTAAATAAACTATTGAAACCCTTGTCAATGACATGTGGAACCACTCCAGTTAAATACCAATTTATCAAACTAAAGACAATGACATGCGGGACCCACTTACACTATTTATATGTTGACCAGTCAACCTTTGACCTGGTCAACCCATCCCCACTGGCCCCGCTGTCATACTCACATGCTAGGGTAGCACTAAGTGACAAAAGTATATTCTGTTTAAATAATTGGAATTAATATAAAACCAGAAAGTCTAGAATATTATTAAAACTTTGAAAATTAATATAAAATAATCCGTAACTCGGATGAAAATAATTTATATATGAAAAATGAACAGAACGACGAGACGAATCCGAATACGCAGTTTGTTCGTTCACCACACTTCCCTAGCATAGCGAACACACAACTTTCCTCCTCCGATTCATCTGTCCGAAAACGCTGAACACCGGGAATAATTTCCTGGATGTTTTCCCCCTTCGCCAGTATCACCTATCCCCGCGTTAGGTCACACCTAGCACCGCGTATTGCCTGGTTATATTATGTGATGCTATTGTCTGCTCTGTTATTTATTTGTTTCCCCTTCGTTGCTTCTTTTCGGTAGACTCCGATTCCGCGATAGACCCCGAGACAATTGATGCTTCGGTGTTCGACTACGACCACGCTTCCGAAGATTCCTTTTGTCTGCAGAGCTTCGAGGCAAGCCCCACCCTTGATCACCAGATATCGCCTATTCTCTTCTCTCTTACTCTTGCATTAGAATTTCTACTGTTGATGATTCGATAGCTCCTATTCTATTGCATAGCCTGTCATTGTTGCCACAACTGTTGATACCTTTACCTGCTATCCTAATGCTTAGTATAGGATGCTAGTATTCCATCAGTGGCCCTACATTCTTGTCCGTCTGCCATGCTATACTATTGGGCCGTGATCACTCGGGTGGTGATCACGGGTATATACTATACTATTACATACACATGATGATGATTCGGAGATGGGGGTTGAAGGGGCGGGTGGTTCCACCCAGGTAGTGGTGGGCCTGGGTTCCCGGCAGCCCCCTGATGGTTACTTCGTGGCGGAGCGACAGGACGGGTTGCGACCACCTAGGAGACAGGTGGGCCTGGCCCTGGTCGTTGTCCGCGCTTATTTCATAATAACACATTTAACGGGATCTTGGTATTTGATCTGAGTCTGGCCATTGGCCTATACGCACTAACCAACTACGTGGGAATAGTTATGGGCACTCGACGTCGTGGTATCAGCCGAAGCCTTCTTGATGTCAGCGACTTAGCGGCGCGCGCCGGATTGGACCGGAACGCCTACTCTGGTATTAGGAGAGGCTAGGTCTGCTTACCGGCCGCCCTCGCAACGTGCAGGTGTGCATTGGGCGATGGGCCCAGACCCCTGTGCGTTTAGGGTTTAGACCGGCGTGCTGACCTCTCTGTTGTGCTTAGGTAGGGCTGCGACGTGTTGATCTTCCGAGGCCGGGCATGACCCTGGAAAGTGTGTCCAGCCAAATGGGATCGAGCGTGCTGGGTTATGTGGTGCACCCCTACAGGGAAGTTAATCTATTCGAATAGCCGTGTCCCTCGGTAAAAGGATGACCCGGAGTTGTACTCTGACCTCATGACAACTAGAACTGGATACTTAATAAAACACACCCACACAAGTTCCAGATATAACTCTGTGGTTGCTCTCTCACAGGGTGATGTGCGGGAGGATCGCCGGGTAGGATTATGCTATACGTTGTTACTTGGTGAACTTACCATCTATTATATTCTACTGCTGCAAGACGGAGGCTGCCAGAAGAAAGGATACTTGTTACTTCTAGCTACTCTCTTCTTATGCTGCAAGATGGACGTTGCTAGAAGCGTAGTCTTCGATTGGATTAGCTATCCCCCTCTTATTCTGGCATTCTGCAGTTTAGCCCACAGATATTGCCCCATTACACATATATCATTGCATATGTAGTGTAGATCCTTGCTTGCGAGTACTTTGGATGAGTACTCACGGTTGCTTTGCTCCCCCTTTTCCCCCTTTTGTTCCTTCTTCTTGGATGACACAACCAGATGGTGGAGTCCAGGACCCAGAAGATCCCGAAGATGTTTCTACGCGGAGTTCGGCTTCGAGGAGTAGTTAGGAGGTCCCAGGCAGGAGGCCTGGCCTTTTCGATCGTTGCTATATTTGTTCTAGACTTCTTAAGGCAAACTTGTTTAACTTATGTCTGTACTCAGATAATTTTGCTTCCGCTGACTCTTGTGTTTTCGAGCTGATGTATTCAAGCCCTCGAGGCCCCTGGCTTGTAATATATAGCTTGTATTATTTTAATTTGTGTCTAGAGTTGTGTTGTGATATCTTCCAGTGAGTCCTTGATCTTGGTCGTACACATTTGCGTGCATGATTAGTGTATGGTCAAATCGGGGGCATCACAATGAAGCAACGATAGTAGCCCAATGCAACCGCCCCTAGCACAACACAGTTCACAAACCACACCCGCTACACCTCCCTATAACTAGCACACGAGTCACACACAGGAGGATGTTGTGGTAGCTAACACAGCCCCACGGATAGTAAACCAGACATGACAAATGGCTAAGGGGGCTCGTTGTTAGCCCCACATAAACTATGTACAGACGTACAATTTTATTGCTTTTGCATGAGGAAATATTCCACTTCCGATATACTAGTGCAGAATCGGGCTATAGCACCGGCACTAAAGTGTGAGGACTAAAGGTCCCCCCTTTTGTACCGGTTCAGCACGAACCACTACTAAAGGGCCACAACGTGGCATGAGCCGGCGCCGGGGGCGGCGAGGAGACCTTTATGATTTCTTTTTTCCTTTAATTTTGTGTTTTCTATTTAATTCTTTTCATTTGCTGATATTTCACGATACAACATATTGGACACATTATGCATATATATAAATAAAATTTCTCATAGAACCGATCATATATATATATATATATATATATATATATATATATATATATATATATATATATATATATAAACACTATTATGATCACGGGATCAGAATATTATTCTGATCACAACATATACTTCCTGAGATACACGCCTGAACTTTCATCTGTAAGAACCCGACCTTTGGGCTATCTTCACAACCGTGTCTCTCCCCGTGAATTTTTCTGGTTAGCCGTCTTCTATGTGATGTAAGTGTAATCTTCAAACGGTTTCTAGCAACTAAATACTCATTTTTTAATAGAAGTCTCGCTCATGGGCGGATTTTGCTCTCGGGTTGTGATGAACTCGTGTTTTTCGCAATTTTACTGCGTGAGTTGCACGCCTGAACTTCCCCATATGTTAGGTTGAACTTCCGCCAACATTGCCCAAACGGGGCTTGCGATATACCGTTAGAAAGCTATGGACACCAGTATCACAACCCAACTTAAATTTTTGTCAAATTGCAAGCGGTTTCAGAGCAGTTTTGGAAACCGTTTTTTATTCACACAAAAAACGTGAATCATATTTTCGATCTTATTTCTAAACCATTTATCGGAATGCGGCATATAATATGTTGTTGGAAAGCTGCTGCAAAACTGCTCCTTTCACATGTTGAAAGTTTTCTCTAATTCCCTATGGTTAAAACGATATTTGGAAAAACGTAAAATTTCGCAAACCGAACAGTCGAGTTCGTATTTTTGCTGTGATTTCTAAACGGCTAATCCAATTAGGGCATATTGTATGGCGTTGGGAAGCTTATGAAAATGCGCTACTTTCTCATGTTGAAAGTTTTTTCTAATTTTGAACGGTTTAAGAGTAATTTAGAAAACGGTACAAGTACTACCGAGTTCGTTTATTCGAGTTAATTTTGTAACCGTGTGTCCGAATTCAGCAAGTGATATGGCGTTGGAAAGCTTGAACAAATGCAAAACGTTTTTGTATGTATTGTTTCTCCTAATTCGTTATGGTTTTAAGTCAGTTTTGAAAATGGCAAAAAACATATTTTCGCTGAATTTTCTACAAACTTTGTCGCAATGGGGCAAATAATATACCGTTGGAAAGCTATGGTAAATGCAAAACTTTTTCATGTTGACGGTTTTCTCTGATTCCCTGCCGTTTTAAGTAATTGCGAAAATGGCGAGATCATTTTTCTGCCTTTATCACGAAACAGATTCATCGAAAATGCACCGCGTGAAGTACCTGAACTTATGTGGTAGTTCTGCTTGAACTTCACTTTGTTTTTTGACGTGATGTTTTTCGCCCGTAACTCCCAAACCCCTTACCGGAATTGAGCAAATGATATACCGATGGAAAGCTGTTGAAAACACGCAACTTTTTCGTGTTGATCAGTTTTTCATATTCGCGATGGTTCAATAATATTTTTTTGAATGCATAAAAATGTGATTTAAATGGTATACACAAATTTTTTGAACCATTGATCGAAATGTAGCGTATAATATACCATTGGAAAGCTTATAGAGCAACTTTTTCATGTAGACAGACAATACAAATTCATTGTCGTTTGAGAGCAGTTTTAAAAATGGAAAAACAATGTCATTTTTGCACGTTTTTTACATGTAATTGAAGGTCGGACGTCTCGCACTAGACATCTTGACCTTCACCCGGAGGAGCACGTGAACTTCTTGCAACAAACCTTTGAAGCTTTTAGTTTTCTATTCTTATATTCCTATCTGAAACGCATTTCGTGTAGTAGTTGAACTCCCCGCTGTTTTCATCTTGAACTTCTGTCACGCATTTTTGTTCAACCTCTCTCACAAGAATTTTGAATTTTTCTATGTCCGAGTACTTGAACTTCTAGCAACAAAATTTTTAGCCTTTGCCTTTTCATTCTTTTTTCCATACAAAATGCACACCGTGTAGTACGTGAACTTCTAGAGGTTATCAATCTGAACTTCTCTCGGTTGCGTGAAAATATTTGAGTTTTTCAAAATTTTAACCTCTTTTGTGTATTTTCTAGAACATGTGAAAAATTGGAGTTTTTTTAGTAAATGTCAAACTTCTTTGTCATTTCAAACCGAACTTCTTGGTTTATTCGTTAGTAACGGGAAAGATCCACTTCTTCGTTGGAAGTTCAAT
>LR738714.1:17998632-18068967 GCA_902687465.1 Secale cereale | reverse complement strand
GGGGGGGGGGGGGGGGGGGGGCGCCCGGGCCCCCCGAAGCTTCCCCGATGCCCCCCTTTGTCATATATTTAAAGCGTCCTCCGAAACCTTCAGAACAGGAACTCTTTTCGCGATCCCATCTCTGTTCCGCCGCCGCCACCGCTTCCAAGATCGGGAGCACCAGGAGAACTCTTCCCGGCACCCTGCCGGAGGGGAGGATCACCACCGGGAGCTTCTCCACCACCATGGACGCCTCCCGGATGACTCGTGAGTAGTCTCCCTTGGACCATGAGTCCATGACCAATAGCTATGTGATGTTCTCCTCCCGTTCTTGTGCTTCACTAATTAGTCCTCGTGAGCTGCCCTACATGATCGAGGCACATATGTAATCCTTATGCTGTTGCTATGTTGAGTTTGCTGGGATCCGATGGATTATGGGATTATGTTCAGATTGATCTTGAGTAATATATTTGATCTACCTCTTTTATATTTATGTTCATAAGTAATTCTTGCATGTTCTCCGTTGTTATTTATTGCTTTGGCCAAGTAGTAGGTAGTGACTCCAAGAGGGAACGTTATGCTCGATTGTGGGTTCATGCCCCTCGATGACTAGCTTGAGTGACAGAAACATGAGTCTAGGGGATGTGCTGTTGCCACAAGGGGGAAAACAACGGTGCTTGTGCCCGCGGGTGCAAGGATTGTTTACTTTACGCAAAGTTCTTTTAATGCAGTTGTCTGTTCCATTGAGTTTACACTATGGGTGGGACTCGCAACTTAATACCAGCGAGATGTTCTCGATAGATATCTCAAGGTGGATGATTAGTAGTAGATATTGATGGATTTCGGTCTACTTACTTTGGCGTACCGCCCATGCTTTGAACCTCAACCTTTCTTGCAATGTAGTCAGCATTGGTTTGCGTTCGTGGTCCTGTCAATTGCCCAGCTGTAATTTGTTTACCTCACATAGCTGTTTTATCGTCTTTTGGGAGAGAGACATCACTAGTGAACATCATGTGACTCCGGTCCATATTACTATCATTGATCACATCCGCTATTTACTTTTCGTTATTATTTACTATTGCAAAACACTATCTATCACTACTATCATTTTGCTTTTAACCCTTTGTGAACTACAAGGCCGGAGGGATTGACAACCTCTCTGTACTCGTTGGGAGCAAAGTTATTTGTATCTGTGTGCAGGTCCACGTTGATTGCTAATTGCGCCGTTAGCAGTTGACACCTACTTGTTGAACCTAGGAGTCTCTTGGGATTCGATCCTTGGCATCTTTGCTAAGGGAAAACGCTTCTACATACTGCATCTTACACCTTCCACTTGGGGTAACCAACCAGGGGTTCGAGGCCCATCAGGTAGTGTGGGAGGCGGGGGCCAGATGGGATTGGGGGAGGATAGGGAAGGTTTTTTTTTCTTCGTACCAGCCAGGGATCTCAGAAACACCTCGTGGCTCCCTATATAGGGCGTGCCGTGATCCAAACACATATATATCATCGAATGTCTCGCACCACCATTCACACAAACACATGTATATATACAATTTTGTATATATATAATTTCTCCTACATGAAGGCATTATTGTGTTAGCGCGTAATGGTATTCTCCTTTGGGATTTATGACCTGGTCGAGCAAAAATCCCGCTATTTCCTCTTGAATTCCTCGTACACGATCCTTCGGTAGGAGCTTATCCCGCACCTCTTTGAACTTTAAAATAGATCAATATACATGTATTAGTTGTGTGATTAGATATCGATAACGATGTAAAAATTGTGAATAGTGTTTTGGCAAACGTACCCATAGCTGTCTAGCAGTCAGTGTCCTTTCGGACGCCATCATGCGAGTGTTCTCGCAAACGTAGTATGCACATAAATCAATCCCCGGCTCCTGCTTCATGGTCTTTACGAGAATAGAATTCAATCAGATAATAATTAATCAAGCATGATAATTAATGGTATTGAAACTAGAATTAAAGAGATGGTAGCTAGCTAGTACTACTAAATTAATTACCTTGGGTCGATACCAATAAATATTTTGTTTCCATGGGCCTGAAACCTCTTGGATGTACTTTTGCCAAGCCCTGCCCGCCGGCAAAGAAAATGAATAAAGGAGTATTTAATTAGTTGATATCAGGAAATGACAAACTAAAAAGGCCGACATATTGTTCAATAATGATTGAAATTACCTGTTGACTATCCCCTTCACGGTTGAGTAGTCACTAGGTCTCTAAGTAGTGAGTCCAGTACTTCAACTTTTCTTTCATCAACTTGAATGTCTAACAAGATCCAGTGGTAACTGTATGCACACACGTTTGCATGTATAAATTAAGCGGGCATGTGCATAACACTCATCAACTACCCTAAACCCTATACACTTATATATTAACATCTAGCTAGTAAGCAAAAACATCATTTGTAGTACAAGATGGTGTGACTCACCCGTAGTTGTAAGGAAGTAGTATATCTCGATTGGTATTGCGGCGCTTGAAGAACTCTAGCATGTTGTTCTCTACCTCATATCGATACCATTTAAGTGTCCATGTGTCTTCATTAACGACATTTGGGTCAATGAACCCAATGCCATAGAGTCCAACTTTTTTCATTTCATAGATCTTTATCATGCATAATACCACAGAATAGAATATAGTGAATAATTACAGGTAATGATCAACGAGCACTAAGCTAGCTTGAGACTTAAATTACAGAAAAAAATCACTTACAGACAATAGCAACTGATGATAGATTTGTCGAGTGCGTCTTGATTGAATAACTGACAAATTTCTGTAAACTCAACGTACAAAGGCATCCCATTGAAGTAATGCTCTACCTTGAATTTCACCATGAGGGACTCTCGATTGGTAGTCTTGGCAATTTTCATGTACCATTCATGCAATTCATACATTCTCGTTGAGAGCTTCTTGACCTCCTCAGGCTTGACCATAGGTTCGCCGCGGGCATATTTTCGTTTTTTGTCCTCCTCTCTAATCGTATCCATGGGCTCGATCTCTAGGAGTTGATAAACAGTGATACCGAGCTCTGCAGCCTGCCTTCTATGCTCGTCGATTATTACCAGCTGATTGGCGCTGGTACTCGCATCTGTTGGTACAATGAGTGGGGGGATCGATTGCACCGCCTGTTCTCCCAGCTGGGGAACACTTTTCCCGCTTTTTGGTAGCTGCTTGGCTCGAGCCCGAGCTCGACTCCTTCTTTTGTTGTGCTTGATGTGCCTACCTGATTTGGCGCTCATAGTCTGAGTCAACAGGCTTGGGAGGTGGTGCTTTAGCCATACTAATAAAGTGGTGACCAATTTTATCAGGCACTTTCTCCTTTGGCGGCGGTGGCGGTTTCGGTGCAAAATGGGCGTCCAATTGGGCCCTCACTTTGGCTTCGTTTTCCTCCTCGGTCATGTCGTAAGGCCTCTTCGGAAGAGGCGCGAGGCTTGGACCATATTGAAATCGCTTGCCTCCTGTACCTTGATTTGTACCTTATGCACCATAGCTGCGGCGGCTCTCTTCCGCTGTTGATGAGGCGGCGGAGACGGCTGACGTGGCTGACTTGGAGTGGGCTGACATGGTGCCAGACTTGGAGCAGGAGGAGTGGCCTGACGCGGTGCCCGACTTGGAGGAGGAGGAGTGGGTTGACGCGGTGCTAGACTTGGAGCAGGAGGGGTGGCCTGACGCGGTGCCGGACTTGGAGGAGTATGAGTGGCCTAACGCGTTGGGGGACTTGAAGGAGCAGGACTCTGCTGAGGCGATGGCTGATGACTTGGAGGAGCGGGAGTCTACTGACGCGGTAGCGGACTTGGAGGAGGAGTCGGCTGACGCGTTGTCACTATCCTTGGAAAGATGATGCAATCCTTTCTCCATAGGATGATACGATGTATGGCCTGTCCCAGTGTGTGCTCGTCGTCACCTCCAGGAATGTCAAGGTCTAGCCCCGAATATTGTGCCACCACTTCATCTACCACGACACGAGCATAGCGAGCTGGAATCGGGTTGCAATGGTAGGTTGCTCCAGGGGGATTTGTGTAAGCAACAACATCCGCCACCTTCATGGATATGTTCTTCATTTTGAAGTGTAGCTCACTATTAGTGTTATCCATGATGTCATCCACAGGGTATCTATCCAGCAGCAGTGCCTCATCGTCCGGGGTGAAACCCACGTTGCTTCTCGGCATGGATGGGATGATGCTATCCAATGCTGGATCCGCAAGATGTTGTTGAGACCCCCTTTCCTGGCTAAGTGAGTTGATCTGCTGCTGCTGCCGCTCGAATTGGAGTGCCAACTCTGCGTGCTTTGATTCTACTATGCGAAGGTGTTCTGCTTCCTGCCTCCTCTCCTCCTCCTCCAACTTCTTCTTCTTCTCCTCCTGCATCTTCTTTCTCGCATGAGTTCTGTAGTCGGTGTTCCGGTCCTCAAACCCCTCATACCACGGAACAACGCCTTTGCCTCATGTTCTTCCCGGGTGTTCAGAATTTTCCAGGGCGTGCGTAAGCTCGTCGTTCTCTCTATTGGGCGTGAACACCCCCGTTCAAGCCTCTTCTATTGAAAAAAGTAATTTGAGGTCGGCTTCTTTAAGACTTGCCTTCTCCAAAACCTCGACTGTCTTTGACTCCAACGTCCCCCCATGCGCATAGAACCAAGTCCTACATCTGGGGGCCCACCTCAATGTAACTGGAATGACACCCGCATCCACCATCTGTTGCTCAGACTTATCCCACTTAGGCCAGGCCACCGCATAGCCACCTAGCCCCAGCCTATGGAAATGCTCCTTTTTCCCGGCATTGATCTTGTTTATTCTCGACCGTTCCTTAGATAATTCCGATTCCTTGAATTTCATGAAAGCAGGCCCGTGATCTCTTTGCTTCTCAAGTGTTCCCGTGAATTCTGGAGACTTCTTTTCGCTTTCGACATACTTGGTCCATATCTTTTTCTTGTGGGTGTTGAATGCAATCGACATCTTCCTAAGAGCAGCGTCCTTGACTTTCTACACATCTGTCTTTGTGAAATGATCTGGTAGGGTGAAATGTTCTATGAGAGATTCCCAAAGCCGATTTTTTGCTCTTTGGTCGACAAAAGTAAGATCTGAACGTAGCTTTGCTGGCTCTTTCCATTCTTGAATGAAGATCGGGAGTTGGTCCTTCACAAGAACTCCGCACTGACGAATGAACTTGTTCGCATTCTTCTTAGGCTCGCTTGGTTCACCATTAGGTTTGATGGCATCGATGTTGTACTTTACGTATTCCTTCTACTTTTTGGCTGGGCCTCGCACTGTCCTGCTGCGTGTAGAATATTTGCTCAATCTGGAGGGCTGAAAGAAGAAAGATCGATTTAAAACATGTGATGATCACCAGATGCCTGCTTATATAAATATACCTCGCCGGTATTTGTTATTTCAAGATCAACATTTTCTTCATCATCATAATCATAGTTCTGGACTTCATCAATTCGGCCGTCTTGATCGAATATCATATCACCCTCCCCGGTATTGTTCAGATATTGGGAGGCGTAATCTTCTTCATTCTGATCATCTGGCGGGCGATTGCGTATGATCTCGAACATGGCCTGTTCTCCTTCTCTGCCGGTATTGACCGACATAGCTTTTATTTAACTAATCCAGAAGAAAAACAATTTAGTACGTGTCTCAAATAATAGTACATAATTTATATGCATGTCAAATAGTAGTAGATAATATATATGCATCTTGAAAGATAAAATTGAATCTAGAATACACAATAAGCATCATCGAATATAATCTCGAATACATCATCTCGAATATTATCGAATACATCAATAGCTACCTAAGATAGATCGAATACTATCGAATAATATAGTTCACTCGCGGTTTCTGAGGCGAGGGCGGTGGACACCCAAAGAGAAGGAACCATCATAGCATCGTAGCACGGGTGAGATCCCCGAAGAACCTGCCAGGTATTGGAGAACCTGACGTCCATAGCATCCATGTATCGACGGACGTGCTCATCCTCCTCCCTGACACGGCGACGTACCGCCTCCGGCGGGGCCGGCTCCCTCCGCACCGAAAGTGTCCCACGTGAACGCCACGAAAGGAGCTCCGGGTCGATGACAGAACCCGGGGCCGGGTTCCTCACCAAGCAGCACGCCCCTGAAGGTAGCACCTCCCAGTACCAGCCCAGCAGAGCCCAGTCCCGGACATGGCTCCTCTGAAGCAGGACGTCATCGCGAACGGGTCGAAGGCCAGGATGCGGGCCGGGTATCGTTGACGCCGAGAACAAATACTATATGCAGATGCAACATTTTAAATATTTGGATTGTGATTTAGCTAATTCATCTAACTAAAACTAACATTTCTAAAATTTCTAACATTTCTATATAACTAAAATTTCTATAATATTTCTAACATTGATCTATAACTAAAAAACAAAAATATGTCTAACATTTCTATAACTAAAAAACAGAAATATGTCTAACATTTCTATAAACATTTTTATAACTAAAAAAATAAAAAATTACTAACATTTCTATAACTAAAAAATATAAGTGTGTGTGTGTGGCCATGGCGGGGCAGGAGCTCACAGCGGCGAGGCGAGGCGACGGGGGCGGCGACGACGGGGATGGCGACGTGCGGTGACGGGGACGACGCGACTACGGGATGGCGACAGGCGGCGACAGGAACATCGTGGCTACAGGCAGTGATGGGGACGGGGGCGGCGACGGGGGCAGCGACGGGAGGCGGCGGTGACGAAGCAGAGGAAGAAGAGAAGAAATCTAACGAAATTCGTAAGTGCTGCTTATATAGCAGGCGCCTTTAGTACCGGTTGAAGCCACCAACCGGTTCTAAAGGTCAAATTTGGCAAGGCCAAGCGGCGGGAAGACCCCCCCTTTAGTATCGGGTCGTGGCTCCACCCGATACTAAAGACCCCCCTTTAGTACCGGTTGAGCCACGACCCGGTACTAAAGGGGTGCGCTGGCGCAGGTGTGGTGCTGGCAAGTTTAGTCCCACCTCGCTAGCGGAGGGACGCCTGCACCAGTTTAAAAGCCCCAACACGGCTATTGTCTTGAACTCCTCTCTATAGCATGCTTCTGGGCCTAACTGTGCCGTGCTGCCCTATGGGTCTTGCAGGCCTGCATCCTGGTGTAACACCCCGGATGTAACATTCCATTTAAGGCAATATAATCTTCATTGACTTCATCAATTCCATTCCGGGCTCTTCCTTCATTTCGGGTTTCTTCGTTTTGCCTTGTGTGTGTGTGTGTGCATATCATCCATGTCATGTCATCATGTGCATTGCATTGCATTCGTGTTGTCACTTGCACCCGGTCATTGATACGTCTCCAACGTATCTATAATTTTTGATTGCTCCATGCTATTATTTATGATGTTTTGGATGTTTAATGGGCTTTGTCATACACTTTTATATTATTTTTGGGACTAACCTACTAACCCAAAGGCCCAGTCCAGATTGCTGTTTTTTTGCCTATTTCAGGGTTTTACAGAAAAGAGATATCAAACGGAGTCCAAACGGAATCAAAATTTCGGGAGAGATATTTTTGGAGAAAATCACGCACGGGAGACTTGAGAACCACAGAGTAGGGTCTACGAGGTGCCCACGAGGGTGGGGGCGCGCCCCCTGCCTCGTGGGTCCCATGTATGGCCCCCGGTGCCCTCCTTCCTCCTATATATACCTACGTACCCCGAAACCATCAGAACAATAGAGAAAACCCTAGTTCCACCGCCGTAATCTTCTGTTCCCGTGAGATCCCATCTTGGGGCCTGTTCTGGAGCTCCGCCGGAGGGGGGGGGGTCTTCCACGGAGTGATTCTACATCATCATCATCGCCTCACCATGAGTTGTGAGTAGTTGACCACATACCTTCGGGTCCATAGCTAGTATCTAGATGGCTTCTTCTCTTTGTCTGGATCTCAATACAAAATTCTCCTCGGTCTTCGAGGAGATCTATTCGATGTAATCTCTTTTTGCGGTGTGTTTGTAGAGATCCGATGAATTGTGGGTTTATGATCAAGATTATCTATGAGAAATATTTGGTTCTTCTCTGAACTCTTTATGTATGATTATAATATACTTGCAAGTATCTTCGAATTATTGGTTTGGTTTGGCCTACTAGATCTATAGTTCTTGCAATGGGAGAAGTGCTTTGCTTTGGGTTCAATCTTGCGGTGTCCTTTCCCAGTGACAGTAGGGGCATCAAGGCACGTATTGTATTGTTGCCATCGAGGATAAAAAGATGGGGTTTATATCATATTGCTTGAGTTTATCCCTCTACATCATGTCATCTTGCTTAAGGCGTTACTTTGTTCTTATGAACTCAATACACTAGATGCATGCTGGATAGCGGTCGATGTGTGGAGTAATAGTAGTAGATGAAGAATCGTTTCGGTCTACTTGTCTCGGATGTGATGCCTTTATATAATGATCATGCCTAGATAGTCTCATAATTATTCGCTTTTCTATCAATTGCTCGACAGTAATTTGTTTACCCATCGTAGAATACCGCTATCATGAGAGAAACCACTAGAGAACACTATGGCTCCCGGGTCTATTCTCAACATATCAATCGACACCTACTTTACTTTTTCCACTTTTACTTTTTGTTTTTATATCCAAAATACCAAAATATCAAACTATCATCTCTATCAGATCTCACTTTCGTAAGTGACCGTAAAGGGATTGACAACCCCTTATCGCATTGGCTGCGAAGTTCTTATTTGTTTGTGCAGGTGCGAGGGACTCACGCGTGGTCTCCTACTGGAGTGATACTTTGGTTCTCAAAAACTGAGGGAAATACTTACGCTTCTGTGCTGCATCTCCCTTTCCTCTTCGAGGGAATACAACGCAAGCTCGAGAAGTAGCAGTCATGCTCGTCTCTTCCCGTTGTCCGTTTTGAGTTCCGACACTCACACACGTGCCCGTGGCACCTCCGAGTCCTTCTTTCGTATGTGGCCGTGGAACTTTCTCGGAATTAGGTGAGACTTGTCGTACGTTGTTGTTTTAGTACGTGTAGGCCGCCTGTCAAGTTTCATAGCGTTTGGAGGTCGTTTGATACTCCAACGGTTAACCTCGTGGGCTGAAAGCTCCTCTTCCTTTTGTCCCAACACCCCTCCACAACAGACTACTAACCCAAAGCAACCACTTCCATCCTCTCGATCGTCGGATCGTGATCGTGTGGGCGAAAACCGCTCCTCATTTGGAGTCTCCTAGCTCCCTCTATCTATAAAAACGTCCACCACGTCCAAATTTGGGACGAAACCCTAGCCTCCTCCTAGCTCCAGCCCTGCCTCGGATTCCACGCTGGGCGGACGTGTCCGCTCCGCGCCGGACATCCCGCGCCCGTCAGATCCCGCCGCCGCTCCGCACGGGCCCGCCGGGCCCGATTCCGGCCCCCGCCGGGCCCGATTCCGGCCCCCGCGGCCCGCTTCGCCTCCGCCGCCGCCCGCTCCCAGCCGCGACTCCCGCCTCGCTCCGCCTCCCGTCGCCGCCGTCGGGCGCGACCGCCGCCGGCCCCGACCTTGCGGGGCCCCCACTCCCCGCCGCCGCCGCACTCCACCGCCGCCGCCAACCGCCGCGGACCGCCGCCGCCGCTCCGGCCCCGTCCACCGCCGGCCCAAGCTCCGCACCACCGCGCCGGCCTTCCTCCACCCCGCCGGAACTCCGGGCCACCACCGCCGCCGGCCGCCGTCTTCTCCAACTCCGGCTACCGGCGGCCCGATCCGATCCGGATCCGGGGGTGGATCAGATCCACCACCCCCGCGATCCAAACGCCTCAGCCCGTCCCGGATCTCCCGTCCCGGAATCCCTTCATCCCGTGTTGACATTTAACGAAGGTAAAAATTCCACTAAGTCCCAGATCTGCGGAAATTTGTTGCCTCCTTCATCATGTGATAAACTTGTGCTTATAGCTCCGTTTTGCGCATATGATATATCAAAATGTTCGTCTCGACATGCTCTACATGTTAGCATCAGTTTCATGCATGATAGGGATCATCTAGTTGGCTTAATCTTCATGACAAGAGTGCATCATGATGAAACTGTTTCAGCACTTGTTGTCTATGTAAATTTGTTAGAATGTTCGTGGGCTAGTAACTTTGTGCATGTTGGTCCGAATGGGGTGAATGATATGTCCAGATGTTCATTGTGAAGTGCTCTACATGATGGTTGCTGTAGCATTCATGTTAGGTGTCATATTGCCATGTTTATCTCTGTTGCAAAAGTCCATTTGGCTGATAAGTTTCTGAACTTGTTATGAGATGATGTTTTGTCTTGCTTGTGTATATTAATCCATGTGTCATATGAGCTACGTGTCAACATGAGTTTTGCTCTTGGGAATGTGCTCTACCTGATAGATTCATTTTCATGCTATGATATGTCTTGAGATGAGTGCATCAAGCTTGTTAACATGCCATCATGATGTTAAATTTCTGCTAAGTGTGAATCTGTTAATGTTTATGCCATGTTTCCATGATGCCATCGTCATTGTTGTGCATGTTTAGAGTTGTCCAGAGGGTGTTCCTTGAAGTATATGTTATGCTCTAGCTATACATGCACTTGTTTGCCATGAGGAGTGGCTTTAGCTTGCAGTTTTCATGATCTCAAGATGCTATAAAATGTTTCTGTCAGCATGTTATCAACAAGTTTAGTTTTGCCACGAGTATAGTTGGTGTTCTATGCATCCTATGAGCATGTTCTTGCCATGAGTAGCTTCTCAAATATGTCTTCTTGCAGTTGGTTATCTTCACATGCCATGATATGCTTTGAGTTGAGTTGCACAAGCTTGCAAACATGCCTACTCGTTGTATTTTCTGCCATGCCCAGTTTTTCTCCAAGTATGGTTAAACTTATTGCAACTTGCCATGCTTGTTTAATTGTGTTCCAGTAAGTTTTTGGGTGTGCTCTAAGTTCATGCTTGTTAACTATCATGTCTATTTCACATCCTTGCCTTTTGTCTTCATGTTGGGATGTTGTAGCATATTTATTTCTTGCTCCAAAGATGCCATGTTGCTGTAAACTGCAGTTTTGCATTGCATCTTGTATTGCTTGTCATTTGCAAACAGTGCATCCGTTTCCGGTGATCTTTATATCGATTTCAACCGAAATGTTCCAATCTATCTAGTGGTTTGCTTGGTTACCCAAGATGAGGCCATTTCCTTCATCTTCTCCTTAGGCTCAAGAGCATCCTCAGGCATACGCACATCATACTTGCATTCCATGACATGACTTGCATCATGTTGATTGTGCATTGCACCATGTTTGATATTGTACCGTTGTTGTGCTCTTGTGTTGGGTAGAGCCGGGAACCGATACCAAGTTCGAGGATCTTGTCGAGACTGAGTTCGAGGAGCCATCTTACCATCCCACCGATGACTTACCAGGCAAGATGATCGTTCCCCTATATCACATCTATCTTTGCCTATGCTAGTTGTCTCGCTCTTTAGATTGCCTCGATCACTATTCCTGTTTGTCAGCTTCCTATTGTTGCCATGAAACACTCTAACCGCCTTCCTAGCAAAACCGTTGATTGGCTAAGTATGCTTGCTCAGCCCCTCTTATAGCATTGCTAGTTGCAGGTGAAGATTGAAGATCGCTCCGTGATGAACTTGTTTATTGGGATAACACAATATGTTTCTATGTTAAACAATGCACATATATATTGGCAATGGGTGGAAGGCTTGGCCTCTGCTTGGTGTTTTGTTCCACTCATGCCACCTTAGGACCCGATAAACCGGTGTTATGTTCCTTTATTTTTGCGTTCCTAACACGGTTGGGGTTTATGGCCCCCCCTTGATAATTCGCACTGCTTAAAGCTTTTCCAGCAAGGCCCAACCTTGGTTTTACCATTTTCCATAACTAAATAACTTGCATAGGGACTTTCCGGACCCCGAGGACTTAATTTTACAACCCGGGCTAGTGCTCCTCATGAGTGTTGGTCCAAACATGTCAACCGCCGGTGGCCGCCAGGGGCAACTCTGGTATTTTGGCCTACCGGAAGTTTGGACAATCTGATCGTGGCCTGAGACGAGATACGCGTGGCTCTTATCAGGGTGTCGGCACGTCGGGAGGCTTTGCTGGATTAGTTTTACCTTTGTCAAAATATCTTGAGCACAAGATTTCGAGAATACTCGGGTCTTCCCACTTTGGAGTTGCGACTCCGCATATCGTGAGCTTGTGATGGGCTAAGTTGGGACACCCCTGCAGGGTTTGATCTTTCGAAAGCCGTGCCCGCGGTTATGTAGCAGATGGGAATTTGTTAATATCCGGTTGTAGATAACTTGACACCATATCCTTAAGAATACACTACCTGTGTGAGTAACCGTGATGGTCTCTTTCCGAAGGGCTTCGGGAAGTGAACACGATGGGGTTATGTTTGACCGTGAGTAGCTAGGATCACTTCTTGATCAACTTGGCGATCGTTGGCACATGTTCTCATCTCGCTCTGAACTCGTAAGCTAGTTGCTTAGTGCTGCTACAAACAGTTTACTACCCTTCCACACCTAAGGCTTCGCTAGTTTTGGTACCCGGGAATGGGGTTGCTGAGTCCATGTGGCTCACATATTACTACACACACCAGATGCAGGTACCGCTGAGAATGATGCAGGAGATGGATCAGAACTTCAGTGGGAGTTCGATGAAGAGCGTGGTCGTTACTATGTTTCGTATCCCGACGATCAGGCCTTGTGTTTATGGTATCTTTCTCGTTTGGATTTCGTCCGTAGTCGGACACTGTGTTATTTGGATGATGTATGCTATTGTATTCATTCTGTGACGTGGCGAGTGTAAGCCAACTATCTTTTACAATTTCATCCCTGAATTTTACATGAGATGTGCAAATATACCATACTTGAGATCATTCTAGTATGCGCTTATGTCTTTAAGTCGTGCCTCGAAACGTAGGAGACATAGTCGCATACTGGGCATGACCAGTTGGTATTCAGAGCCTTCTCCGACCTAGGAGCCCCCTGATTGATCAAATCATTGACGGTTGAGTCTAGGCACACACACAAAATGTTTTGAGTCCTATATATAGCGGAGAGTAGGATTTCTTTTTACTCCTCATCCCCTTCATTACTCTGGTGAGGACTCCTGACGTTGTTCTATCTCCTCTACTCTCAAAATTGCACCAATTTTTTTTAGGATCACGCGGGTTTTGTTTGGATTGTTCCGATATCTTTGTGACAAGAACATTGTTCTCGATGCCTCCTGGCATTTAGGGGTTGTGGCAGTGTCCCCGGGAGTTGAGCTCCGACGTGTTGTCATCACAAATGTATCGTAGCGGTTCTAGAATACCAGAGGCGGCCGACATCGAAAACTCTTCTATGCATGTCTGGTGGTGAGATAACCCTGACGTCACCCAGTACTGGCGAGATAGTTCGAGAGTATTGCCACAGCTAGTATAGCGGATGCGTTTCGAAGGTCCGAGGTAAACACTTTCCGAAGATGTCTTGTTATGTGTTGACGGATGGATACAACTGGATGTAGGTTTAGAGTTGAGTGCGCGGTGCTTCCCCTGTATCCCCAACACCAGATTGCATAAGCGGAAAGCTTCCGGAATTAATAGGTGGGTTTCAAGTAGCTCGTAGGTAATCTTCCAACGACTGCATGGTATGAGGTTTGGGGTTCAGCATCTAGTGAAGAGGTTTCATGGGCGCTGTTCCAATTGGGAGTTGCATCTTAAAGGGTCCTTGGCAATACTGATCCGGGGATTGCGAGACCCTTTGTAACACGTACCATGGAGCATTTAGCACGAACATGTGGGACAAAACTTCTATCATGTATTTGTTCCATCTGTACCTTGTTGTTTTTATTCTATCATTTTGTTCTCCCAAGTGGCTTCTCGACAAGTATGGTATGATACGTCTCAAACGTATCTACTTTTCCAAACACTTTTGATATTGTTTTGACCTCATTCTTGCATGATTTGAACTAAACTAACCCGGACTGACGCTGTTTTCAGCAGAGCTGCCTGTATGGTTATATTGTGTGCAGGAAAACGGATTTTTAGGTATCTCAGAAAAATCCACGAAAAATCACAGAAAATCCACGCACCCAAAGGAACCAGGAGCCAGAAGGGGGACCAAAGGTGGACCATGGGGGGCCCAGGCGCCCTGGTGGCGCGGCCCAGCCCGTGGCCGCGCCGGGGGGTCGCCTGGGTGGGCCCCACGCCCCCTGGTGCCCTACTTTGACTCGTATTTTTACCCGTGACGGAGAAACCCCAGATCAGAAGTTCTTTTCGCAGTTTTCGTCGCGGAGCCGCCGCCACCCTATGTTCTTCTTCGGGAGGGCTAATCTGGAGGCTGAATTGGCCTCCGGAGAGGGGAGATCGTTGCCATCGTCATCATCATCACCACTCCATCATCCCTCCATGACTTCTCCTTCCATGTGTGAGTAATCCCATGCTGTAGGCGAAGGGGATGGTAGGGATTGGAGGAGTTAGATCATGTAATAGTTTGTCAGATCGTTGGGGGCATGTTGCCTATCATCTACTATGGTGTTTATCATCTTTGCTTCAACTTGTTATTCTCAATGCTTGACACTTAGGGCCCGAGTGCCATGATTTCAGATCTGAACCATATGTGTTTGCATGAATATATTTGTGTTCTTGATCCTATCTATGAGTTGTTTGCACCTGTTACGGTTCGGAACCGGCGATCCCAAAAGTGACAGCTTGGGACACCAAAGGGGATGGTCCGTAGTTTGAGGATTACATGTATCCATTGATTTCATTGCTTTGTTCCGGTGCTCTTTGACAGGAGCACCTTAATCTCCATAAGTTCCTTTTGGCCCTGTTCGTAGCGGGATGGTAGGACAAAAGATGTTGTGCAAGTTCTTATTGCAAGCACGCACAACTACCTGCGGGATACATGCCTAATGTTTGATATTTGCCTAGATGATCATTACTTTTCCATGTGTCGTGCCCCAAGTTAGAATCATGATATATCTCATCCATGCAGCGCCCAACCATCCATCTCCCTAGCCTACAGTGTTTTAAATCCTGCTTGTCACTAGTTGCTACTTTTGCCATTTACCTTTACTATTTATTTTTGTTGGTTACTTTTACTATCACTATTATCACTATCATATCACTGTTACCATTTATCTTTTGTTGCAAGTAAGTATATTTCAGGTGCGGTTGAATTGACAACTCAACTGTCAAAGCTTATAAATACTCTTTGGCTCCCCGTGTGTCAAATCAATAAATTGGGTTATTCTTACCCGCGAAGACTATCTCGATCCCTTACGGTTGAGGGCTATCAAGTACCGTTTTCTGGCGCCGTTGCCGGGGAGCATAGCAATATTTACATGTCTACTTGAAGTATCCTACTTGCTGCACTTCATCCGCTATGGGTAAGAAAGGAGACCCCAAGGTTCCGATCTTACTATCCACTACAAGAAGAGGTACTGTTCTGAGCACTAGTGCTACACTTGATTCGCCTTCTGTTATGAGTAAGTTTGCCTCACCACCACAACATGATGCTCCTACTGAATCAGTTACTATGTCCGATACTTTTGATGATGCTTCTACTACTGTTGATGATATTAGTTCACTTGGTTATGCTCTTGAGAAACAGATCGCTGCTGCTGCTAAAAAGTCTGGAATTGAAATTCCTGTTGCTCGCTACCCTATTGGTGAAACTTATGATTATCCTGATTTGAGTAAACTCAAGGAGAGACTCCTTGATGATGATTACTATATGCTTGATGAAGATTATGCAGGGAACTGACTGAGTTTTCTGGCTCTGACCCTGAAGTTATTAAGAAACTGTTTGAAAAACACTCTTTGAAGAACAAAACCGTTCCTGATCCTGAATTTGCTACATCTCCTATATGCATTGATGATCCTGATTATGATTTCTCTGTTGATCTTTCACTTATACCTATGGTTGAAGTTGACCCCTTTTATGGCAGAGAAAATGATGATGCTATTGCACACCTAACAAAACTCGGTGAGTTGGGTGGCCTGTTTACCACAAATGAGAAGATACGATACTTTTATATCACCAAGCTTCTTCCTTTCTCCTTGAAGGAAGGTGCTAAAGCATGGTATGATTCGCTTCCATGCGGTTCCATTAAGAGTCCTCAAGACTTAGCTCACTCTTTTGTTGATAAGTACTTTCCTGCTCACATGCAACATGCTGCTTTACAAAGAATTTATAACTTTAAACAGTTGCAGGATGAGTCCCTCCCTAAAGCTTGGGGGAGGTACTGCGGTCTGATTCGGGCTAGACCAGGACATGAAGACCCTAAGAACGAATTAATCGATATATTCTATGCTGGTTTAACTGATGAATCCAGGTCCTATTTGGACAGTTGTGCTGGTTGTGTTTTCAGGAAAAGGACGCCGGAAGATGCAGAAGATTTGATGGGCAGGATTGCCAAAAACCATGAAGAATGGCCCGTCCCTGAACCACCTCCACAACCAAAGAAGAGGGGCATGTTTGTTCTAAGCCCCGAAGATATGTGAGAAGCAAAGAAGTCTATTAAAGAGAAAGGTATTAAAGCCGAAGACGTGAAGAATCTACCCCCTATTGAGAAGCTGTGTGAGCCTACCACTCACCCTCCTATGGTAGAGGTACACTCTCTTTTAGATTTCAACGCAAGTGACATCCCTCATGGTAAGCCTCCTGATCAATGTTTAGATGAGTTTGATAATTTTATTATGAAACAAAATCATTTTAATGAGAGGATACAAAGTCAGTTGCATGATAATTCCCTTGCTATCAAAAGTTTGCTTGATGTTCTAGGTAGAACAGTTAATGATGTTCAATGTCTTGTGAAGCATTTTCATATGGTTAAAACTCAGCTTGACCAAATTTCTAATGTGCAAAAAGATTTGCTTGCTAACAATGCCAAACAAGATAATTTGCAGGCTTTTGGGATTAAGACCCGAGGAGGAACTAGCACTCAAGATCCTCTCTATCCAGAGGGGCATCCGAAGAGAATCGAGCAAGATTCTCAAATGCAGGAAGAAGAAATTGTTGGCTCTCCAAAGAAGAAGAAGAAACATAAGGAGGCTGACAATTCTAATGGTCCTATTGCAGATGAAGAGCCAGCTGTTGATCCAAACAGTGTATCTATCTTCGATGCTGAGACTGAAGACGGTGCTGAACCTAAAGGTAAGGATAATGAGAAGAACGATCCGCCTGAAGTTCGAGAAGAAGAAGCACCTGACAAACGTAAGAGGTACACTAAAGAAGACTTCATCGCAAGAAAACATGGGAAGGAAAGAGAACCATGGATGCAGAAACCCATGCCCTTTCCAGGTAAGTCCATCAAATCCAAAGAAGAAGAGCATTACAATAAGTTTTGTGAGTGGATTAAACCTCTTTTTCTTCAAATTCCTTTGACTGAAGCTATTAAGTTACCTCCTTATTCAAAATATATGAAAGATATTGTCACTAATAAAAGAAAAGTTCTTAATGAAGCAATATCTACTATGCTTGCTAACTACTCTTTCAGTGGAAAGATTCCTGAGAAGCTCGGTGATCCAGGTATACCCACCATTCCTTGCTCCATAATGAATAATTATGTCAAAACTGCTTTATGTGATCTTGGAGCGGGAGTGAGTGTTATGCCTCTCTCTCTTTACGAGAGGCTTTGTTTAGAGAAACTAATTCCTACAGATATCTCCCTTCAGATGGCTGACAAGTCAACCGCCGTCCCGATAGGTATTTGTGAGGATGTTCCCGTAGAAGTTGCTAATTGTTTGATTCTTACTGATTTTGTTGTGCTTGACATGCCCGAGGATGGAAGCATGTCCATTATTCTTGGTAGACCTTTTCTTAACACCGCAGGTGCTATTATTGATTGCAATAAAGGGAAGGTTACCTTCCATGTGAATGATAAAGAACACACGGTATGTTTTCCAAAGAAGATCGACAGGAGGCATGGCCTCAACTCTATAGAAAATATCGAGACCGTGAAGATTGGAGAATGGGATTGTCCACTACATGTGCCTCACAAATACAAAACTATCATGGTGGGGACAATGTCCATCAAGGTAAAGGTTTAGTGATTACTTCGTGAGAGGTGAGACTTTTTGCTCTATATATCGCATGTTTGTTGGTAAGACTTGATAAACCTTACTAGAAACATGTTTTATATAGATAAAAAGTTGAGCTTGTTATGTTTTCATTTGTTTTTAGTTTTTGTCCTACTTGCTGTACCAAGTATTTATGTTTTGAAGTTTCACAATACTACTCACTACTTCAAGTTTTCAGAGAGTTTCGCAGCTTTTTGAACTTCGAAAAAATTTCAACAGTGAAGTTTTCAGAAAAATTCCAGAAAAATTTAAATAAAAATTTCCACGTCGGAAGAGACCCAGAGGGACCTGGGGCCAGCTAGGGGGACCCACCAGTGGCCCAGGCGGCCAGCTGGCGCGGCCCAGCCCCTGGCCGCGCCCACAGGGCGCATGGGGCCCGCAAGACCCCCCTCCAGGTATGTCTTCTTCCTCCCTCTCTCTTTTTCTCTAAAAACGCGAGTTCTGCACTTGTTCTTGTGTTCTTGCTGTTCTTGGAGGCGATTCTTCGATCTCTCTCTACAGCCCATCATTTGAGCTGAGATTTTGAACAAATACTCCCTGGTATGTGACTCCTCCACCCCTCCAATTAGATTTTTGATTGGTGGCTTCATTTGTGAGTATTTAGTAGTTCTTGGTGCTGTATAAATGAGCTTGCATGCATGTGTAGAAAGTTATTTTCCAAGTTTTGATGCAAGTTTATGCCTTGGGCAAGTGAGTTGAGTAGTTTGCCTTAGCTCGCCTTGTTTTAATCCTCGTTTTTGTAAATTGCCGAAAATTTCAGAAATGAGTTTGTTAGGAAGGGCAAAAGGGTGGCTTGAGAAGAGGAGGCCTGCACACTCCGATCGAGTTACTAGAGCCGCAGCTTCACCCTCGACTGCTAGGGTGAGCTATAATGAAGACCATGTGCCCCTGGAGTTGTTGGAAGACACAAGTCCAGCACGTGCAATGACGTTTCCATGTGATGAATTCCTTGAAGCTGCGGGAATCAAGGATGAGTTTTATAATCTTTGTGCTAATGCAGGTTTGACACGGCTCGTCACGTGCCGTGTTACTCAATATCAAAAACTCACCTCCAGTTTCATTAACAGTTTTAGATATAATCCTGATTCAAGTGCTATTTAGTTTAAAATTTATAATGATCTTATCACCATGACTTTGGGAAGGTTTTGTGAAATAATAGGTGTGCCAAACGTTGGGAGGACGGCTAGGATGGCCACTCAGGCCTCCGAGCTGAAAACCGTCATCAACTCTCTCTGCAGCATGGGTACGAGGGATATTCATCGGTCAAAGATCTCCAGCATCTTATTTCCTCACCTCAGGTATTTTGCATATTATGTTGCTAGAGGGATGTTAGCTCGTGACAACACGAGCAGCATTTCTGCTCCGGATATTGCTATCCTGGCAGCAGCCCTCTCAGGGAGGTCTGATTATAATCTGGGTGCCTTAATTGCTCGACGCCTTGCTATGAACGGTAACAAGGGGGGCTTATATGGTGGCATTTATGCCACACTTATCTTAGAACATCTTAGAGGCACCCCACACCCTGATGATAATCCTTTTACTTATTTAAGCTTTGATCTTGCTGCTATGAAAAGGCATAAGTTTGTTACCATGGCTTATGAGCTGGATAATCTTGTTTATATCTTACGTTTCGGAACTACCACAGAACGCGAGATCCGTCTACCTGCACCTCTTTTGTTTGATTTTTCTCACAGGAACGGATGGTCCTTTGATGTTGTCCAGTTCGATGAGTTCATGGTCCAGTATCAGTTTCATAACCCCATGGAGGGGGTTGTGCCCGACGAGGAGGAGCACGGTGAGTTACCACCTTTCCAGGGAGATACCGCCACCGAGTTTGGTGAAGGGTCTTCCTCCGCTTGGCGTACGGACCCTTCCTCGTGGGAGACTCCGAGGAGTTCGGTATACGCGCCAGCATCCTTCTACGACCCTTGGTCTCACCACCATACCCCCGGAGCAGGAGGCTCCTAGGGGCAATAGCTGCTACCAACTTAGGCCAAAAGCCTAAGCTTGGGGGAGTACGTGCCCCTCTCACTTTTCCATTGTATTATCCGTTTTGTTCGCTTTGATCTTTTCGAAGTTTTTGCCCGTTCTTCTTTATTTCTCTCTTTGCAAAAACAACAAAAATATTTTCTTTTTCTCTTGCTTTCGTTCAACCTTTAAAATAATCCAAAAAGATTTCCTTTTCTCTTTAGTTTGCTTTGTTTTCAGAGTTCAGCTCGAGTCCATGATGGCATTTAATTATATTTTCTACGTTCGATCGTGCAAGTGACAGGCAGTAATGACGAAGATCGACTGAAGGGAAGCAACAAGGAAGACCGGTATGAACTCTTCTTGTTTCTACTTTTGTACATATGCCTGTACTTATGATCTAGAGACCAGCTTGTAGCGACATAGTGCTATGTTTACAATGCTCCTCCAGTGGTTCATGCTTTCCTTGTGGCTAGTCTCGAATAACTAGAGTATATAATGTGTTATTGAAATGATCTACATGCATTGCATTGTTCATAATTCGTTATACTAAGGTGGTATTTCCCTTTAGAGAATTTTTGGATTGACTTGGCACATGCTTACACATGTTTGAGACTAAAAAGTCTGCTCTACCTTGATGACCTTTGAGTTTTAGAATAGTTATATCACTTTCATGCCCGATTCAATGTTGCTTTGTCGCTCTGCATGATTATGGCCGTTATTGCTCTCTAGTTGGTCGCTTCCCAGTCTTTTGCTAAACCCCCACCTGTACTAAGCGGACTGACTGCTTGTGCATCCAAAATCCTTAAAACCTGTTATGCCATATGAGTCCACCATACCTTCCTATACATGGTATTTACCTGCCATTCCTAACGAAGACTTTCGTGTACCACCTCGAAATTAATCAAAAGCATTTCTCTTTTTGTGCCTATGTTTTAGCTCATGAGGAAGTAGTAGTTAATTCATGATCTTTTTAAGTTGGACAAGTTTCACCCCTGGATTGCATGTCTAATGTGCAAACCCTTAATACGAGAAGGAACTGGCATAGAGTGCGCCTGGCTCAAAAAGATAATATAACAAACAAACCCTCCTTCACGCTTTGTTCATGAGAAATCAGAAAACTTTGGCAGTGATAAACAAAGGAGATTAAGAGGATGTGATCGTCCTCATTCGGGAGCCGTTCCTCGAGACTTGTCCAGCTCAAGAAGTGATTGAGTTATCTGCTAGCATTCGTTGACGAAATATGCACCTCTCAAAAACGTTTTTACCTCTGTTTTTAAAACCAAGAGCTCTGGTACATGTTTAGTTTTTGTTTCCGACCACGGGTTTTCAACCTTGCCAACAAAAGCCACGGTTCGAGATTCTCCACCTTCTTTCTTCAAAGCACCAACTAGGAGAGCATAATTGTCATTCTGAGTGTAATGTGCATTGTCCCAAAGTATTACATTGTCTTCTGCATGCTTGTGATATTATTTATTCTGAAATTCTTAGTTCTAGTCTCCTTTAAAACTCTGGAGGAGTTTCTGCATTTATGTTTTGCTTCACTCATGGAGGCTAGCGAGATACCACCCTAATATGCTCAAGCTATGTGCAATGTGATCTTGTCTTGATTTTCAGTAATATATTATTTACTTTTAAGTATTTGTGACTGGTCACTTGAAAGAAGGATTGCTCCTTGCATTGTCCTCATAGTACTGTTTCAATACTTGCTAGACTCTTTTCGTAGTGCATGCTTATATACATCTAATGAAGCAAAAGAGTTTGTCAAAGTTTTGTTTGTCGCGTCCAGTTCGTTGAACTGAATTGCTTGAGGACAAGCAATATGCTAAGCTTGGGGGAGTTGATACGTCTCAAACGTATCTACTTTTCCAAACACTTTTGATATTGTTTTGACCTCATTCTTGCATGATTTGAACTAAACTAACCCGGACTGACGCTGTTTTCAGCAGAGTTGCCTGTATGGTTTTATTGTGTGCAGGAAAACGGATTTTTAGGTATCTCAGAAAAATCCACGAAAAATCACAGAAAATCCACGCACCCGAAGGAACCAGGAGCCAGAAGGGGGACCAGAGGGGGACCAGGGCGGGCCCAGGTGCCCTGGTGGCGCGGCCCAGCCCCTGGCCGCGCCGGGGGGTCGCCTGGGTGGGCCCCACGCCCCCTGGTGCCCTACTTTGACTCGTATTTTTACCCGTGACGGAGAAACCCCAGATCAGAAGTTCTTTTCGCAGTTTTCGTCGCGGAGCCGCCGCCACCCTATGTTCTTCTTCGGGAGGGCTAATCTGGAGGCTGAATTGGCCTCCGGAGAGGGGAGATCGTCGCCATCATCATCATCATCACCACTCCATCATCCCTCCATGACTTCTCCTTCCATGTGTGAGTAATCCCCTGCTGTAGGCGAAGGGGGTGGTAGGGATTGGATGAGCTAGATCATGTAATAGTTTGTCAGATCGTTGGGGGCATGTTGCCTATCATCTACTATGGTGTTTATCATCTTTGCTTCAACTTGTTATTCTTAATGCTTGACACTTAGGGCCCGAGTGCCATGATTTCAGATCTGAACCATATGTGTTTGCATGAATATATTTGTGTTCTTGATCCTATCTATGAGTTGTTTGCACCTGTTACGGTTCGGAACCGGCGATCCCAAAAGTGACAGCTTGGGACACCAAAGGGGATGGTCCGTAGTTTGAGGATTACATGTATCCATTGAGTTCATTGCTTTGTTCCGGTGCTCTTTGACAGGAGCACCTTAATCTCCATAAGTTCCTTTTGGCCCCGTTCGTAGCGGGATGGTAGGACAAAAGATGTTGTGCAAGTTCTTATTGCAAGCACGCACAACTACCTGCGGGATACATGCCTAATGTTTGATATTTGCCTAGATGATCATTACTTTTCCGTGTGCCGTGCCCCAAGTTAGAATCATGATATATCTCATCCATGCAGCGCCCAACCATCCATCTCCCTAGCCTACAGTGTTTTAAATCCTGCTTGTCACTAGTTGCTACTTTTGCCATTTACCTTTACTATTTATTTTTGCTGTTTACTTTTACTATCACTATTATCACTATCATATCACTGTTACCATTTATCTTTTGTTGCAAGTAAGTATATTTCAGGTGCGGTTGAATTGACAACTCAACTGTCAAAGCTTATAAATACTCTTTGGCTCCCCGTGTACCGAATCAATAAATTGGGTTATTCTTACCCGCGAAGACTATCTCGATCCCTTACGGTTGAGGGTTATCATGGTACCATTAAGGTGTGGAATTCATTCGTTCATTTTGTTCGAATGTTCATTGTGAAGACTATTTGTTGCAAATATCTAGCCGCTGATTTAGCTTATCTGTTTTGCATCAATGGCTAACGGTTGTCATCATATTCAGGATGGCTCCTAAGAAGGTTCCCAACCCAAACCAAGAGGGTGAAGAAGAGCGTCCTCCTTCCCCTCCTCCTCCGTCTGAGGCATGGAGAGCGATTATGCAGGCAACCAACCAGAACACTCAGATGCTCATGCAAATGATGCATAGTTTCCAAGCAAATCAAGGCAATCATGGGAACCAAGGCCAAGGCAATCTGTTCAATCAACCTCACTTTGCGACACTGAACCAATTCCTGGCAAACCAACCAAAGTATTTCAGTTACTGTGTGGACCCGCTAGATGCTGAAGATTGGATCACAGACATCAAGAAGCACTTTGAATGCAGTAACGTAAGACCTGAGGATTATGTCAAGTTTGCCACTTTCCAACTCAAAGATCAAGCTGCAGATTGGTGGCAACAGTACAAAGACTCCAGAGGTGGTCGTGAGATCTCGTGGACTGATTTCTACAGAGATTTCTGTTCTCATCACATTCCGACCAGTGTCATTGAAGGCATGCGTGAACAATTCCGCAACCTGAAGCAAGGCACCATGTCCATCTATCAATACAATGTCAAATTCCAGAATCTTGCCCGTTATGTGAAGCAATACATCCCCGATGCCAAGAGCAATATCTACCAATTCCGAGGTGGTCTGAAAGATGAACTCCAACTAGCTCTCACCTTGTTCGAGCTGGATGAATTTGATCAATTCTACAATATGCCTCTCAAGCAAGAGGTAGCTCAGCTTAAGTGTGAAGCTTCGGAAAAGAGGATAAGAGATGCTGTTCACTCCTCCTCTTCCTCTCAAGTGGTTGCGAAGCAGCAGAAGTTATGGCTACCGCCTCCTCCAGTGCTCCATCCTCCAAGCAATGCTACTTCTCGAGCTTGCTTTGTATTCCCTCAAAGAGGAAATGGAGATGCAACACAGTAGTGTAAGTATTTCCCTCAGTTTTTCAGAGCCAAGGTATCAATCCAGTAGGAGACCACGCGCGAGTCCCTCGCACCTGCACAAACAAATAAGAACTTCGCAGCCAACGCGATAAGGGGTTGTCAATCCCTTTACGGTCACTTACGAAAGTGAGATCTGATAGAGATGATAGTTTGATATTTTGGGTATTTTTGGATATAAGAACAGAAAGTAAAAGCAGAAAAAGTAAAGTAGGTGTAGATTGATATGTTGAGAATAGACCCGGGGGCCATAGTGTCCTCTAGTGGCTTCTTTCATGATAGCGATATTCTACGGCGGGTAAACAAATTACTGTCGAGCAATTGATAGAAAAGCGAATAATTATGAGACTATCTAGGCATGATCATTATATATAGGCATCACGTCCGAGACAAGTAGACCGAAAGGATTCTGCATCTACTACTATTACTCCACACATCGACCGCTATCCAGCATGCATCTAGTGTATTGAGTTCATAAGAACAGAGTACCGCCTTAAGCAAGATGACATGATGTAGAGGGATAAACTCAAGCAATATGATATAAACCCCATCTTTTTATCCTCGATGGCAACAATACAATACGTGCCTTGCTGCCCCTACGGCCCTACTGTCACTGGGAAAGGACACCGCAAGATTGAACCCGCAGCCAAGCACTTCTCCCATTGCAAGAACTATAGATCTAGTAGGCCAAACCAAACCAATAATTCGAAGGGACTTGCAATGATATTATAATCATACATAAAGAGTTCAGAGAAGAACCACATATTTCTCATAGATAATCTTGATCATAAACCCAGAATTGATCGGATCTCGACAAACACACCACAAAAAGAGATTACATCGAATAGATCTCCTCGAAAACCGAGGATAACTTTGTATTGTGATCCAAAGAGAGAGAAGAAGCCATCTAGATACTAGCTATGGACCCGAAGGTCTGTGGTTAACTACTCACAACTCATGGTGATGCGATGATGATGATGTAGAAGCACTCCATGGAAGATGCCCCCTCCGGCGGAGCTCCGGAACAGGCCCCAAGATGGGATCTCACGGGAACATAAGGTTACGGGGGTGGAACTAGGGTTTTCTCTGTTGTTCTGATGGGTGGGATACGTAGATATATATAGGAGGAAGGAGGGCACTAGGGGCCATACGTGGGACCCGAGAGGCAGGGGCGCGCCTAGGGGGGCGAGCCCACCCTCGTGGGCACCTCGTAGACCCTACTCCATGGTTCTCAAGTCTCCCGTGCGTGATTTTTTTTCCAAAAATATCTCTCCCGAAGGTTTCATTCCGTTTGGACTCCGTTTGATATCCCTTTTCTGTAAAACCCTGAAACCGGCAAAAACAGCAATCTGGACTGGGCCTTTGGGTTAGTAGGTTAGTCCCAAAAATAATATAAAAGTGTATGACAAAGCCCATTAAGCATCCAAAACATCATAAATAATAGCATGGAACATGTAGCGAGCACGATCGGAATGGGCCGAAGTCTCTGTGTTCTGTGTCATCCCTGGATCGGTATGCTGACACACAGAGTACAAACAAGATTTATAACAGAGGTAAATCACATGTATTAAGTAACGTAAATACTATTACCTCAATCGATCATAGCGGAAGCAACAAGGTTGTGGATTCTCATCAACACCAACGGCAAAGTTGAGTGTAGAAATCGTAACCCTAACGTAACACTTACTCGTCGTAAGATAATCCTGCAACATGAGACGTTGCAGCCACAGAGGGTCAGTACATTGAATTTACTGGCAAATTCACACTGTAATGATAATGATGAACAAAACCGACAACTACATGCATATTTGGCTGGAGGAGGCTGTAAGGTTAAAGTTTTTGCGTAAAGCCAATTTTTCCCTACTTCAAAGGAATAAATTTTAATTAACTATCATAGTAGTTGAAACATCGTTGAGAAGATAGACATCCTCTCAACCCCAATTAAAATAATCATTAAACCCAACAATATTAAATTAGAGTAACATGTTGAGATGCACATGAAAATCCAAGTACTAGATACTCAAGACGTCAATAACCGGGGACACGGCTAATCATGACCAGTTTGTACACTATGCAGAGGTTTGTGCACTTTTCCCACAAGACTCGATCGCCTCCGTTTGGTTTCTCGCACTGCATGGTGTTTGAGAAACGGATGACCGAGACATAGTCTTTCAGAAGCGCTAGCACCTTACGATCGGGCGGACCGTACCAACCTACATCCCCTACATCTGCTAGTCCACCACTGTAAGAGTTCGCACGACTTACTCATACTATGCTAGAGCCCATAATAGCATTGTGGCTGCACGCGGAAGTTTCTAGTATGAATAATCTCATGACCCCTTTGAGCCTGGGTGGCGGTCCAAAAGAAAAACAGGCAATCGCTGGAATACCCAGGTGCCTCAATCCACCCAGATGTGTATTAATGTTGCCACCTTAAGTTGAACCATTAATTAACAAACTCACATCTGTCATGGATTTCACTCACCCAATCCACGTCTACGAGCATAGCATGTCCTAACAGCAAACATATAAGTAACTCCCAAAGGTTTGAATGTAATGCAGGTAATAGGTACTACCTCAATCTACTTCCCAGTCCCACAAGTTAATTAATCCTACTCATGCAATGTGTGAGGGTTGGACTAATGCAATGAAAACTGGGTAATTGGAAAGTATGATCAAAGTGTGAACTTGCCTGCAATGTTGATGAAGATGATTCGCACTCAAAACTCTTGATACCACTACTCGTCACACTCCGGTCAATCTATCGTAAGCAAGCAATAGTAACCACACATAAGCAATCACTCAAAAGATCGGACAGGACGATTAAACACTTCGGAAAACTTCGAAAACAAACGAATGACTCTTGAAACATAAAACAATTTCCAACAGTACCAAAATTATGTGAATTTGTCCTTATCAGAAAGTTTAGGTCAAGAGCTTCGATTTGCAAAAAGAATCAACTCAAACGGAGTTACGAAACTCAAGTTATGATCAAACGAAGTTTGAATCTAAAACTAGTTGAATTCAAATTTTAAAATTTTCAAAAACATGTTCAAGTTGTATTAATGGAAAGAGGGCTTCGTAACGAAGACGTGGGCGTTGGTTTCGTTGGATTTGGACTAACCGATAAAAAGTTACGAATGTTTTAAGTTTAGGGACTAAACTGAAAATAAAACAGCTACAAAAAGGTCCTTGGACACGTGGCAAAAAACTACAGGCTGAAACCGTTCGCTGCGGGGGCTAATAGGCGAACGTTCACTAATTAGGGAAAAACGATTCGAAAGAGGAAAAAAACAAAGGCCGATCTAGGGCGTTAGATCCAGATCGGACGGCGAGGGGGCGACAGCGGCGGTTACCACGTCGGCGGCGAGGGGCAGACGGCGGTGGCAGCTCGGGCGTCAACGGAGCGGCGGCTCCGGTGGCTCTCTGGCTCGGGCGAAGGCACGGGGAGGGGCGGTGCTGCGCCGCGGTGTCGATGGCGGGGTCGGGGAGGGTCGACGGCGATGCGGGCGGCGGCTGCAGAGCGCTTTGGCGGCGGCGGCGGTGGTGAGATGCGGCGGCGGCGAGATGCAGAGAGAGGAGGAGAGAAGAGAGTGTCGGGGCTTCGGCTTTTAAAGGGGGCGATGTGGGCGGCTTGGGAGAGGGGTAAGGGCGAGGAGGAGGAGTTCGACGCGGTCACGGGGAGCGGCTGCCGTCGCGTGCAGTAGGCGGACTCCGGCGGGAGGTCGAGGAAGGGCCCGACAAGTGGGCCCCACCTATTGGCGTCTGCGGCCAAGGCGGTTCGGGCGCGGGCGTGCGGGTGCGGCCCGCAGCTGCGGTGGTGCTGGGCTGGGCCGGTGCGGTGTGGAGCAGTGCTGGGCTTCGGCCTGGCACTGTTCGTAGAACTTTTTTTTAAACACAGAGAAAAAAAACAGAAATAACCTAAAATATTATATAGGCATATAATATATCAAAATTTGCAGAAAAATAAGCCCTACAACCTGAACATTTTACTACTGTCAAATAAAATGCCCATAAAATCTAATAAATCAAAAGGTCCTACTGTTGCATTAAAACCCAAATAAAATCATTTTTAAATACCAAAAAGAATTCAAATTCATTTTTCTCCAATTTTCTGCTGTAGGGAATCATGTTACCCTATTTTCCATGTAATTTATTTTTGGAGAAAAATAATTTGAATAAAAACCAAATAACTCAATATTTGAAATTGAGTTCCAGAAATTTCAGAAAAACTTCCAACTAATATTTACTATAATTTGAAGAAGTCATTTTATCTTCTCTCGGGGAAAATCATTGAGTTGCTTAAAGTTTCTGAATTGAAAATATTTCGAGGATGAAATTAAAAATCCTTTCAAGGCCCTTTATCATTTAAAATAAATGGAAGAAGTCATATTATCTTCACTCTAGGGTTTTGGTGTTGAAAAGAATTTGAATTCCCTCAAAGATCAAAAAGCAAAGTGAAAGTTTTGGGAAAGTCATTTTATTCCCTCTCATTTAACTTTCAAAAGTTTCGAATTTCACTCAAATTCACTCAGCACATCAAACAACAATCAAATCTATCTGTTTATTATAACATTCCAAAATTTAGAATTTTGGGATGTTACAAACCTACCACACTTAAAATGAATCTCGTCCTCGAGATTCTGAGAGGCTAGCAAGAAATAGGTTAGGGTTTGGGGGTCTCCTAACAAATCCATGATTGGTGTGGCCTAGTGTGCTACCACAGTTAGGAACATGGATACAGTTCCATCAAAACTCAGGTATTCCATCCTTTAGGTTGACGACATCGGTCTTCTCAAATCTTCATGGTAACTCCTTCCGTGGGCTCTTTCGGTAGTGGCAAAATTGATGTCCTCAATTCCTTGTATCCTTTCAACTTGATAAGGTTCTTTCGAGACAGGTTCTTAGCTGACAGTCTGTCGCCAATACTAACAAATATCGATATCTCATGGTGGTCTTCCAACAATTTGATTGGGTCCCTGCAGAAAACGGGTCTGGGCTTCATCCTCACCGTATATCCTACGGTTGGCAACAGCATGCCGTGTACAAGGGAAAAAATTTCTATACCATTCTAAGGTTTAAACAAAGTTTTGACATCATCGTCTCTCTACTATAGGCAAGTCACTCAGATTTACCATCCCGTATAACAGAGGCGAATAATAAGAGTAAGTCTGTATGGTGATCAATCCATCCCGCACCCAAATCATTACCTTGTATATGGTATAGTGAATCTCGCATTCTAACACTTGGTCATTCTCACAAGCATTGCAGAATTTCTCTTGTCAACGAACTCAGTTCGGATAAATCCATTGATTCTGCAAGCCAAACAACCATCTATCGTTTCTTCACAACCCTCGGGTTTAACGTAACCACCTATAAGATCGTCTGTTGGCAAGGTCGTCACTTCTACCAGGGGTTTTCCTTCAGCAAGAGTGTGCTTGCTTTCTTGACAGGTCCTGGGCCTGTGGGTTATGGCCCATCTCACCACTAGCAACACTTGGTCTCATCATTGGGCTGCAACTGGTCATACTTCCAACATCCAACTTTCTTGGGCCTGTTTGGTATCCCTTTTTCTCTAGGTACCAAACTGAGCGTAATTACTCACACTCATCCTTGGGTAGTCCTTTCCAAGTCGGACGTATCTAACCACTAGCTAGTGTATTCGGGTAACGGTGTTGGATTCTACCACACTTAAAATGAATAACACTAGTTTCTTCAAAATCTTCTTCCATGCATCATGTCTTCACTCATCACTATAGAGTAACAACTCCAAAATCAATACCAGGCTACTAACTGTATTGATTCTCAACTTACTACGATCTACTACACTTCCATTGCATGCTTCAACTCCAATCCTTGGCACAAAACTCCTTCTTCTTGGTACAATCTATAGCAAAAATGCACTGCTTTACTACAACAGATACACATAACTATAGACAAGTCTCGTGGTTCCCTTGTGATTATGTAGCCTCCTTAGGTCCTCGGCTAAAGGGTCCACGTCAGAACTTGTATATCCATAACTCAATCATTGGGGTTACTGTAGTTCCATACTCCAGCATTACACCCTGGTAAAATCCAATCATACTTCTTTCCTTCATACTCTTGGGGTAAGCTTCATATCAAAATAAACTCCAACTTATTTGTGAAAACTCCACTAATTGGGGCAACACATTCCTTCCTATGGGTCCAGGGTTCACACAGTGAGGTACCACTAAACAAAATGCACTGGTTCATCCATAATCCGTATTCTCCTCATATCAAATCTTTTATTACTTCTTGAACCAATATTCAATATTCCAGTTACAATGGTGCTTCACTACAAATGTTGCCATCCACATAGTGGTGTATGGTCAAACATTTCTCCCATCTTTATTCCTTTCTCCTAGCTAAGGATGCTTCAATCCCACTGGAATTGTGCAATGTGATTCTTATATCCATCAATCTTTTGCTTCGTCCTATTGGTCATGTGCTTCATCTCCACCATCTCTGCATGCATCATACTCAGGCATCCCTGGGTAAAACGAAGTCTTGCTTCGAGTATTTCTCCAATCTGACGTATGGCCTCCATAGCAGCTTCACGAATAGAATCGAAGAATGCAGTTCGCGGTACTCGAGAGATGAAAAAGTATTGACCCATAGTCTTTGGGCAAACTCCTTTCACATGATGGAGGTGTACCTCCACGTACCAAAGTTCAACTCCATTCTCCATGAAGGGATAACCCTTGTAAACTGCATCTCCTTCCAGGTGAATATGCTTCATCATGTCCTTCAGGATCTTTGGGTAATCCTGGTTGCTAGTCAGGGTCATGATTGTTTCCGGGCCTTTGAGAAAAGACTCGTAAAGGGTTGTCATCTGTGGGTATAAGACAAAAGGGTTCTTAGGACAACATACGGACATCCTTGGGTAAAATGGGGTATTTTGTCCGAGAAAGGTTTGGGGTCAACTGGTCCATGGTCCTAGGTTTTGGTCTGGGTGAGATAGTAAGAGAGGCATTCACAATCATCCAACTAATCATAACTATGAGATTCCAAACATCTCAACTTCCATTGCTTCACGAACTATTACAATGTTATTTCCATACTCAACTCAACATTGTAAAAGGGCGTCCCACATTTAGCTACATGCTTCATTCTAAATTCCAGATCTCAACTACTCTGATCATCCTTTCGGCGGTCTGAAACTTCTCTGGCAAAATGCCCTACTTCCTTGCAGCGTAAACTAATGACATAAGACAAATCTAGGGACTTCATGGCGACTATCCATGATTCACTTGTTTCTTCGCTTCCTGGTTGGGCAGTTGCTAGCATAATGACCTAAATCCTTGCACCGATAACAAGTGATGTTACTCACGTCCTTTTCCGCAGAAATTGGCTTGTTCTGGGGACACATGCTCTTTCTCTTCTTCGACTTCTTCATTCCTATCAAGTCTTCTATCTTTTGTGGATCAAACTCCACTTCTTCTGTCGGGAAGTCTCCCAGATACTCTTGACTTTCCCTCGTGCATTGCTGTGAAAGATGTCCTTTCTCTCCACATGAGTAGCAAGCACGGGAATAATATCTGTTTAGGCCTTCTCCATCAGGGTCGTCAATATATTCCTCCATCGTGGATCCCTTTAAGGTTTCCTCGAGGACTTCTTTAATTGCTTCTTTCTTCTGCTGGGCAGTTCGTTGTACCATGGGGAAAATGTGGCACTGAGCAGGGTAGTGGGTAGTCCCTTCACACAAGAAACAAGTAATCTGCCTAGTTGGGCATTCTTCAGCTAGGTGACTTCCTTCACAATTAGGGCATTCATCCTTATGCTCCTCCTGGGTGTGGCCTATTTCTCCACAAATCTTGCAGGCACAATGTTTCTTCTCCGGCTTGTCACCACGTTTTCGGATGAGACGGGATCCTAACAGGGTCTTCTTGAATTCTTCCCAATTTTCTGCTCTATTACATCCTTGTATGTCCTGATGCATCTTCCACCATGTTGCAACACTTTTTGTAAAGTACTGAAGAGCGTATTGAACATCATACTTCCTTGCTACCAAATTTCTCCTGAAGTGATCCTCCATGTTTTGTATCCATAACTCTGCCTCCGGCTGGGTCATTGGTCCAGAGACTTCAAGTCTATCTTCAGTCATCCTCTATTGGGGTCCAAGGGTTTTGGGATGAGAGTTGGGAGATGGAGAGAGATACACTCAATACAAACAGTGGTTTTTTGAAAAGACGGTTTTAGTTTGTGGCCGTCAGAAAACATCAAACAAATGACGGCTCACAATCATAGCATCTAACGTAAGTACATAACAGGGGTTTGGTCTTCTAAAGGTTATCATATCTTCAAAGTTGTCGACTCTTCAAATCTTCGGAGTATCCATGGTTGTAGCTTCAACACTTCCAATGTATGGTAAAATCCTCTTTACTCCGAAGTGATCCAAATGTTAAAGGGTATTGTCTAACTATTTAAGGTCAAGGGAAAGTTTGACAAAGCTCAGAAAAGAAGAGAGGTAAGAATCTTGTGAAAATGATAGTTTTAGAGAAATATTTTCCTATGGTCTGGTCAGTTTCTAGGGTCATGTCCTACAGTCAACATGTGCTCTGATACCATCTTGTAGCGACCACAATCCGAATGGACCGAAGTCTCTGTGTTCTGTGTCATCCCTGGATCGGTATGCTGACACACACAGTACAAACAAGATTTATAACAGAGGTAAATCACATGTATTAAGTAACGTAAATACTATTACCTCAATCAATCATAGCGGAAGCAACAAGGTTGTGGATTCCCATCAACACCAACGACAAAGTTGAGTGTAGAAATCGTAACCCTAACGTAACACTTACTCGTCGTAAGATAATCCTGCAACATGAGACGTTTCAGCCACAGAGGGTCAGTACATTGAATGTACTGGCAAATTCACACTGTAATGATAATGATGAACAAAACCTACAACTACATGCATATTTGGCTGGAGGAGGCTGTAAGGTTAAAGTTTTTGCGTAAAGCCAATTTTTCCCTACTTCAAAGGAATAAATTTTAATTAACTATCATAGTAGTTGAAACATCGTTGAGAAGATAGACATCCTCTCAACCCAAATTAAAATAATCATTAAACCCAACAATATTAAATTATAGTAACATGTTAAGATGCGCATGAAAATCCAAGTACTAGATACTCAAGACGTCCATAACCGGGGATACGGCTAATCATGATCAGTTTGTACACTCTGCAGTGGTTTGTGCACTTTACCCACAAGACTTGATCGCCTCCGTTTGGTTTCTCGCACTGCATGGTGTTTGAGAAACGGATGACCGAGACATAGTCTTTCAGAAGCACTAGCACCTTACGATCGGGCGGACCGTACCAACCTACATCCCCTACATCTGCTAGTCCACCACTGTAAGAGTTCGCACGACTTACTCATACTATGCTACAGCCCATAATAGCATTGTGGCTGCACACGGAAGTTTCTAGTATGAATAATCTCATGATCCCTTTGTGCCTGGGTGGCGGTCCAAAAGAAAAACAGGCAATCGCTGGAATACCCAGGTGCCTCAATCCACCCAGATGTGTATTAATGTTGCCACCTTAAGTTGAACCATTAATTAACAAACTCACGTCTGTCATGGATTTCACTCACCCAATCCATGTCTACGAGCATAGCATGTCCTAACAGGAAACGTAGAAGTAACTCCCAAAGGTAATGTAATGCAGGTAATAGGTACTACCTCAATCTACTTCCCAGTCCCACAAGTTAATTAATCCTACTCATGCAATGTGTGAGGGTTGGACTAATACAATGAAAACTGGGTAATTGGAAAGTATGATCAAAGTGTGAACTTGCCCGCAATGTTGATGAAGATGATTCGCACTCAAAACTCTTGATACCTCTACTCGTCACACTCCGGTCAATCTATCGTAAGCAAACAATAGTAACCACACATAAGCAATCACTCAGAAGATCGGACAGGACAAATAAACACTTCGGAAAACTTCGAAAACAAACGAATGACTCTTGAAACATAAAACAATTTCCAACAGTACCAAAATTATGTGAATTTGGCCTTATCAGAAAGTTTAGGTCAAGAGCTTCGATTTGCAAAAAGAATCAACTCAAACGGAGTTACGAAACTCAAGTTATGATCAAACGAAGTTTGAATCTAAAACTAGTTGAATTCAAATTTTAAAATTTTAAAAAACATGTTCAAGTTGTATTAATGGAAAGAGGGCTTCGTAACGAAGACGTGGGCGTTGGTTTCATTGGATTTGGACTAACCGGTAAAAAGTTACGAATGTTTTAAGTTTTGGGACTAAACTGAAAATAAAACAGCTACAAAAAGGTCCTTGGATACGTGGCAAAAAACTACAGGCTGAAACCGTTCGCTGCGGGGGCTAACCGGCGAACGTTCACTAATTAGGGAAAAACGATTCGAAAGAGGAAAAAAAACAAAGGCCGATATGGGGCGTTAGATCCAGATCGGACGGCGAGGGGGCGCTAGCGGCGGTTACCACGTCGGCGGCGAGGGGCAGACGGCGGCGGCGACTCGGGCGTCAATGGAGCGGCGGCTCCGGTGGCTCTCTGGCTTGGGCGAAGGCACAAGAAGGGGCGGTGCTACGCCGCGGTGTCGATGGCGGGGTCGGGGAGGGTCGACGGCGATGCGGGCGGCGGCTGCAGAGCGCTTCGGCGGCGGCGGCGGTGATGAGATGCGGCGGCGGCGAGATGCAGAGAGAGGAGGAGAGAAGAGAGGGCCGGGGCTTCGGCTTTTAAAGGGGGCGAGGCGGGCGGCTTGGGAGAGGGGTAAGGGCGAGGAGGAGGAGTTCGACGCGGTCACGGCGAGCGGCTGCCGTCGCGTGCAGCAGGCGGACTCCAGCGGGAGGTCGAGGAAGGGCTCGACAGGTGGGCCCCACCTGTCGGCGTCTACGGCGAAGGCGGTTCGGGCGCGTGCGTGCGGGTGCGGCCCGTAGCTGCGGTGGTGCTGGGCTGGGCCGGGAAGGCCAGTGGGCCGGTGCGGTGTGGAGCAGTGTTGGGCTTCGGCCTGGCACTGTTCGTAGAACTTTTTTTTTAAACACAGAGAAAAAAACAGAAATAACCTAAAATATTATATAGGCATATAATATATCAAAATTTGCAGAAAAATAAGCCCTACAACCTGAACAATTTACTACTATCAAATAAAATGCCCATAAAATCTAATAAATCAAAAGGTCCTACTGTTGCAATTAAAACCCAAATAAAATCATTTTTAAATACCAAAAAGAATTCAAATTCATTTATCTCCAATTTTCTGCTGTAGGGAATCATGTTACCCTATTTTTAATTTATTTTTGGAGAAAAATAATTTGAATAAAAACCAAATAACTCAATATTTGAAATTGAGTTCCAGAAATTTCAGAAAAACTTCCAACTCATATTTCCTATAATTTGAAGAAGTCATTTTATTTTCTCTCGAGGAAAATCATTGAGTTGCTTAAAGTTTCTGAACTGAAAATATTTCGAGGATGAAATTAAAAATCCTTTCAAGGCCCTTTATCATTTAAAATAAATGGAAGAAGTCATATTATCTTCACTCTAGGGTTTTGGTGTTGAAAAGAATTTGAATTCCCTCAAAGATCAAAAAGCAAAGTGAAAGTTTTGGGAAAGTCATTTTATTCCCTCTCATTTAACTTTCAAAAGTTTCGAATTTCACTCAAATTCACTCCGGACATCAAACAACAATCAAATCTATCTGTTTATTATAACATTCCAAAATTTAGAATTTTGGGATGTTACAGAACAATCAAGAATTATAGATACGTTGGAGACGTATCAAGCATCCCCAAGCTTAATTCCTGATCGTCCTCGAGTAGGTAAATGATAAAAACAGAATTTTTGATGTGGAATGCTAACCAACATAGTTTTTCAATGTAATTCTCTTAATTGTGGCATGAATGTTCAGATCTGAAAGATTCAAGACAAAAGTCTATATTGACATAAGAAATAAAAATACTTCAAGCATACTAAAAAAGCAATCGTGTCTTCTCAAAATACTATGGCTAAAGAAAGTTATCCCTACAAAATCATATAGTCTGGCTATGCTCCCTCTTCATCACACAAAATATTCATATCATGCACAACCCCGGTTTCAGCCAAGCACTTGTTTTCATACTCTATTCTTTGAAACCTTTCAACTTTCACGCAATACATGAGCGTGAGCCATGGACATAGCACTATGTGGAATATAGTGGTGGTTGTGGAGAAGACAAAAAGGAGGGAGATAGTCTCACATCAACTAGGCGTATGAACGGGCTATGGAGATGCCCATCAATAGATATCAATGTGAGTGAGTAGGGATTGCCATGCAACGGATGCACTAGAGATAAATATGTATGAGAGCTCAACAAAAGAAACTAGTGGGTGTGCATCCAAATTGCTTGCTCACGAACACCTAGGGCATTTGAGGAAGCCCATCATTGGAATATACAAGCCAAGTTCTATAACGAAAATTCCCACTAGTATATGAAAGTGACTAAACATGATACTCTCTATCATGAAGAACATGGTGCTACTTTGAAGCACAAGTGTGGAAAAAGATAGTAGCAATTGTCCCTTTTTTCTTTCCCTTTTTTTGGACCTTTCTTTTTTTTCTTTTTTTGGAGGGGCTTTATTGATTTAGCCTTTCCTCACATGGGACAATGCTCTAATAATGATGATCATCACACTTTCATTACAACTCGATATTACGACTCGATACTAGAACAAAGTATGACTCTATATGAATGCCTCCGGCGGTGTACCAGGATGTGCAATGAATCAAGAGTGACATGTATGAAAAATTATGCATGGTGGCCTGGCCACAAATATGATGTCGACTACATGATCATGCATGGCAATAAGACAATATGAAGCGTGTCATATGAACGGAACGGTGGGAAGTTGCATGGCAATATATCTCGGAGTGGCTATGGAGATGCCATGATAGGTAGATATGGTGGCTGTTTTGAGAAATATATATGGTGTATGTTTTGAGGAAGGATATATAGTGGGTGTATGGTACCGGCAAAAGTTGCGCGATACAAGAGAGGCTAGCAATGGTGGAAGGGTGAGAGTGCGTATAATCCATGGACTCAACATTAGTCATAAGAACTCATATACTTATTGCAAAAATCTACGAGTCATCAAAACAAAGCAATCAATCCATGCTCCTAGGGGGGAGGTTGGTAGGAGTTAACCATCGCGTGCCCCCGACCTCCACACAAAGGTTGACACTTTACAAATACCTCATGCTCTAACTTCGTCACATAGCGGTTCAACATATGTGCATGCTACGGGAATCACTAACCTTAACACAAATATTTCTCAATTTCATAATAACTCCACTAGCATGACTCTAATATCACTATCCTCATATCTCAAAACAGTTATCAAGCATCTAACTTCTCATCATATTCAATGCACTCAGTGTGAAAGTTTTTACTACATTGATATTGGATGTCTATCATGTGAAGACTAGTTTTATAGCCTAAGCACATTACCATGCTGTTTTAATAGACTCTCAAATGGATATAAGTGAAGCATGAGAGTTCAACAATTTCTACAAAATATAATCACCACCGTGCTCTAAAAAATATAAGTGAAGCACTAGAGCAAAAACTATTCAACCCAAAAGATATAAGTGAAGCACATAAAGTGTTCTAACAATTCCTAGGCCATATTTAACTCTCTCAAATAGGTGTGTACAGCAAGGATAATTTTGGCAAACTAACAAGCAAAGACTCAAATTATACAAGACGCTCCAAGTAAAACACATATCATGTGGTGAATAAAAATATAGCTCCGAGTATAGTTACCGATGGATGAAGACGAAAGAGGGGATGCCTTCCCAGGGCATCCCCAAGCTTAGGCTTTTGGTTGTCGTTGAATTTTACTTTGGGTGCCTTGGGCATCCCCAAGCTTAGGCCCTTGCTACTCTTTGTTCCATAGTCCATCAAAGCAATACTCAAAACTTGAAAACTTCACAACACAAAACTTAGACAAAAATCTCATGAGCTCCGTTAGTATAAGAAAGCAAACCACTACTCAAAGGTACTGCAATGAATTCATTCTTTGTTTATATTGTTGTTAAACCTACTGTAATCCAACTTCTCTATGGTTCATACTTCCCAATATTACTCATAGATGCATTGAAATAAGCAAACAACACACGAAAAACAGAATCTGTCAAAAACAGAACAGTTTGTAGTAATCTGCAGGTTTCGCATACTTCCGTAACTGCAAAAAATTCAAACGAAATTGGTAAACGTGAGGAATTTGTCTATTAATCATCTGCAAAAAAATCAACTAAATAGTACGCTCCAGTAAAATCTGATGACCATTTTAGCGAGAGCTAACGATTCTGTTTTTCACAGCAAGATCACATAAACTTCACACAAGTCTTCCCAAAGGTTCTACTTGGCACAAGCACTAAACAAAACACAAAACCACATCTAAACAGAAGCTAGATGAAATATTTATTCCTAAAAATAAGCAAAAACAAAAAATATAAAATTGGGTTGCCTCCCAACAAGCGCTATCGTTTTACGCCCCTAGCTAGGCACGATACATGATAGATCTAGGTATTGCCATCTTTAGAAGGTAATTCTTTCATTAAGCACTTGTGATTCTTAGGCACTTCTTTATCCCTATTGATAATCAAACTATTGGGTAAGAAATCAAGAAATTCTAAAGTGTCGAAAGGGTCTCTTGCGAAATTAAGAAAATTAGGGTGAACACTTATGGATTTAAGATCCGCAATTCCTTTACTAGATGTTTCACCTTTGTCTTTAGGGACATACATGAACTTAGATAATTTAGTGGTAGAAGAATTTGGAGTAGTTTTTATAGCAGAAAGAGCAGAACCCACATTAGTAATAATATCCTCAAGCTTATTGATTCTAGTAGAATCCTGATCTAGCTTTTCTTTAACTATATGGGTTCCTTTTCCTTAAGATTTTTCAGAACAACTCCTACCTTGGATCCATATTGGGTAATTTCATTATGGATTTTTCTATCCAGGTTTTCTACCAGTTCTACCATAGCAACTTTGTTTTCAATGATTTCTAACATTTGCATGACATGCTCCAAAGTTAAAACGGTCCCATTAACCATAAGTGGTGGTGAGCCAAGTAATTCGGTCATTGTATTATAAGAATCAAAAGTATGGCTACCCAAGAAATTCCCTCCGGTAATGGTATCTAAGATAAATCTATTCCACGGAGTTATGCCAACATAAAAATTACGAAGAAGCACGGAAGTGGATAGCTTCCTAGTAGATATATTTTGAGAATTGCAAGTTCTATACCAGGCATCTTTTAAGTTTTCTTCCTCCCTTTGTTTAAAGTTGGGACCTCACTCTCGGGAGTGTTGATAATGATAGGTGTGCTAGACATGATGACAAGCAAAGCAAGCAACACACAAGCAAACAAGAGGCAAGCGAACGATAAACGCACGGCAGAAGAAGGGCAAATAAAACGGCAAGGGTGAAGTGGGGGAGAGGAGCACGAGAGGAAAAAAATGTAATGCGAAGGATAAGGGTTTGTGATAGGTACTTGGTATATGACTTTTGCGTAAGCCTCCCCAGCAACGGCACCAGAAATTCTTCTTGCTACTTCTCGAGCTTGTGTTGTATTCCCTCGAAGAGGAAAGGGAGATGAAGCATAGTACCGTAAGTATTTCCCTCAGTTTTTGAGAACCAAAGTATCAATCTAGTAGGAGACCACGCGCGAGTCCCTCGCACCTGCACAAAAAAATAAGAACTTCGCAGCCAACGCGATAAGGGGTTGTCAACCCCTTTACGGTCACTTACGAAAGTGAGATCTGATAGAGATGATAGTTTGATATTTTTGGTATTTTTGGATATAAGAACAGAAAGTAAAAGCGGAAAAAGTAAAGTAGGTGTAGATTGATATGTTGAGAATAGACCCGGGGGCCAAAGTGTTCTCTAGTGGCTTCTCTCATGATAGCGATATTTTACGGCGGGTAAACAAATTACTGTCGAGCAATTGATAGAAAAGCGAATAATTATGAGACTATCTAGGCATGATCATTATATATAGGCATCATGTCCGAGACAAGTAGACCAAAATGATTCTGCATCTACTACTATTACTCCGCACATCGACCGCTGTCCAGCATGCATCTAGTGTACTGAGTTCATAAGAACAGAGTAACACCTTAAGCAAGATGACATGATGTAGAGGGATAAACTCAAGCAATATGATATATACACCATCTTTTTATCCTCGATGGCAACAATACAATACGTGCCTTGCTGCCCCGACTGTCACTGGGAAAGGACACCTCAAGATTGAACCCAATGCCAAGCACTTCTCCCATTGCAAGAACTATAGATCTAGTAGGACAAACCAAACCAATAATTCGAAGAGACTTGCAAGGATATTATAATCATACATAAAGAGTTCAGAGAAGAACCAAATATTTCTCATAGATAATCTTGATAATAAACCCACAATTCATCAGATCTCGACAAACACACCGCAAAAAGAGATTACATCGAATAGATCTCCCCGAAGACAGAGGAGAACTTTGTATTGAGATCCAAAGAGAGAGAAGAAGCCATCTAGATACTAGCTATGGACCCGAAGGTCTGTGGTAAGCTACTCACAACTCATGGTGAGGCGATGATGATGATGTAGAAGCACTCCGTGGAAGATCCCCCCTCCGGCGGAGCTACGGAACAGGCCCCAAGATGGGATCTCACGGGAACAGAAGGTTACAGCGGTGGAACTAGGGTTTTATGTGTTGTTCTGATGGTTTTGGGGTACGTAGGTATATATAGGAGGAAGGAGGGCACCGGGGGCCATACGTGGGACCCACGAGGCAGGGGAGCGCCCTAGGGGGGCGCCCCCACCCTCGTGGGCACCTCGTAGACCCTACTCTATGGTTCTCAAGTCTCCCGTGCGTGATTTTCTCCAAAAATATCTCTCCCGAAGGTTTCATTCCGTTTGGACTCCGTTTGATATCCCTTTTGTGTAAAACCCTGAAACAGGCAAAAAGCAGCAATCTGGACTGGGCCTTTGGGTTAGTAGCTTAGTCCCAAAAATAATATAAAAGTGTATGACAAAGCCCATTAAACATCCAAAACATCATAAATAATAGCATGGAACAATAAAAAATTATAGATACATTGGAGACGTATCAAGCAACAACAAGCACTCGGGTGGTCGTGGATTTTCCCACCCACCGTACCCAAGCAACCAGTCCAAGTCTCAGTTCCAAGCTCCAAGACCAAGCGGTCCTTATCATCTGCCTCTTTCTGAAGTTACTTGCAACAAGTGTGGCCAGAAGGGTCACAATGCAAACAAGTGTACTCAAAGGCGCCTTCCGCCTCCTCCACCTGTCAGCAATGCTATTGTCAAGCACAATTCCGAGTATGCAAGAGTGAATTTGATGAATGCAGCTCAAGCAGAGAATTCTTCTGATGCGATAATTGGTAATCTTCCAGTTAACTCAATTCCTGCAAAAGTTTTGTTTGATTCTGGTGCATCAATGTCCTTCATTTCAAAAACCTTTTGCATCCAAGCATGAAGTTCCACTCCAAGAGCTGCTAACGTCTCTAACTATGGTCTCACCGGGAATACAAATGAATTCTCGCTACATGGCTCCGGACATATCTATTCATATGGGTGATTACAATTTTCTAGTTTCCCCGATTGTTCTCTGTAACTCTGACATTGATCTTATTCTTGGGATGGATTGGCTCTCCAAGCATGATGCAAATATTGATTGCGAAAACAAGGAGGTCAAGCTAACTCATCCAGACGAAGACGTGATTATCTCTGCAGCTTGAGACAACACAATCAGGCTATTCTCTCTCAATGACAAGGGCGAGATTAATGACATTTCTCAGATTCCGGTGGTTTGTGAATATGAGGATGTATTCCCTGAAGATCTTCCAGGCATGCCTCCCAACCGTCCAGTTGAATTCGTCATTGAACTTGAACGTGGTACCGAGCCAGCATGTCGGCGTCCATACAAGCTTTCTCCTGATGAGTTGAAGGAGATGAAGAAACAACTTGATGAGCAATAACGAATGGGTCTAATCAGACCAAGTACTTCTCCTTGGGGCCATGGTGTTCTATTTGTCAAGAAGAATGATGGCACGGAACGCCTTTGCATTGATTACCGGCCATTGAACAGGCAGACAATAAAGAATAAGTACCTGCTCCCCAATATCAATGAATTGTTCGAGCAGCTCAAAGGAGCAAAGGTTTTCTCGAAGCTCGATCTCCGGATGGGTTACCATCAGATTCGTATGTGTGAAGAGGATATTCCAAAGACCGCATTCAGGACAAGCTATGGCTCCTACGAATACACGGTCATGTCTTTCGGGCTTGCAAATGCTCCACCCACCTTCTCTCGGATGATGCACTTCATATTCAACCCCTACACCAATGAATTCGTTCTCGTCTATCTGGATGATATTCTGGTATTCTCCAAGAATGAAGAAGAACACGCCAAACACCTCCGTTTAGTCCTTGACAGGCTCCGTGAGCACCAGTTCTATGCGAAGTTCTCCAAGTGTGAATTCTGGCTTGATAAAGTCCTCTATCTTGGCTATATCATCTCTGCCGAGGGCATTTGTGTTAACCCCGAGAAGGTTGAAGCTATTGTCAACTGGGAACCTCCGCAGAATGTCAAACAACTCCGAAGTTTCCTCAGTCTCGCAAGCTATTGCAGAAGGTTCGTTGAGAACTTCTCCAAGATTGCCAAGCCTCTCTCCAACCTGTTGCAGAAGAATGGCAAGTACTCGTGGACTCCTGATTGTGATGTGGCATTCAATACCCTCAAATAAAAGCTCATTTCTGCTCCGGTTCTTACTCCTCCGGCTGAGTCCAAATCTTATGAAGTCTTTTGTGATGCTTCATTGCAAGGTCTTGGTGGTGTTCTCATGCAAGACAAGAAGATCGTTGCATACACTTCACGTCAGCTTAAACCAAATGAGAAGAATTGCCCCACACATGATCTTGAGCTAGCAACAGTTGTTCATGCCTTGATCACGTGGAGACACCTTCTGTTGGGCAGAAAAGTGGACATGTTCACCGATCACAAGAGATTGAAGTACATCTTCACCCAGCCAAACCTTAACCTTCGCCAGACTCGTTGGGTTGAGATGATTCAAGAGTATGATCCAATCATTGAGTATACTCCTGGCAAGGCAAATGTCATTGCAGATGCCTTGAGCAGAAAGGCTTATTGCAACAGTCTCCTTCTCAAACCGTTCCAACCTGAACTTTGTGAATCATTCAGGAAGCTCAACCTCCAAGTTGTTCCGCAAGGATTCCTTGTCAACCTTCAAGTTGCTCCTACCTTGGAAGATCAAATCCATGAGGCCCAACTCAGTGATGCTATGGTGCAGAAAGTGAAACATGGTATTGCAAAGGGTAATCCCAAGTACAAGTGCTATCGCATTGATGAGAGAGACACTTTGTTCTTTGAGGACAGAATTTTGGTTCCCACAGGTGATCTCAGAAAGCTCATAATGAACGAAGCACATGACTCACTCCTCTCGATACAGCCAGGAAGTTCCAAGATGTACCATGATCTTAAGCAATCATATTGGTGGACTCGCATGAAAAGGGAGATTGCCCAATTCGTGAACAAATGTGATGTCTGCTGAAGAGTGAAAGCATAGCATCAACGTCCAGCCGGACTCCTTCAACCTCTACCTATTCCCGAGTGGAAATTCGATCACATTGAGATGGATTTCGTCACCGGTTTTCCCAAGTCCAAGAGAGGAAATGATGCTATCTTTGTGGTGATTGACAAGCTCACTAAAGTGGCTAATTTTCTTCCAGTCAAAGAACCCATCAACGCAGCTCAGCTGGCAGAGCTGTACACCTCCAGAATTGTCTCTTTGCATGGCATTCCTCAAGAGATATCCTCAGACCGTGGAAGCTTGTTCACTTCCAAGTTCTGGGATTCCTTTCAGTCAGCCATGGGCACCAATATTCGCTTCAGCACTGCATTTCACCCTCAGACTAGTGGTCAAGTCGAAAGAGTGAACCAAATCCTTGAAGATATGCTCAGAGCTTGTGTCATCTCCTTCGGTATGAAATGGGAAGATTGCCTTCCATTTGCCGAATTATCCTACAATAACAACTTCCAAGCAAGCGCAGGCAAAGCACCGTTTGAAATTCTCTATGGCAGAAAGTGTCGTACCCCTCTCAACTAGTCCGAGACTGGTGAACGTCAACTCCTTGGAAATGATTTGATCTCATAAGCCGAAGAAATGTGCAAAGTCATACGTGAGAATCTCAAAGCCGCGCAATCGCGCCAAAAGACCTACTATGACGGCAAGCATCGTGACTTGGCTTTCGACATTTGTGATAATGTGCATCTCCATGTTTATCCCATGAAGGGCACTCAGAGGTTCAGTATCAAGGGAAAGCTTGCTCCAAGATATGTGGGCCCTTTCAAGATTCTTGGCAAGAGAGGTGATCTAGCCTACCAACTCGAACTTCCCTCCAACTTTGCAAATGTGCACGATGTGTTTCATGTGTCACAACTCCGCAAGTGCTTCAAGACGCCTGAACGCACCATTCCTTTCGAGGAGATTGATCTTCAGCAAGACTTGTCTTATCGTGAGCACCCCGTTAATTGCTATCCTTGAAGAAACTGAGCGCAAGACCCGCAACAAGTCCATCAAATTCTTGAAAGTGAAGTGGTCACACCATACCGACCGAGAAGCTACATGGGAACGAGAAGATCTTCTCCGTTCCGAGTATCCTGTCTTCTTTCAGTCCTAGATCTCGGGATGAGATCTTTTTGTTGTGGAGGAGAGTTTGTAACACCCCGGATATAACATTCCATTTATGGCAATATAGTCTTCATTGACTTCATCAATTCCATTCTGGGCTCTTCCTTCATTTCGTGTTTCTTCGTTTTGCCTTGTGCGTGTGTGCATATCTTCCATGTCATGTCATCATGTGCATTGCATTGCATTCGTGTTGTCACTTGCACCCGGTCATGCTCGTCTCTTCCCGTTGTCCGTTTCGAGTTCCAACACTCACACACATGCCGGTGGCACCTCCGACTCCTTCTTTCGTATGTGGCCATGGAATATTCTCGGAATGAGGTGAGACTTGTCGTACGTTGTTGTTTTAGTACGTGTAGGCCCCTGTCAAGTTTCGTCGCGTTTGGAGGTCGTTTGATACTCCAACGGTTAACCTCGTGGGCTGAAAGCTCCTCTTCCTTTTGGCCCAACACCCCTCCACAACAGCACACTAACCCAGCACAACCACTTCCATCCTCTCGGTTGTCAAATCGTGATCGTGTGGGCGAAAACCGCTCCTCATTTGGAGTCTCCTAGCTCCCTCTATCTATAAAAACGTCCACCACGTCCAAATTTGGGATGAAACCCTAGCCTCCTCCTAGCTCCAGCCCCGCCTAGGAATCCGCGCAGGGCGGACGTGTCCGCTCCGCGCCGGACAGCCCGTGCCCGCCAGATCCCGCCGATGCCGCTCCGCGCGGGCCCGTGAGGCCCAAGGCCGGCCCCCGCGGCCCACTTCGCCTCCGCCGCCGCCCGCTCCCAGCCGCGACTCCCGCCTCACGCCGCCTCCCGTCACTGTCGTCCAGCGCGACCGCCGCCGGCCCAGACCTCACCGGGCCGCTGCGCCACTCCGGCCGCCGGCGCCGCCACTCCCCGCCGCCGCGCGCACTCCACCACCGCCGCCAACCGCCGCGGACCGCCCCCGGCCCAAGCTCCGCACCACCGCCCCGACCTGCCTCTGCCCCGCTGGAACTCCGGCCCACCACCGCCGCCGGCCGCCGTCTTCTTCAACTCCGGCCACCGGCGGCCCGATCCGATCCGGATCCGGGGGTGGATCAGATCCACCACCCCCGCGATCCAAATGCCTCAGCCCGTCCCGGATCTCCCCGTCCCGGAATCCCTCCGTCCTGCGTTGACTTTTCACGAAGGTAAAAATTCCACTAAGTTCCTGATCCACGTAAATTTGTTGTCTCCTTCAGCATGTGATAAATTTGTGCTCGTAGCTCCGTTTTGCGCATGTGATATATCGAAATGTTCGTCTCGACATGCTCTACATGTTAGCATCAGTTTCATGCATGATAGGGATCATCTAGGTGGATTAATCTTCGTGACAAGAGTGCATCGTGATGAAACTGTTTCAGCACTTGTTGTCTGTGTAAATTTGTTGGCGTGTTCGTGGGCTAGTAACTTTGTGCATGTTGGTCCAAATGGGGTGAATGATATGTCCAGATTTTCATTGTGAAGTGCTCTACATGATGGTTGCTGTAGCATTCATGTTAGGTGTCATATTGCCATGTTTATCCCTGTTGCAAAAGTGCATTTGGCTGATAAGTTTCTGAACTTGTTATGAGATGATATTTTGTCTTGGTTGTGTATATTAATCCATGTGTCATATGAGCTAGGTGTCAACATGAGTTTTGCTCTTGGGAATTTGCTCTACATGATAGATTCATTTTCATGCCATGATATGATATGTCTTGAGATGAGTGCATCAAGCTTGTTAACATGCCATCGTAATGTTAAATTTCTGCTAAGTGTGAATCTATTAATTTTTATGCCATGTTTCCATGATGCCATCATGATTGTTGTGCATGTTTAGAGTTGTCCAAAGGGTGTTCCTTGAAGTATATGTTATGCTCTAGCTATACATGCACTTGTTTGCCATGAGGAGTGTCGGTGTACAAAAAGAGGGGTACACTTTTTGTACCCCTATGACTATGCACGGGCAGTCTGAGCCACGGGAACCACCACACCAAGCACAGCAGGGGAGGTGAGCCAAGGTAAGACCGAAGCTCGATGGAACTAGAGCAACGCCAAGAACAAGACCACAAAGAGCAAAGGGACGAAGCGGCTTCCCCCAGCAAGATCCTTGCCGGGAGCCAGTTTCAGCAGCCCTGGCAAGATCCTTGCCGGGGCCGGCTCTGGCAGCCCCGGCAAGACCCTTGCCGCGGCAGCTCGCCCCACGCCTATAGAGCGGATCACCCTTGAGTCCACTGCCCCCGTGGGGCAAGGATTCGGGAGATATCCCCGTGGTGGCATGCAGGTCTTTGTGAAGACATTCAAGGACAGATACACATACTAAGAGGACGACGACCCTTGGCGGGATCCTAGCCAAGGAGGACCGCAAGGCCTCCGGCAAGCACCTTGCCGGGGATGACAGCAGGCGCCGCGGCAAGACCCTTGCCGGGGCCCCGGCAAGGCCCTTGCCGAGGACACCAACAGGGCCACCGTCAGGCCCGCACCAACTGAGTTTCCACCGCCCCATGCAGCTGCCGACCCAACCAGCTGGGCAGGCTCCTGCGCGGCAACATGCAGATCTTCGTGGAGACCCGCCGTTGCGCCACCTCAGCTGCCTGCCTGCCTACATGGCACCTCAGGCACCGCTGGCCAGGGGCGTGTGTCAACACAAGGAGGAGCGGCGACGGACAAGACGGGCGTCTCCCTTCGTCCCCGATAAAGCGAGGACACCTAAGCTAAGTGCATTAAATGTGCCTTGTCCTGTAATGCGAGGGATAATCTCGCATCACTATACCCTTTCCACCTCCTATGTGCCACTGTGGCAACCCCTTTTTCCTATAAAAGGAGGCCCGAGGCGACCAGGAGAAGGATTTGGCTTTTTAGAACTCCTCACGACTCGGCTTTTGGAGCTCCTCACTAGCTGAAGAACACAAACATATAATCCACCAAAGCAGGAGTAGGGTTTTACACATCTTTGCAGCCTGAACCTGGGTAAAGGAACCGTGTGCTAACTGTTAGATCCCCTCTTCTCTCAACCCCGCGCCCCGCAACCGTAGTAGGGATTCTTGTGATCCCATAGGTGTCGATCCAAATATACCGACATCTTTGGCGCGCCAGGTAGGAGGCATAGTCGTGAGAATCGGCTCTAGCAGTTGGCTCGACGCTCTCTCGTCTTCGTGGCCCTTTGAGAAGGAAGGAGGCCGGAAGATCTGCGCTCGAGCGGGTACAAATAGAAGCTAAGTTACATCGAACCCTGGATATTTCTATCCTATTACTTAAAGTTGTTATCCTCGGAGCTGTCGTTCTTTGTGCAAAAAGAAACCTGCACGCAAATGGGGCCCTTCCCGATCGGCAACGCCTTTGCTCTGTTTCGAGTCTGCTCAACAGTTCAAACGGCTGCGTTGGAAACGGTAGGGTAGCCTTCCGCAATTGGCAAGGCTCTCGACTCTGACTCGAGTCAACCTGGATAGTTCGAGCGGCTTCGTTAAGGGCGGCAAGGTGGCGGACCCGGCAGCACGCTCGCCCAGCAGGCCAATGGGGACCCGTCCCCAAGACGCCGCCTTGGGTTTTTTGCGCCGGCAAGCCTACCCATTTAGCGTAGGGTGGACACACAAAGAGGCAGCAAACAGGAAAATAACATGCATAATTCCAAAAATATTTCAAAGTTATATTACATCATGTCATCGCTGCGGTTCTAACTAAAGATAAAATTTGTCTTGGTCATGAACCCGCAGCGGCGAAGAAGAGCGGGATGCCTAATCCCGGCGCTGGCCCTCCACCCTCTTGATTTCGTCGATGCGACTGATGACGGGCTTGATGCGCTCCTTGAGCACCGTGAGGTCAGCATCCTCCGGCAAGCTGTCCATCGCAGCTTCGAAGTCGAGGGCGGGGTTCCAAAACGCCATCTTGGTGAGGACCTTGGTCATGACCGCCCGACAAAGCCGCCGGGCCTCCCCGGCGAGCGTGGCCGTTCTGTTGGAGTGAAGATCAGCCAATGCACCGAGGACGCCCTCGAAGGACAGGGTCAGCTTGGCGTTGACGGACCCACTCCACTAAGGGGCATACCTTCGTTTGGCATCCCCATGAGGGCCAACTACGAGGTAACCGTGCCGGCGATGTCCTCCAGCCGGCTGATCCATCCGTTCTCGCCCGCCACGTATTCTTGGTGGGAGGCGCCCTCGTCCACCTGCAGCTGCTTCTCCTCCTCCAGGCTCTTGGTCAAGGCCTCCTCCCAAGCCGAGCTCTCCGACAACATCTTCTTGAGATTCTCCAGCCTCAGCTTGAGATCTCTGATGGAGTCTTGCGCCTCGGAGAGCTCCCCAGCCCTACTGATGACCGCTCCCTGCGCCTCTGTCAGGGCGCAGTTGAGCCTGTTCTTTTCGTCGGACAGCTTGAGGGTATGCTCCTTCAGCTCATCCCGTTCCACCTCCAGCTCTTGCACCTTGCCGGCATGGGCCAGAGCTTGGGTATCGAGTGCCTCTTTGTGCCTCTGCCCCAGCTCACGAGTCCGCCGCTCGACAAGGGCCTTAAGCTCCTCATCCTTGCCGCGGAGCGTTGCGGCAAGCTTCGCCTCACGCACGGAGAGGTCTTCCTCCTGGGAATCGAGGGCGGCTTGATGCTGGTTCCGGGCGGCCGCAGCCGCGGCAGCCAAGTTCGCCGCCTCTTCCTGGGCCTTCTCGACGTCAGACATCTTCATGACGAGCTCTGCGTCACGCTTGGCCAATTCTTCTTGGAAGGCCCTCTGCTCCTCGCGGGACTGGTGGAACCAGGTTTGCTCCTCAGCGACGCGCGCCTGGAAGTCCACCTGTGCCTCGTCCACCGCTGCCATCCTGGACTTAACCTTGTCTAGGCGGGCGCGGTAGAGCGCTTGGAGCTTCCAGAAATTGGCCCCCATGGCCCGAAAGAGCTGCCCTTCTGGAGAGCCATCACCGCCGACTCCCGGTTCTTCAACAACCTCAAGCCCGGTGGTGGCAAGCACCTCGACGTCGAAGGTTTCCCCTCCGGCAGGCGCTCGGGAGCTTGACGCCCCTGCAAGATGGACGAAGAGATCGTCACCCAACTTCAGATACCTACCGGGGCCCGAGGTTGTGGAGGAAGAAGGCTGATCATCAATCGCCTCTTCCTCGGATGTGGCCTTGCCGGTCTCCCCGGCAAGCCCACCGCCGGCACCCTCGGCGGCGCCCTTGGCGGCATCCTCAGTGGCCTTGTCCGCGGCGGCCCCGGTAGAGTCCTTGGCGGCCTCCTCGGCGACGATCTTGTCGGCCTCCGCCGCGGCCTCCGCCGCGGCCTCCTCGGCAACTTCCTCGATGACGGCGTCCACATCCTCCACATCTGTTGAAGGAGGGCCTAGGCAGTGATGGGGATGATGAAGCCAAGAAAAAGGATAAGGGAAAAGCAAAGACAGAAGACAGGCGACTCACCAGTGCCGGGCTGTGAAGCGGAAGCCCCCTCCCCGCCGGCGTCCGGCGCCGTGGCAGAGCCACCAGCGCCCAAGTTGCCCTCTTCCTCCATGCGTGTGGGATCCATGCTTGGTGCCCTTGCCGGGGACGCCCCTCACGGCGGCGTGGTCGATGGGGGTGGTGCGTTGGGGTAGCCCCCTGCGGCTCCTCATGCTGCTGCTCCCGTCCTACAAAACCGGCAAGGTCAGCACCATAGCACCAAACACCTACTGCATGTCGAGCGAGAAGAGGATGATTAACTTAAGATGGGGGCTGTGCCGGGGGCTGCCGTCTGGGCTGCTCAACACCACCAGTGGTGTCCCTGAAGCCCCAGCCGAGGGCTGGCTGCTCGCCGAAGCCTTGGCCCTCTTTATCCTCTGGGCCAACGTCTCTGCGTCCCTGAAGAAGCAAGAACAAATCAAGATGAGTGGCATGGTTCAGGAGGATGGAAATGGCAGTAAGGAACGGAATACTTACTCGTCCTCCATCTCCTCCTCCTCCGCCGCTTTCCTCTTCCTCTTCGGGCTGAGAGGCCCGAGATCGAAGGGGAACTCCGTGTCGCCATCCGAGTCGACGTCTGCCGGGGGAGGCGAAGAAGGGGGCGGAGTTTGTGCACGCCTAGACGGAGAAAGGGCTGTCGCCTTCTTCTTCTCGGCGGCCTTCGTCGACCTCCTCGCCGCCGTGGCCCTCGTGTGGCGCCTGGACCCCTCCAGGGCCAATTGAGGCTGCGCAGTGTTGCCGGGCCGGACCGGCTCGCCGGAACAGGCCCGCCGCAGGACTCGCCCTCTTCCCCTGGCTGGCGTCGGGCCGGCCGCCGCGTCCTCCTCCGACGACGACTCGTCGGCCGCGTCTTCGACCAGCGGAGCTTCGGTGCCGGCGCTGCTAGCCTCTCCGGCGGCCGCCGCCCACTGGGCGAGCTCCTCCTCCTCCACAGCCGTGGCGTCTTTGTCTTCCATACCCCCGGCGCTGCCGGCCTCCATGACGATCTACGCCTCCCTCGCCCTAGCGGCGATGTAGTCCAGCTCCTCCTGGGTGGTGTCCCTAACAAGCCACTTCTCGGCGTCAGGCTTGACGCACATCTCGACCAGAGTGTCGAAGAATTGTTGCACGACCTCGTCCGCCGGCTCCTGCCAGCTCGGGATGGGGCCGTGTGCGTTGCATTCCGGCATCATGGCGACAATCTCGGACTGGCGCGAATTGTTGCACAGCGGGACCACCCCCGCTGGCGGCTTGAAGAGCTGCCCCTTGACGGCCTTGTCGGCCTTTGCGGCAGCCTTCGCGGCCCTGCCGGTCCGTTCTACCTCGCCGTCGCGACCCACATCAAGCTGGAAGAGCCGCTGGGAGAAATGGGCGTGTCCCATCACTGTGAGGTTGTGGTCGAGGCCAGGGCGAAGCCGCATGACGTCAGCCGGGTTCCTAAAGAGCTAGGCTGGGCTCCCCTTGTTGTGCAACGGGGTGATCCGACGGTGAATGAAGTCCGCCCCGATCATCTCAAGGGTGAGCCCGGCCTGGGCGAGCCGGTGGATCCTGGTGGCGGCGACGGTGAGCGTCCCGTCGGCGGCATCGACGTCACCCCAGTCGCTGCCACAGACCGGCGGCACCCGGCGGACCCTGCAGAACGTTGGCGGCTCATCTTCTTCAATCCAGCACCATCGGCCGCGCCATTCATCCCACCTCTCCTTCACGGCGCCCTCTGGGTACGCTCCCTTGGATCTCGGAATCCAGGTGATGCATCCAGAGACGGCACCTCCGGGCTGGATCCGAGGGGTGAAATAGTGGCGGAAGAGCGCCGTGTTGGGTAGCACCCCTACGAAGCCTTCGCAAAGGTGCGCGAAGAGAGCCATGCACGCCACCGCATTCGGTGTAAAATCCAAGAGGCGGAAGCCAAAGGTGTGCATGACATCACAGAAGAAATCGGAGAAGGGGGGACACAACCCGCAAGAAAAGTAGTCGACGAAGAAGGGGTACCGATTTGGGCCAGGTTCGGCGCAAGCAGCCGGAACGACGCGCGTTGCCGGATGACCCAAGTTCTTTCCCCCCCCCCCCGTCTCCACCCCCAAAGGGGTTTGAAGGCAGCCCGGAGCTCGTGGACATCGACCGACAACGGGATGAAGAAAGCATCCTTTGTCCGGTCCTCCGGTGCCCTTGGCGGGTTTGGACGCCATGGCGGCTGAGTTGGAGGGCTGAGGGAGGGGGATGGTGAAGCAACGGCGGCAGGCGATGGCAGAGGCTTCGGAAGGAAGGAAGAAAGGGAACAGCGACTCAGAGATTGGAAGAGGCGCGAGGAAAATGGAGGAAGTGAGCAGCGCGCCCGTGGTTATTCCTTCTTATGGGGGGGACGCGGGCCGCCTCCTTTCGCATTTACTATGACATGACGCATGCCTGCGGAAACCGCCCCACGCATGCCGCCCACGTCACGCACGCCCCTCCACCCCGCGCCATGCGCGCGGGTCGTGGGAGGCGCAGCGCGCGGAAAATCTTAACACGGTGAGAACCGCCCCGCCTGCCCGCGCACCGTTCTGGGCCTAGCCCAACAACGCGTCGCGCTTATGTGTGGCCCAGGCCCGGGGGATCCTGTCGGTGTACAAAAAGAGGGGTACACTTTTTGTACCCCTATGACTGTGCACGGGCAGTCTGAGCCATGGGCACCACCACACCAAGCACAGCAGGGGAGGTGAGCCAAGGTAAGACCGAAGCTCGATGGAACTGGAGCAACGCCAAGAACATGACCACAAAGAGCAAAGGGACGAAGCGGCTTCCCCAGACAAGATCCTTGCCGGGAGCCAGTTTCAGCAGCCCTGGCAAGATCCTTGTCGGGGCCGGCTCTGGCAGCCCCGGCAAGACCCTTGCCGCCGCGGCTCGCCCCACGCCTACGGAGCGGATCACCCTTGAGTCCACTGCCCCCATGGGGCAAGGATTCGGGAGATATCCCCGTGGTGGCATGCAGATCTTTGTGAAGACATTCAAGGACAGATACACACCCTTGGCGGGATCCCAGCCAAGGAGGACCGCAAGGCCTCCGGCAAGCACCTTGCCGGGGATAACAGCAGGCGCCGCGGCAAGACCCTTGCCGGGGCCCCGGCAAGGCCCTTGCCGAGGACACCCGCACGGCCACCGTCGGGCCCGCACCAACTGAGTTTCCACCGCCCCATGCAGCTGCCGACCCAACCAGCTGGGCAGGCTCCTGCGTGGCAACATGCAGATCTTCGTGGAGACCCGCCATTGCGCCACCTCAGCTGCCTGCCTGCCTACATGGCACCTCAGGCACCGCTGGCCAGGGCGCGTGTCAACACAAGGAGGAGCGATGACGGACAAGACGGGCGTCTTCCCTCGTCCCCGATAAGGCGAGGACACCTAAGCTAAGCGCATTAAATGCGCCTTGTCCTGTAATGCGAGGGACAACCTCGCATCACTGTACCCTTTCCACCTCCTCTGTGCCACTGTGGAAACCCCTTTTTCCTATAAAAAGGAGGCCCGAGGCGACCAGGAGAAGGATTCGGCTTTTTAGAACTCCTCACGACTTGGCTTTTGGAGCTCCTCACTAGCTGAAGAACACAAACATATAATCCACCAAAGCAGGAGTAGGGTTTTACGCATCTTTGCGGCCCGAACCTGGGTAAAGGAACCGTGTGCTAACTGTTAGATCCGCTCTTCTCTCAACCCCGCGCCCCGAAACTGTAGTAGGGATTCTTTTGATCTTATAGGTGTCGATCCAAATATACCGACAAGAAGTGGCTGTAGCTTGTTGTTTTCATGCTCTCAAGATGCTATAAAATGTTTCTGTCAGCATGTTATCAACAAGTTCAGTTTTGTCACGAGTATAGTTAGTGTTATATGCATCCTATGAGCATGTTCTTGCCATGAGTAGCTTCTCAAATATGTCTTCTTGCTGTTGGTTATCTTCACATGCCATGCTATGCTTTGAGTTGAGTTGCACAAGCTTGCAAACATGCCTACTCGTTGTATTTTCTGCCATGCCCAGTTTTTCTCTAAGTCTGGTTAAACTTGTTGCAACTTGCCATGCTTGTTTAATTGTGTTCCAGTAAGTTTTTGGGTGTGCTCTAAGTTCATGCTTGTTAAGTATCATGTCTATTTCACATCCATGCCTTTTGTATTCATGATTGAATGATGTAGCATATTTATTTCTTGCTCCAAAGATGCCATGTTGATGTAAACTATAGTTTTCCATTTGCAAACCGTGCATCCGTTTCCGGTGATCTTTATATCGATTTCAACCGAAATCTTCCAATCTATCCAGTGGTTTGCTTGGTTACCTAAGATGAGGCCATTTCCTTCATCTTCTCCTTAGGCTAAAGAGCATCCTCAGGCATACGCACATCATACTTGCATTCCATGACATGACTTGCATCATGTTGATATTGCATTGCACCGTGTTTGATATTGTGCCGTTGTTGTGCTCTTGTGTTGGGTAGAGCCGGGAGCCGATACCAAGTTCGAGGATCTTGTCGAGACTGAGTTCGAGGAGCCGTCTTACCATTCCACCAACGACTTACCATGCAAAATGACCGTTGCCCGATATCACCTCTATCTTTGCCTATGCTAGTTGTCTTGCTCTTTAGATTGCCTCGATACCTATTCCTGTTTGTCAGCCTCATATTGTTGCCATGAAACACTCTAACCGCCTTCCTAGCAAAACCGTTGATTGGCTAAGTATGCTTGCTCAGCCCCTCTTATAGCGTTGCTAGTTGTAGGTGAAGATTGAAGATCGCTCCATGATGAACTTGTTTATTGGGATAACACAATATATATCTATGTTAATCAATGCACATATATATTGGCAATGGGTGGAAGGCTTGGCCTTCTACTTGGTGTTTTGTTCCACTCATGCCACCTTAGGACCCGATAAACCGGTGTTATGTTCCTTAATTTTTGCGTTCCTAACACGGTTGGGGTTTATGGCCCCCCCTTGATATTTTGCACTGCTTAAAGCTTTTCCAACAAGGCCCAACCTTGGTTTTACCATTTTTCATAACTAAATAACTTGCATAGGGACTTTCCGGACCCCGAGGACTTAATTTTACAACTCGGGCCAGTGCTCCTCATGAGTGTTGGTCCAAACCTATCAACCGCCGGTGGCCGCCAGGGGCAACTCTGGTATTTTGGCCTACCGGAAGTTTGGACAATCCGATCGTCGCCTGAGATGAGATACGCACGGCTCTTATCAGGGTGTTGACACGTCGGGAGGCTTTGCTAGATTAGTTTTACCTTTGTCGAAATATCTTGAGCACGGGATTCCGAGAATACTTGGGTCTTCCCACTTTGGAGTTGCGACTCCGCAGATCGTGAGCTTGTGATCGGCTAAGTAGGGATACCCCTGCAGGGTTTGATCTTTCGAAAGTCGTGCCCGCGGTTATGTGGCAGATGGGAATTTGTTAATATCCGGTTGTAGATAACTTGGCACCATATCCTTAAGAATACACTACCTGTGTGAGTAACCGTGATGGTCTCTTTCCGAAGAGTTTCGGGAAGTGAACACAGTGGGGTTATGTTTGACCGTGAGTAGCTAGGGTCACTTCTTAATCAAATTGGAGATCGTTGGCACATGTTCTCATCTCGCTCTGAACTCATAAGTTAGTTGCTTAGTGCTACTGCAAACACTTTACTACCCTTCACACCTGAGGCTTTGCTAGTTTTGATACTCGGGAATGGGATTGCTGAGTCCTTGTGGCTCACAGATTACTACACACATCAGATACAGGTACCGCTGAGGACGATGCAGGAGATGGATCAGAACTTCAGTGGGAGTTCGATGAAGAGCGTGGTCGTTACTATGTTTCGCATCCCGAATATCAGTAGTGCTTCCTACTAGGGGCGATCAGGCCTTGTGTTTATGGTATCTTTCTAGTGCAGATTTCGTTCGTAGTCGAACCCTGTGTTATTTGGATGATGTATGCTATTGTATTCATTGTGTGATGTGGCGAGTCTAAGCCAACTATCTTTTACAATTTCATCCCTGAATTTTACATGAGATGTGCAAAGATACCATACTTGAGATCATTCTAGTATGCGCTTATGTCTTTAAGTCGTGCCTCGACACGTAGGAGACATAGTCGCATACTGGGCATTACACCTGGCCCAACTACAGGTTGTGTTTATAGTCGTATGCATGCCGCTGTGGCCCAGTAGGCGGGCTTTTTTATTTAGTTTTTTTTCTTTTCTGCTTTATTTATTTTCTTTTATTTATTTCTGAGCTGTTTTTTGATGTATTTAGAGTTTCTTTGTGAATATTTTTGCTTTAGGTACAGAAATTACAATCTTTCTGTTAGTGCCAGTAGTTTTCAAATTTGAATAGTTTAGAATTATTTGAAATTTGTGTGAATCACTAGTTTGTGAATAACTTTACTTTAAAAATATATTTTTCGGTGATTCTTTTTTCTTATGTTTAATACTAGTGTGTTTTATCATTATATTCATTTTGGCAATACTTAGGTTATTTAAAAAATGAAATGCCTTTTGTAACAAATGAGTTTTCGTCTGAAACCCTGATACTTCGAAAGAGATTGTCCATTTTGTACACGAAGTGCATCTAGTTTTTGCCATAACCCTCTCTACTTTTTTGCACATGCTACGTGGGTGAAATGATGATACCATGACAACTTTCAATCTTTTCAGAGTTCACTTGTAGTGCTTTTCAATTTCAGGGTCATTTAGCTCAAAAATCAGTAAATGCATGAAAAATACCAAATGAAGTCACAAAGGGTTGAAAATTGATGATATGGCTTTGAATGGTGCATTTTGAACACACAAAAAGTCTGGAGTTCAAATAAGTTCAAAAAAATGAAATGCCTTTGTAACACATTAGTTTTCGTTCGAACCACTGATACTTCAAAAGAGATTGTCCATTTTGTACACAAAGTGCATCCAGTTTTTGCTGTCACCCTCTCTTCTTTTTTGCACATTCTATGTGCGTGAAATGATGATACCATGCCAACTTTCAACTTTTTCAGAGTTCATTTGTACTGCTTTTCAATTTCAGGGTCATTTAGCTAAAAAATCAGTAAATGCATGAAAAATAGCAGATGAAGTTAGAAAGGGCTGAAAGTTGATGACGTGGCTTTGAATGGTGCATACTGAACGCACCAGAATTCTGGGTCATTTAGCTCTATACCAAAATCAGTAAATGAGCTGAAAATAGCAAATGAAGTCAGAAAGGTACACGTTTGTCGGTACACGTTTGTCCGAAGCACAGAAGTACACATTTCAAATTCCAAGACACATAAGCACCCTAACTATTACAAAGATTCCCTACGGTTTGTCCAAAGTGGGACTTTCCAGATATACAAGTCCGGAAACTCACTAGAGAAGAAAGTGATGACAGCGAAGCCGATCACGTCCGAGAGTGGGATCTTTGGGTGTGAAACTTTTTCTTCGCGCGTGTCCCTTTGCGCCGTAACCATGGACAATCTTCATCATTCAACTGGATGCTCGGGTCAATATTCACTGTGAATGGAGCAATTTCATCAAACTTTTCATAATCTTCTGACATGTCTGTCTTGTCATCCACTCCCACAATGTTTCTTTTCCCAGAAAGAACTATGTGGTGCCTTGGCTCATCATAGGATGTATTCGCTTCCTTATCTTTTCTTTTTCTCTGCTTGGTAGACATGTCCTTCACATAGAAAACATGCGACACATCATTGGCTAGGACGAATGGTTCGTCTGCGTACGCAAGATTGTTGAGATCCACTGTTGTCATTCCATACTGCGGGTCTTCCATTACCCTGCCTCCTCTCAGATTGACCCATTTGCACCGAAACAAAGGTACCTTCATACCACTTCCATAGTAAAGTTCCCATATCTCCTCTATGTAACCATAATATGTGTCATTTCCCCTCTTGGTTGCTGCATCAAAGCAGACACCACTGTTTTGGTTGGTGCTCTTCTTATCTTGGGCGATCGTGTAAAATGTATTCCCATTTATCTCGTGCCCTTTGAAAGTCATTATATTCAAAGATGGTAACTGGGACAACAAGTACAGGTCATCTTCAATAGCAGCGTCATGCATGGCATGTGTCTGCAACCAACTGGCGAAAGTCCCCATTTGTTCACGTGTAATCCAGTCGTCAGACTGCTCCGGGTGTTTAGAGCGTAGAATATTCTTGTGTTTCTCCTTATATGGAGCCACCAAGGCGGAATTTTGTAGAACTGTGTAGTGTGCTTGAGTGAGAGAATGCTCGTCCATACATATTATTTGTTTTGGTCCTAGCGTGCCATTTCCACCCAGTCTGCCCTTATGTCGCGATTCAGGAACACCAATCAGCTTAAGTTCAGGAATAAAGTCAATACAAAACTCAATGACCTCCTCATTTTCATGGCCCTTGGAGATGCTTCCTTCTAGCCTAGCACGGTTATGAACATATTTCTTTAAGACTCCCATGAACCTCTCAAAGGGGAACATATTGTGTAGAAACACAACACCCAAAACGTTAATCTTTTCGCATAGGTGAACTAGGACATGCGTCATGCTGTTGAAGAAGGATGGTGGGAACACCAACTCGAAACTGACAAGAGATTGCACCAAATCATTCTCTATCCTTGGTATGATTTCTTAATCGATTACCTTTTGAGAGATTGCATTGAGGAATGCACATAGCTTCATAATGGCTAATCGAACGTTTTTCGGTAGAAGCCCCCTCAATGCAACCGGAAGCAGTTGAGTCATAATCACGTGGCAGTCATGAGACTTTAGGTTCTGGAACTTTTTCACTGTCATATTTATTATTCCCTTTATATTTGACGAGAAGCCAGACGGTACCTTCATACTAAGCAGGCATTCAAAGAAGATTTCCTTCTCTTCTTTGGTAAGAGCGTGGCTGGCTTGACCCTGATGTATGCTGTCTTTTCCGTGCATACGTTGTTGGTCTTCCCGTGCCTGTGGTGTATCTTTTGTCTACCCATACACGCCCAAGAAGCCAAGCTGGGTCACGCAAAGATTCTTCGTCATGTGCATCACGTCGATTGCAGAGCGGACTTCTAGGTTTTTCCAATAGGGCAGGTCCCAAAATATCGATTTCTTCTTCCACATGGGTGCGTGTCCATCGGCGTCATTCAGAACTGATTATTTGCCAGGACCATTTCCAAAGATTACCTTCAAATCGTTGACCATATCATGTACATCATCACCAGTACGGTGGCGAGGCTTCGTCCGGTGATCTGCCGCACCTTTGAAATGCTTGCCTTTCTTTCTTATAGGATGCCTGCTCGGAAGAAATCAACGATGTCCTAGGTACACATTCTTCCTACAATTATCCAAATATATACTGTTGGTATCATCCAAACTATGCGTGCATGCACGCTATCCCTTGTTTGTTTGTCCTGAAAGGTTACTTAGAGCAGGCCAATCATTGATGGTCACTGATACGTCTCCAACGTATCCACAATTTTCGATTGTTCCATGCTATTATATTATCTGTTTTGGATGTTTAATGGGCTTTATTATGCACTTTTATATCATTTTTGGGACAAACTTACTAACCAAAGGGCCAGTGCAAATTGTTGTTTTTTTTGCCTATTTTAGTGTTTCGCAGAAAAGAATACCAAAAGGAGTCCAAACGGAATGAAACCTTCGCGAGGATCGTTTTTGGAGCAAACCCAATCCAAAAGACATGGTGTACACGTCTGGGAAGCCACGAGGCGGCCACAAGGCAGGAGGGTATGCCCAGGGGGGTAGGCGCGCCCCCACCCTCGTGGGCCCCTCGTAGCTCCACCGATGTACTTCTTCAGCCTATATATACTCATATACCCTGAAATCATTCGAGAGCACCACGAAATCCTATATCCACCGCCGCAACCTTCTGTACCCGTGAGATCCCATCTTAGGGCCTTTTCCGGAGCTCCGCCGGAGGGGGAATCGATCACGGAGGGCTTCTACATCAACACCATAGCCTCTCTGATGAGTTGTGAGTAGTTTACCACAGCCCTTCGGGTCCATAGTTAATAGCTAGATGGCTTCTTCTCTCTCTTTGGATCTCAATACAAAGTTCTCCTCGATCTTCTTGGAGATCTATTCGATGTAATACTTTTTGCCATGTGTTTGTCGAGATCTGATGAGTTGTGGGTTTATGATCAAGATTGTCTATGAACAATAATTGAATCTTCTCTAAATTCTTATATGCATGATTTAATATCTTTGCAAGTCTCTTCAAATTATCAGTTTGGTTTGGCCTACTAGATTGATCTTTCTTGCAATGGGAGAAGTCCTTAGCTTTGGGTTCAATCTTGCGGTGTCCTTTCCCAATGATAGTAGGGGCAGCAAGGCACGTATTGTATTGTTGCCATCGAGGATAAAAAATTGGGTTTATATCTTATTGCATGAGTTTATCCCTCTACATCATGTCATCTTGCTTAAGGCGTTACTCTGTTCTTATGAACTTAATACTCTAGATGCATGCTGGATATCGGTCGATGTGTGGAGTAATGGTAGTAGATGCAGAATCATTTCGGTCTAGTTGTCACGGACGTGATGCCTATATGCATGATCATGCCTAGATATTCTCATAATTATGCTCTTTTCTATCAATTGCTCGGCAGTAATTTGTTCACCCACCGTAGAATATGGTATCTTGAGAGAAGCCACTAGTGAAACCTATGGCCCCCAGGTCTATCTTCCATCATATTAATATTCCATAAACTAGCTATCTTTTTTGTTCTTTTATTTTGCAATATTTACTTTTCAATCTATACAACAAAAATACCAAAAATATTTATCTTATTATCTCTAGCAGATCTCAATTTTGCAAGTGGCTATGAAGAGATTGACAACCCCTTTATCGCGTTGGTTGCAAGGTTCTTAATTGTTTGTGTAGGTACGAGGGATTTGCGTGTAGTCTCCTATTGGATTGATACCTTGGTTCTCAAAAACTGAGGGAAATACTTACGCTACTTTGCTGCATCACCCTTTCCTCTTCAAGGGAAAAACAACGCATGCTCAAGAGGTAGCAAGAAGAATTTCTGGCACAGTTGCCGGGGAGATCTACGTACAATTCAAGCCATACCAAGTACCCATCCCAAACTCTTATCCCTTGCATTACATTATTTGCCATTTCCCTCTCGTTTTCCTCTCCCCCACTTCACCTTTGCCATTTTATTCGCCCTTTTCCGTTCGCTTGCTTCTTGTTTGCTTGTGTGTTGGATTGCTTGTTCGTCACTATGGCCCAAGACAATACTAAATTGTGTGACTTTTCCAATACCAACAACAATGATTTTATTAGCACTCCAATTTCTCCTATTACCAATGTTGAATCTTGTGAAATCAATGTTGCTCAGTTAAATCTTGTCATGAAAGATCAATTTTCTGGCCTTCCTAGTGAAGATGCCGCTACCCATCTAAACAACTTTGTTGATTTGTGCGATATGCAAAAGAAGAGGGATGTGGATAATGATATTGTTAAATTAAAGCTAATTCCATTTTCGCTTAGAGATTGTCCTAAAACTTGGTTCTCTTCTTTGCCTAAAAATAGTTTTGATTCATGGAATAAGTGCAAAGATTCCTTTATCTCTAAGTATTTTCCTCCCGCTAAGATCATCTCTCTTAGAAACGATATTATGAACTTTAAGAAACTTGATCATGAGCATGTTGCACAAGCTTGGGAGAGGATGAAATTAATGATACGTAATTGCCCCACACATGGTTTGAATTTATGGATGATTATACAAAAAAATATGCTGGATTGAATTTTGCTTCTAGAAATCTTTAGATTCGGCCGCGGGAGGCACTTTCATGGAAATCACTTTAGGAGAAGCTACTAAACTCCTAGATAATATTATGGTTAATTACTCTCAATGGCACACCGAAAGATCCACTAGTAAAAAGGTTCATGCGATTGAAGAGATTAAAGTTTTGAGTGGAAAGATGGATGAACTTATGATTTTTTTGCTAATAAGAGTGTTTCTTCTGATCCTAATGATATGCCTTTGTTCATGTTGATTGAGAATAATAATGAATCTATGGATGTGAATTTTGTTGGTAGGAACAATTTTGGTAACAACGCATATAGAGGAAACTTCAATTCTAGGCCATTCCCTAGTAATTCCTCTAATAATTATGGTAATTCCTACAACAGCTCTTATGGAAATTTTAATAAGATGCCCTCTAATTTTGTGACTAGTGTTAAAGAATTTATGAATTTGCAAAAGAATTTCAATGCTTTGCTTGAAGAAAAATTGCTTAAGATTGATGAGTTGGCTAGGAACATGGATAGAATTTCTCTTGATATTGATTCGTAGAAACTTATATCTATTCCACCTAAGCATGATATCAATGAGTCTCTCAAAGCCATGAGAATTTCCATAGATGAGTGCAAAGAAACAACCGCTAGGATGCGTGCTAAAAGAGGTTGCTTTGTGAAAGCGTGTTCTTCTAGTTTACATGATAATAAAGATGAAGATATAATAGTGATTGATGTGTCTCCTATTAAATCTTGGTTTTCCAATATTAATCTTGATAAAGATGGGATTGGAGATGAGTCAACTTTAGTTATAAGGCGTCCCAATGATTCGGAGTTTTTAGATCTTGATGCAAAAAATGTTAAAAGTGGGATTGAAGAGGTCAAAACTTTACATAGTAATGAACCCACTATTTTGGATTGCAAGGAATTTAATTATGATAATTGCTCTTTGATAGATTGTATTTCCTTGTTGAAATCCGTGTTAAATTCTCCTCATGCTTATAGCCAAAATAAAAATTTACCAAACACATCGTTGATGCTTTAATGCAATCTTATGAAGAAAAACTTGAATTAGAAGTTTCTATCCATAGAAAACTTTATGATGAGTGGGAACCTACTATTAAAATTAATATTAAAGATCCTGAATGCTATGCTTTGTGTGATTTGGGTGCTAGTGTTTCCACAATTCCAGAAAAATTGTGTGATGTGTTAGGTTTCCATGAACTCGATGATTGTTCTTTAAATTTGCATCTTGCAGATTCTACCATTAAGAAACCTATGGGAAGGATCAATGATGTTCTTATTGTTGCAAATACGAATTATGTACCCGTAGATTTCATCGTTCTTGATATAGATTGCAATCCTACATGTCCTATTATTCTTGGTAGACCTTTCCTTAGAACGATTGGTGCAATTATTGACATGAAAGAAGGAAACATTAGATTCCAATTTCCATTAAGGAAAGGCATGGAACACTTTCCTAGGAAGAAAATCAAATTACCTTATGAATCTATTATGAGAGCCACTTATGGATTGCCTACCAAATATGGCAATACCTAGATCTATTCTTGCCTTGTGCCTAGCTAGGGGCGTTAAACGATAGCGCTTGTTGGGAGGCAACCCAATTTTATTTTATTTGCTTTTACTTCTATTTAGTAATAAATAATGCATCTAGCTTCTGTTTAGATGTGGTTTTGTTTTTTAATTAGTGTTTGTGCCAAGTAGAACCTTTGGGAAGACTTGGGTGAAGTCTTTGCGATCTAGCTGTAAAAACAGAAACTTTTGCACTCACGAGATTAGCTGCAAATTTTTACTGGAGAGTGATTTAAAGTTGATTCTTTTTGTAGATGATTAATAGACAAATTCCTCATGTCTAACAATTTATTTCAGATTTTTTAGAGTTACATAAGTATTCGAAAGTTATAGATTTCTACAGACTGTTCTGTTTTTGACAGATTCTGTTTTTCGTGTGTTGTTTGCTTATTTTGATGAATCTATGAGTAGTATCGGGGGGTATGAACATAAAGAAGTTGGAATACAGTAGGTTTAACAACAATATAAATGAAGAATGAGTTCATTACATTACCTTAAAGTGGTGGTTTCTTTTCTTATACTAACGGAGCTCATGAGATTTTCTGTTGAGTTTTGTGTTGTGAAGTTTTCAAGTTTCTGGGTAAGGATTTGATGGACTATGGAATAAAGAGTGGCAATAGCCTAAGCTTGGGGATTCCCAAGGCACCCCAAGGTAAAATTCAAGGACAACCAAAATCCTAAGCTTGGGGATGGAGCATAGCCAAACTATATGATTTTGTAGGGATAAACTTTCTTTGGCCATGTTATTTTGAGAAGACATAATTGCTTTGCTAGTATGCTTGAAGTATTATTATCCTTATGTCAATATTAAACTTTTGTCTTGAATCTTTCGAACCTGAACATTCATGCCACAATAAAGAAAATTACATTGAGAATTATGTTGGGTAGCATTCCACATCAAAAATTCTGTTTTTATCATTTACCTACTCGAGGACGAACATGAATTAAGCTTGGGGATGCTTGATACGTCTCCAACATATCTATATTTTTTTATGGTTCCATGCTATTATATTATCTATTTTGGATGTTTAATGGGCTTTATTATGCACTCCTATATTATTTTTGAGACTAACCTACTAACCAAAGGCCCAGTGCAAATTGTTGTTTTTGCCTATTTCGGTGTTTCGTAGAAAAGGAATATTAAACGGAGTCCAAACGGAATGAAACCTTCGCGAGGATCATTTTCGGAACAAACACAATCCAGAAGACTTGGAGTACACGTCTGGGATGCCATGAGGCGGCCACGAGGCAGGAGGGCGCGCCCCCACCCTCATGGGCCCCTCGTAGCTCCACCAACGCACTTCTTTAGCCTATATATACTCATATACCCTGAAAACATCCGAGAGCACCACGAAACCCTATTTCCACCGCTGCCACCTTCTGTACCAGTGAGGTCCTATCTTGGGGACTTTTCTGGAGCTCCGTTGGTGGGGGAATCGATCACGGATGGCTTCTACATCAACACCATAGCCTCTCCGATTAGTTGTTAGTAGTTTACCACAGACCTTTGGATCCATAGTTATTAGCTAGATGGCTTCTTCTCTCTCTTTGGATCTCAATAAAAATTTCTCCTCGATCTTCTTGGAGATCTATTCAATGTAACACTTTTTGCAGTGTGTTTGTCAAGATCCGATGAATTGTGGGTTTATGATCAAGATTATCTATGAACAATATTTGATTCTTCTATGAATTCTTATATGCATGATTTAATAACTTTGCAAGTCTCTTCGAATTATCAGTTTGGTTTGGCCTACTAGATTGATCGTTCTTGCAATGGGAGAAGTGCTTAGCTTTGGGTTCAATCTTGCGGTGTCCTTTCCCAGTGACAGCAGGGGCAGCAAGGCATGTATTGTATTGTTGCCATCGAGGGTAAAAAGATGGGGTTTGTATCATATTGTATGAGTTTATCCCTCTACATCATGTCATCTTGCTTAAGGCGTTACTCTGTTCTTATGAACTTAATACTCTAGATGCATGCTGGATAGCAGTCGATGTGTTGAGTAATAGTAGTAGATGCAGAATCGTTTCGGTCTACTTGTCACGGACGTGATTCCTATATACATGATCATGCCTAGATATTCTCATAATTATGCGCTTTTCTATCAATTGCTCGACAGTAATTTGTTCACCCACCGTAGAATATGCTATCTTGAGAGAAGCCACTAGTGAAACCTATGGCCCCCGGGTCTATCTTCCATCACATATTATTCCATAAACTAGCTATCTTTATTGTTCTTTTATTTTGCAATCTTTTCTTTTCAATCTATACAACTAAAATACCAAAAATATTTATCTTATTATCTCTATCAGATCTCACTTTTGCAAGTGGCTGTGAAGGGAGTGACAACCCCTTAATCGCGTTGGTTGCAAGGTTCTTAATTGTTTGTGCAGGTACGAGGGATTTGCGTGTAGTCTCCTACTGGATTGATACCTTGGTTCTCAAAAACCGAGGGAAATACTTACGCTACTTTGCTGCATCACCCTTTCCTCTTCAAGGGAAAAACAACGCATGCTCAAGAGGTAGTAGTCACGAACAGCAACGCCTGTAGGTCAAATTCTTCTTGTTTGTGCTCATCCCATGCACGTACACCTTTTCCATTCCACAGCTATTGGAGTTCTTCAACTAATGGCCTTAGGTACACATCAATGTCGTTGCCGGGTTGCTTAGGGCCTTGGATGAGCACTGGCATCATAATGAACTTCCGCTTCATGCACAACCAAGAAGGAAGGTTATACATAGATAGAGTCACAGGCCAGGTGCTATGGTTGCTGCTCTGCTCCCCAAAAGGATTAATGTCATCTTTACTTAGACCAAACCATAGGTTCCATGCATCACCTGCAAAGTCCGTCCAGTATTTTCTCTCGATTCTTCTCCATTGGGACCCGTCAGCGGGTACTCTCAACTTCTCGTCTTTCTTACGGTCTTCTCTGTGCCATCACATCGACTTGGCATGCTCTTCGTTTTGAAAGAAAAACGTTTCAACCTCGATATTATAGGAGTATACATTAGTACGCGTGGGTGCTATACAAACGGTTTTTAACCCCTTTCCGTGACGGCATTTGGAACCGTCGCCTAGTGAGTGTGGGTGATAGGGGGGTCCGTCCCACACGACCGAGAAATCATCGGGGATAGGCCCTCCTGGGACACCAAATGAGCTTGTGTGCGATCGGGTGAGGCATTGAAACCCAGTCATTTCCGTAGGTATGTACATCCCACACGGCGAATCCCAGAAAAACATTTCCGTAGGTATGTATATCATACACACTCAATCCAAGGAATACGTTTCTGTTCTTATGTACATCCCACACAGTCAATCCAGGGAAAACGTTTCCGTTCTTATGTACATCCCACACAGTTTTATGTATACGCTCGTGTGTGAAAGATGTAACTATCACACACGCTCTGCCTTGGTTAACTGTTTGCTTTTATGATCTACATCACACACGATTTGATGTAGAAATTTATGTGGCATTGGGCTATCCATCACAAGCGCTTTTACTACCAGAACCGTTTGCAAAGTTCCATGACTGTCTGTTCTCTTTTTATTTTTGCCTGTAATTTATTATTCGATTTGGAAATTTTGAAATATGAAACGTGCAATTCAAATTCTCAACACAATGGTTCAACAACGAATCCATAAATAAAATTTCTAGTACAATATGTTCAGTAATTACATGATTAGGGAACAATTAACTATGATGACCCACAATATTTAAAGGCGGTAAAGGTGAAGAGACAAGTGTAAATCATTTTGACTACCGACGGTGTTGAAGTAGCGGAATTCTCATAATGTGCCTTCCTGCATGCCATAGGGACGAACCACTTTTGTCCAACCACTTGTGACGATCGCCCGCTCATCCTTCATAGCCTTCAGGAAGACTTCTAGAGCATTATCATGGTAGCATGAATTATATACTTTAACCTTAGTTGCCTCCACTCTAGTCATGTAGTTTGCAAGGTATTCATCAGTAAATAGCTTCGGAAACCACTGAAAAGAGAAAAATATCATATACTGAGGTCTAATAGAGTAACTTGTTGTGGGCAGAGGGAAAAGGCAACAGATTACTTACCATCCTAAAGTTCAGTGTTGTCTTCGACAAAGTGTAAATAAAGAGCTTAATTCCAATCACCCGTTTCTTTCGCCTCATAATCTTTCTTAGTTTCCTCACTTGACGCTTGTTCATGAATATCTCATTGCACCATACGCAAAAGGGATCGAAGCGTGGATCGGTACCGCTCATATATGTACCTACAAGCAAACCAGTAAATGTTAGAAGCTAAACTGAGATTGCACAAATGATGTAAAATAGAACTACCTATGTTCCTAAGTACAAGTATTGTTTTTGAGATTTCAATATGAACTACATACGAATGTATATAGAATTATAGATATAGTTTAGATTAGAATCTAGATTCACTCATTTTGCTCCTTATGTGGTCTATATTGGAATCTCTAAAAATACTTATATTTAGGAATAGATGGTGTATAAGACATGGGATGCAGCTAACCTCGACAGCAAACAACAGCATCGCCCATTGTAGCCATGTGTAAGTACATGGAAAGCCAATGTTAACTACAACATGGTTAACATCCACCAAAAATATCAAATGGTAATAAAACGGCATCATCTGTAGTGATATCTTCATTGCAAAAGAGTAGCACGATAGCAAAGGGACAGATTAAAAAAGGATACAACTGTTAATTGCAACAGGCTTAACAACATCCTAATTCATGTTTTGTAAGTTTGTAGCCATTGAAATACAACTCTTTAAAAATGGATACAACTGTTAATTGCAACAGGCTTAATGGCCATTGAAACCGGTACTGATAAAAATGCAATTGGCAGAGTTAAACCTCACAGGGCAGGTGCTGCCAGAGCAGATAATGGCCCAGTTTTCTATAAAAAAGGTAAGGAAAATAGCTAAAACGTGTTAGGCATGTTTACTACAACATGCTTAATACAATGACCGTACAAAACATAGCCATTAATTGCAACTGGTATTGGTAAGATTGAACTAGTGAGTACATACTTGGTAAGTCCTGAGAGGTAGTTGCTGGGGCACTTCATCTTGGCCAGAGCCCGCCCAATGTCAGCGCTGGCGGAGGCGAGCTGTTCCTCCGGGTCAAAGCGTGGATCAGTGCCACTGACAAATGTACCTACAGGCAACCAATAAATGGTAGAAGTTAAACTGCAATTTCACAAATGATGTGAAATATTGTAAGACATGGGATGCAGCTAACCTTGACGGCAAACAAGAGCATCAACCGTTATGGCCATGCGTAAGTACATGGACAGGCATGTTAAGTACAACAGGGTTAGCATCGATCCACCAAAAATAGAAAATGGGCAGCATCTCTAGTATATCTTCATTGCGGAGAGTAGCATGGTAGCAAATGGACAGATTAAAAAATGGATGCAACTGTTAATTGCAATAGGCTTAACAACATCCTAAGTCATGTTTTGTAAGTTTGTAGCCATTAAAATACAACTGTTTAAAAATGGATACAACTGTTAATTGCAATAGGCTTAATGGCCATTGAAACCGGTACTGATTAAAATGCAATTGGTAGAGTTAAACATCACAGGGCAGGTGCTGCTAGAGCAGAGAATGGCCCAGATGTCTATAAAAAGGTAGGGAAAATAGCTAAAACGTGTTAGGCATGTTTACTACAACATGCATACTACATCGACCGTACAAAGCATAGCCATTAATTGCAACTGGTATTGGTAAGATTGAACTGGTGAGTACATACTTGGTAATTCCTGAGAGGTAGTTGCTGGGGCACTTCATCTTGGCCAGAGCCCGCCCAAAGTCAGCTGCGGCGGAGGCGAGCTGTTCCTCTGGGTAGAAGCGTGGATCAGTGCCACTGACATGTGTACCTACAGGAAACCAGTAAATGGTAGAAGTTAAACTGCAATTGCACAAATGATGTGAAATACTGTAAGACATGGGATGCAGCTAACCTCGACGGCAAACAACAGCATGAGACGTTATGACCCTGCGTAAGTACATGGACACGCATGTTAAGTACAACAGGGTTAGCATCCACTAAAAATATCAAATGGGCAGCATCTCTAGTGATACCATGAGTCATGTATTGTAAGTTTGTTGCTGGTATTGGTGGAATTGAGATGGACATGGTGATATTTGAACATCACACAGTGTGCAATACTGAAATAAACAAGGCACGAACATGCTTAATACATCAACAATACAAATCATAGCCATTGCAAGTGGTATTGGTAAGATTTAGCTGGTCAGATCTTACCTGTTAAGTCCTGGGGGTAGTCGCTGGGGGACTTCATCTGGGCCAGAGCCGGCACTATGTCGGCGGCGGCGATGGAGGCGAGGTGTTCCGCCGGGTCAACACGCATAGCGGCCATCGCGCCATGGACCGCCATCAGCTCCTGGCGGTGGCGATTTTGAGGCATGAGGATGTTTCCCGGGCGCCATTTAAGCAACCAGACCGGGACCGTGATGAAGATTGGTGGGTTACCTGACTGGATCCGAGCAAAACGTAGATGTGGTTGAAGCTATGGTTGCAGCGGCGGCGGGTTGAGATAGCGGTTG
>LR738714.1:17974325-17998573 GCA_902687465.1 Secale cereale | reverse complement strand
TACTGAGGGTGAGGATGTGGTCGGAGGAATAAATTCTGAAATCGCACGCCTAATGAAAATTTCGCTGTGAAACTTGAAACTTGGGCGGGGGAAACACACAACGCAGACGAAGCGCGTAAATTACTCGTGTGCGAGAAAAAAGAAAGTTGGCAGATCTCATCTCCAAAAAAGTACATGTGTACTTGATTTCTTTTGGTCAATGGTACGCCTGGTTTATTATGAAACATCGCACAGGTAAAAGACTTATGCAAGAGCTCAACGACAAACGACAACAAAAATTTGGCTTCCCTTACTATTTTGCTCGTTCATTATCGCACACAGCTCATCTCCGTCGCTTCCGAAAACAGTGTGCGCTGATCCTATTGTGTGTTGCATTATGAATGGCCGGAACCCCAGCCACACGGATCGTGCGTGTGCACCGTAGGATGCGCTGCAATCGAACGACAATCCACGTCCCTTACGTTACACCCATACACCTATAGCTCGATTGGATTTATATGCGCTAAATGCCTAGAAAATGCACATGATCCCCTAAATATGGTAAATGAGCCCGGAAAAATGCCAAATTTGAACACGGTGATTTGCAGGGTGTATGTTCGTCGTAGAAAAAAACTCCAGGGCAAAGAACAAAGAAGATTTGGATTCCCCATCAATCTCGGTGATTTTCCTCTCGAAATCATGGAACTCCTTCGGTGATGGTTCGATTTATGAAGGCCGTCCAAGATGACATAAGCCAAACCTTATCTGATTTTTATCAGTGCATGTTGAGGTCATACCATGGCACACCATGCCAGGCGTCATGTTTTTCAAGTATTTATTTCATTTTTTCTATAGTTACAAACCCAATAAACAAATGTTTGTGGTTGACTATTGCCACATATTTCATTGAAATATCAGTCCCTTCCTTGTAAAAGGCATGAGAATTTACTAAATGACAAAAGCTTGGTTTTCCAGGCCGTTCTTGTGCACCCTTTCATGCACCGATTGTTTGAACTTGAATTATGTGCATTAATGCCTAGGAAATGCACATAATCCCCTAAATATGGCAAATGAACCCAGAAAAGTGCCAAATTTGAACACGGTGATTTGCAGGTTGTATGTTCATCATAGAAAAAACTCGTGGACAAAGGACAAAGGAAATTTGGATCCCCCTTCAATCTTGGTGATTTTCCCCTCGAAACTATGAAGCTTCCTCGGTGATGGTTCGATTTTATGCAAGGCGTGCATCATGACATAGGAAAACATTCTCCAATTTTTACCAGGGCATGGTGAGGCTATACCATGGCACCACGTCAGGCATCATGTTTTCCAACCATGTGTTTTGTATAGTTGTTAACCTAGTAAACGACGCGTTTATGGTTGACTATTGGCACACATGTCCTTGAAATATCTGCGCATTCCTTGTAAAAGGCATGAGAATGTACTAAATAACACGAGCATGCTTTTCCAGACCGTTCTTGTGCACCTTTTTATGCACCGATTGTTTGAATTTCAATTATGTCCATTAATGCCAAGAAAATGCACATAATAACATAAATTGACTAAATGAGCCCGGAAAAATGTCAGATTTGAACACGTTGCATTTGAGGCGGTGTGTTGATCGTTGGAAAAAAACTAAATGACAAACTACGATGGAAATTTGGATTCCCCTTCAATCTTGGGGATTTCCCTCTCGAAAGCATGGAATTTCCTCGGTGATGGTTCGATTTATGAAGGGCGTGCATGACGACATAAGCCAAACCTTCTCTAATTTTTACAAGGGCATGATGAGGTCATACCATGGCACCATGGAACGCATCATGTTTTTCAAGCATTTATTTCGTTTTTTTATATAGTTGCAAACCCAACAAACAAACATTTGTGGTTGACTATTGCAAGACATTTGAATGGATTGTTTGTCCCTTCCTTGTAAAAGGCATGAGAATTTACTAAATGGCACGAGCATGCTATTCCAGGCCGTTCTTGTAGTGACCACAATCCGAATGGACCGAAGTCTCTGTGTTTTGTGTCATCCCTGGATCGGTAATGCTGACACACACAGTACTTAAAGGATTTATAACAGAGTGGCAATCACACACTTATTACATCGAATGTCTCCAATGAGAACTTATTACAAAAATCTATGGCTTAAGGCCATCTAACAAAATAACAGCAGAAGGCTTGGAACATAAGTGAGTCCATCAACACCAACGGCATAGCTGAGTGCATGACAAATGACCTAGAACGTCTTATTCCTCGTCTGAAAAGTCTGCAACGTAATATGTTGCAGCCAGAAAACGGGTCAGCACATGGAATGCTGGCAAGATAACACAGAGAATGCAAGTAAAAGAATAAAGGCTATACTATATGCATATTTGGCTGGTGGAGGCTCTAAGGTTAAAGTTTTTGCGTAAAGCCAATTTTTCCCTACAGCAAAGGAATAAATTTTATTTTTAACTATCATGTAGGTTGAAAATCATTGAGAAGGTACCTCCAACTCAATCCCAAATTAAAGTAATCATTAACCCAACAAATTAACTTTAGAGTGATGAGATCAACCAATAATTCAAGTACCAGATACTCAAGATGTCCATAACCAGGGACACGGCTAATCATGATCAGTTTGTACACTGTGCAGAGGTTTGTGCACTTTTCCCACAAGACTCGATCGCCTCCGTTTGGTTTCTCGCACTGCATGGTGTTTGAGAAATGGATGACCGAGACACAGTCTTTCCGAAGAGGTCCCCTTAACCGGATAGATAGGCCGGTACACCTACAATCCCTCTACATCTGCTAGCCCATCACGGAAAGGTTTCTCACAACTTACTCAACTATGCCAGAGCCCATATTGGCATGTGGCTGCACACGGAAGTTCCTAGCATGAATAGTTTTATGATCCCTTTGAGCCTGGGTGGCATTCCATAGGAAAAATCACACGGAACCCCGGGATTTCCTAGGACAACACTGGATTCTCCAGGTGCCCTGCAACCAATCCACCCAGATGTGTATTCAAGTATCCACCTTAAGTTGAATCCTTAATTAACAATCTCACATCTGTCATGGATTTCACTCAAACCCAAACCACGTCTACGAGCATAGCATAGCCACCTAAGTAAACGTAGAAGTAACTCCTGAGGGTTTGAAAATAATGCAGGTAATAGGTTCTACCACAATCTACTTCCCAGTCCCACAAGTTAAGAGATCCTACTCATGCAATGTGTGAGGGTTTGATCTAATGCATAAAAACTGGGTAATAAAAGTATGATCAAAGTGTTACTTGCCTTGCTGACGATTCATAAAACCTAGAGACTCGTAGTAGCATGCTTCACAGTTCGGTATTCTATCGCAAGCAAACGATAGCATACATAAGCAAACAAGCAATGATGCACAAACAAAACTCCAAAAGATAAGATCTAACCAGAAAGTTCAACTTAAGAACTCCGGTTTGCAAAAAGAATCAAATCGAAAGAAGCAACGAAACTCAAACTGCGAAAGAAACGAGCTCCGGTTACTAATTGATCTAAAGTCATATTTTACAGTAGCCAAAACTTTGTTCAAGTTGGTTAAACGGAAAGAGGGCATCGAGGTGAAGATCTGGGATTTTGAATCACCTGATTCCGACTCTCGAGCGAAAAGAAAAACGAAAAACAAGATCAGGGCAGAAATCGCGATCGAAATAATCGCGGATAAATACCTCGAAAAAGAAAACTGACGAACAGGCCAACGAACGAACGTTCGCTGTCTACGGCTAACGGACGAAAAGCGTTCGTTAGAACAAACGTACGGACGAATGTCCGCTAAATAGCTAAACCGAAGAAAACCGAACCGATCTAAATAAAAAAAACGAATCTACGGTTTTACGAAAAGAATCGATCGGTTTAAAAAAAACCGATGGCTACCTCGAAATCGCCGAACTCCGGCGGCGGCTCCGGCGAAGATCCGGCGGCGACGGCGGCTACTCCAGCGGGCTAGGCGGCGGGTTGCGGCGACGGGACAGCAGCGCGGCGCGGCGGCGGCTAGGCGACGGTGCGGCGCGACGGCGGCGGCTAGGCGGCGCGGCGGCGGCGGGAAGTGGTGGCGACGGCGACTATGCGGCAGCGGCGCTAGGTCAGGGGCGGGCGAGCGGGCTGGCTGCCTCGGGCCGGGGGCGCGACTTATAAAGCCCAGAGTCCTGGGCTAACACAGCCTGGAGTCGGTTCGCTCTTTTTTTCTAAAAGAGTCCTCACGTAACAAAACTAACGAAAGAAATACTAAACGAACTCCAAAAATCCCGAAATAAATTCTCACCGTCCTCTAATAATATTTAGGACAAAGTGAACATTTTTTCCGGACCTAAATGCAATTTTGAAAAACGCGCATTTTTCCTATGCAAATAAAATCGCAAATAAATCCCGACAAAAACCAAAAGTGTTTTTAACATTTTTCCTCCAATATTTCTGTTATTTTGGAGAAGTCGCATTATCTCCGCTCATATATTGTATTTAGAAATATTTTTAGGAGAGAAAAATAATTAAAACCAACACTGTCCTCGTATCGGTATTCGAGCTAACTCAAATACAAAACGGTAGAATTCCCAACTCTCTCCGAAGGTCCTTGAGTTGCTTAGAATTTCGAGGAACGCCACGAACAAAAAATGCAAATAAACATGCAATGCAGTATGATCTATGTATAACATTCCAAATTGAAAATTTGGGATGTTACAAACCTACCCCCCTTAGAATGAATCTCGCCCTCGAGATTCGACTTGGCTAGAGAACAGGTGTGGGTGGTCCTTGCGTAGATCATCTTCTCGTTCCCAGGTGGCTTCTTCCTCGGTGTGGTGACTCCACTGAACTTTTCAAAACTTGATAACCTTACTGCGGGTGACTCTGCTCGAAAATTCGAGAATCTTAACAGGCTTCTCCTCGTAGGTCAGATCACTGTCCAACTGAATTGCTTCTAGGGGTACTGTGTCTCTAAGCGGTATGTCGGTCATCTCCGCGTGGCACTTCTTAAGCTGCGAAACGTGAAACACGTCATGCACTCCTGACAATCCTTCAGGCAATTCCAACTTATAGGCAACCTCTCCCATGCACTCCAAAACACGGTAAGGTCCCACAAATCTCGGGGCTAGCTTCCCTTTAACTCTGAAACGTTTAACTCCTCGCAGAGGCGATACTCTCAACTACGCTCTGTCTCCGATTTCGTAGGCTATCTCCTTGCGCTTCGAGTCTGCATAACTCTTCTTCCTGGACTGAGCTACCTTCAATCTATCTCGAATCAACTTCACCTTCTCCTCAGACTCTTTGATCAAGTCTAGTCCAAACAACTGTCGGTGTCCAACTTCATCCCACATTAACGGTGTTCGGCATCTCCTTCCATACAATGCCTCGAACGGTGCCATCTTCAAACTAGCCTGGTAACTATTGTTGTACGAGAACTCCGCGTAGGGCAAATTATCATCCCAACTAGATCCATAATCTAACGCACAGGCTCTCAACATGTCCTCCAGGATCTGGTTGACTCTCTCGGTCTGTCCATCGGTCTGCGGATGAAAAGCAGTGTTGAATTCCAGCCTCGTTCCCAAAGTTTGGTGTAGCTGATGCCAAAACTTTGAGGTGAACTGTGTTCCTCTATCTGATACAATGGTCCTCGGAACTCCGTGTAGACATACTATCCTGGTCATGTATATCTTGTCTAACTTCGCACTGGTGTATGTGGTTTTCACAGGGATAAAGTGGGCTACTTTTGTCAATCGATCCACTACTACCCAGATTGAGTCATATCCTGCTTTGGTCCTGGGCAATCCGGTGATAAAATTCATGCCAAGCTTCTCCCACTTCCATTCGGGTATCGGCATAGGCTGCAGCAATCCTGCTGGCTTCTGATGCTCTGCCTTTACTCTTTGGCATACATCACATACGGCTACATACTCGGCAATATCCTTCTTCATTCACGTCCACCAGAAATGTTCCTTCAAATCCAAATACATCTTGGTGTTTCCGGGGTGTATCGAGTATGGTGAATCATGTGCTTCCTGCAGTATCAACTTCCTGATCTCCGGGTCATTGGGCACATAGATTCGATCCTCAAACCATAAGGTGTCGTGTTCTTCCTCACGAAATCCCTTGGCTTTTCCTTCACTCATCCGTTTCCTTATCTATGTGATTTCCTTGTCATCCTTTTGGGGTTCAGGTATCTTTCCCAGCAATGTCGACTGAACCTCCAACGTTGCCATGAAACCTCTAGGGACTATCTCCAAACGAAGCTCCCTGAGATCTTCTGCTAACTCATGTAGCAATCCCCCTTTTACTAGGGTATTGCCATAACTCTTCCGGCTCAAAGCGTCTGCCGTGACGTAGGCCTTTCCTGGATGATAGTGCAGCTTCATATCATAATACTTTATAAGCTCCAACCATCTCCTCTGTCTGAGGTTCAGCTCCTTCTGTGTGAAAATGTACTTCAAACTCTTGTGATCCGTGTACACATCACAAAGATTTCCAATAAGGAAATGTCTCCAGGTTTTCAGTGCGTGCACTACAGCTGCTAACTCCAGATCGTGCGTCGCGTAATTCAACTCGTGCGGTCGCAGTTGACGGGATGCATATGAAACAACTCTTCCATCCTGCATAAGTACTCCTCCAAGTCCTAAGCGTGAAGCGACGCAGTACACTTGGAAATCCTTGCATATATCTGGCAATATCAACACTGGGGCTGTCGTCAACCGTTTCTTCAACTCCTGGAAACTTTGTTCACACTCTTCAGTCCAATCAAACTTTATCTCCTTCTTCAACAATGTCGTCATTACCCGCAAAAAAAACAATGTCGTCATTGGCTTTGCAATCTTGGAGAAATTTTCTATGAACCTCCGGTAGTATCCCGCGAGTCCAAGAAAACTACGGGTCTCTCCAACTGAAGTGGGTGCCAACCACTAAGTGACTGCCTGCACCTTGACGGGGTCCACTGCTATACCTTCTCTCGATATAACATGCCCTAGGAATCCAACTTCCTTCAACCAAAACACGCATTTGCTAAACTTGGCATATAACTGATGTTCTCTGAGCTTCTCCAATACCAAACGCAAATGCTCTGCATGTTCTTCCTCATCCTTCGAGTACACCCGAATATCATCTATGAATACCATGACGAACTTATCCAAGAACTCCATGAACACCTTGTTCAGCATACTCATGAAATAGGCAGGCGCGTTAGTCAATCCAAATGACATAACCGTATACTCATATAGCTCGTACCGTGTGGTGAAGGCCGTCTTAGGTATATCCTTCTCTCGGATCTTCAATTGGTGGTATCCAGATCGTAGATCTATCTTGGAGAATACTTTCGCTCCCTGGAGTTGGTCGAACAAATCATTGATCATCGGCAGCGGGTACTTATTCTTAATTGTCACTTCATTCAGCGCACGATAATCAACGACCATTCTTAAAGATCCATCCTTCTTCTTGACCAAAAGCACTGGGGCTCCCCAAGGTGATGAACTTCGGCGAATAAAACCTTTCTCCAATAACTCCTTAATCTGCTTCTTGATCTCCTCCAAATCATTCGCTCGCATCCGATACGGTCTCTTAGATATTGGTCCGGTGCCAGGCAACAACTCAATCAAAAACTCAATATCTCTATCCGGTGGCATGCCAGGTAACTCCTCTGGAAACACATCCGGATAATCCTTTACTACTGGCACTTCCTCCTGAACAACTCCCATGAGAGAATGTACTTGCGTCCTTATAGGCGAATGCCTAGATACTTACTTAATCCTTTTTCCCTCCGGGGTGGTGAGCAAAATAGACTTACTGGCACAATCAATGTTACCTCCATACTTCGATAGCCAATCCATACCTAATATCACATCCAATCCTTGTGACTCCAAAACTATTAGCTCAGATGGGAAAGTGTGGCGTCCTATGGTCAATGGCGTCTGAAAACATCATTGGTGTGCCATATACTCTGCTCCTGGTGAACTAACTAACATGGGGGTCTTAAGAACTCGGGTGGACATCCTATGTCTATTTACGAATCCCCTTGAAATGTAAGAATGTGATGCACCGGTATCGAAAAGAACTATTGCGGTAGATGTCTTAACCAAAAACTTACCGACAATAGCATCTGGTTGCTCTTCTACCTCCTCCACAGTCACGTGGTTCACTTGTCCTTTGTTGAACGGGTTGGGCTTCTTCCCGGCGCTTCCATTGCCGTTCCCATTCTTAGCTTCAGGGCAGTCCGTGGCATAGTGTCCATTCTTCCTGCACTTGCAACAGGTGATATGGCTGAAATCCTTCTTATCGGGTGTGGACGGGGTAGAGCGGCTCTGGTTACTACTTGCTCCATTCCCATTTCCATTATTAGGTCCATTGTGGTTGTGGGGAATTCCATGGTTATGGGTATATCCTCCCGAATTTGGAGTGAATCGGGGCTTCTGCTGGGCTCCAGAATTATTCCTTCCTTGTCCATACTTCCTCCTGTGGCTTTCAATCTGCTGGTGCTTCCCTTCAATCATAAGAGCTTTATCTACCAACTCCTAGTAGTTGTTGAAAGTTGCCACCATCAACTGTACGCTCATCTCATCATTCAGCCCTTCCATAAATCTCTCCTGCTTAGCGGCATCTGTGGCCACATCATCTGGGGCATAACGAGATAGGGTACTAAACTCATCCACGTACTGAGCTACAGTACAGTTTCCTTGGCGCAAGTTGCGAAACTCCCGCTTCTTCATGCTCATAGCTCCAGTTGAGACATGGGCAGTACGGAAAGCTTGCTGAAACTGCTCCCAAGTAACATTGGCTATGGGGAAAGTGGCTGTGTAGTTCTCCCACCATGCTGCGGCTGGTCCAGACAACTGGTGTGCGGCAAATCGCACCTTCTCAGCATCTGAGCAATTGGCGGTGGTCAAATCCCTTCCAATCTTGCGTAGCCAGTCATCAGCCACTATTGGTTCAATGCCGCTAGCAAACACTGGTGGTTGCAACATTAAGAAATGTGTCAGGTTGTCCACGGGTGGTGGTGGTGGAGGGTTATTGTTGTTGTTCTGACTGTTCTGGACAAGAAGTTGCATCAGGGTGTTCTGCTGCTGGATCAACTGGGTGAGCTCAGGGGGAAACTCAATTCCGGGCTCACGCCTTGGAGGCATTTGATGGGTGTAGAGGGAAGAGATTAGAACAGAATTGAGGTCTAAGGGAAAATCACTACCCATATGCACATGATACCAACACAATCATATCACACCAATCAATTTCAAGCAAGATCTTACAAATCTAACTACCGTTACAAAAGTGCTCTAAATACTAATATGTGGGGGTAACTACTAGTCACAGGGTGGTCATCTAAAAATATTGATCGGCGGAAGACTCCATGATGTCTGCTCCAGCTTCATCTTCATAGTCTTCGTCTTTACTATCATAGGGTTCTGAATCCGTGTCGTCGATGATAATGTAATCTTCGGGAGGAATCTCCTTGGGTTCTTCTTCCTCTTCTTCACCTCCTAGTGCTGGATCTCCCATGAATACTCCTAGATTCCTGGTCAAATCATCATTCTTCTCCACTAGTATCAACATCTCCTCCTCGTATCCGTCACGAGTAGACTTAAGTTCCTCTTCTAGCTCCAAATTCCTGTTTATTGTCTTCTTCAATTCTATCATCCCAGCGCACATCTGGTGCTCCTGTCGTCGAATGTGCTGGTTCAATTTCTGGATGAATGCTGCAATGGACCTATCCTTCCGAGTGCTGATCATATCCCAACTCTCATCTCGGCGTCCACAAATCTGGTAGATGGCGTCCTTTAGCTCCTGCTTGTAGACTTCTCCGATCCTTCCCATCGTGATGTGGGCGGCCATGCTCTTGCCTAGGCTCCAGGTTGGCGCATCAAAAGAAAACTCTATTGGCTCGGTGGAGGGTGCGAAGGTTCTTCCGGGAATTTGAACTTGTATACTCCATCGCTCTTCTTCCGGTAAAGTGGCGGTGTAGGTCCCGGTAAAGCTTGGTATTCCTATGTTCAGGTACCTAGTGACCTCCTTCAGGTGTCGTCCAAATGGTGTGTCTTCGTCCGGTTGAGTGAACTTGTTCCTTGGGTCCACCATCCTAAAGAAGTAGAAAATGGAGATAAGTTAGAAATGAGTAGAGGAGAGTGATCTAGGGTCTGTCTTAGTGGTCGTGTCCTACATTCAGCGTGTGCTCTGATACCATCTTTGTAGCGACCACGATCCGAATGGACCGAAGTCTCTGTGTTCTGTGTCATCCCTGGATCGGTAATGCTGACACACACAGTACTTGAAGGATTTATAACAGAGTGGCAATCACACATTTATTACATCGAATGTCTCCAATGAGAACTTATTACAAAAATCTATGGCTTAAGGCCATCTAACAAAATAACAGCGGAAGGCTTCGAAGATAAGTGAGTCCATCAACTCTAACGGCATAGCTGAGTGCATGACAAACGACCTAGAACGTCTTATTCCTCGTATGAAAAGTCTGCAACGTAATATGTTGCAGCCCAAAAACGGGTCAGCACATGGAATATGCTGGCAAGTTAACACAGAGAATGCAAGTAACAGAATAAAGGCTATACTATATGCATATTTGGCTGGTGGAGGCTCTAAGGTTAAAGTTTTTGCGTAAAGCCAATTTTTCCCTACAACAAAGGAATAAATTTTATTTTTAACTATCATGTAGGTTGAAAATCATTGAGAAGGTACCTCCAACTCAATCCCAAATTAAAGTAATCATTAACCCAACAAATTAACTTTAGAGTAATGAGATCAACCAATAATTCAAGTACCAGATACTCAAGATGTCCATAACCGGGGACACGGCTAATCATGATCAGTTTGTACACTCTGCAGAGGTTTGTGCACTTTTCCCACAAGACTCGATCGCCTCCGTTTGGTTTCTCGCACTGCATGGTGTTTGAGAAACGGATGACCCAGACACAGTCTTTTCGAAGAGGTCCCCTTAACCGGATAGATAGGCCGGTACACCTACAATCCCTCTACATCTGCTATCCCATCACGAAAAGGTTTCACACAACTTACTCAACTATTCCAGAGCCCATATTGGCATGTGGCTGCACACGGAAGTTTCTAGCATGAATAGTTTTATTATCCCTTTGAGCCTGGGTGGCATTCCATAGGAAAAATCACACGGAACCCCGGGATTTCCTAGGACAACACTGGATTCTCCAGGTGCCCTGCAACCAATCCACCCAGATGTGTATTCAAGTAGCCACCTTAAGTTGAATCCTTAATTAACAATCTCACATATGTCATGGATTTCACTCAAACCTAAACCACGTCTACGAGCATAGCATAGCCACCTAAGTAAACGTAGAAGTAACTCTCGAGGGTTTGAAAATAATGCAGGTAATAGGTTCTACCACAATATACTTCCCAGTCCCACAAGTTAAGAGATCCTACTCATGCAATGTGTGAGGGTTTGATCTAATGCATAAAAACTGGGTAATAAAAGTATGATCAAAGTGTTACTTGCCTTGCGGACGATTCACAAAACCTAGAGACTCGTAGTAGCACGCTTCACAGTCCGGGTATTCTATCGCAAGCGAAAATAGCATACATAAGCAAACAAAAAATGATGCACAAACAAAACTCCAAAAGATAAGATCTAACCAGAAAGTTCAACTTAAGAACTCCGGTTTGCAAAAAGAATCAAATCGAAAGAAGCAACGAAACTCAAACTGCGAAAGAAACGAGCTCCGGTTACTAATTGATCTAAAGTCAAATTTTACAGTAGCCAAAACTTTGTTCAAGTTGGTTAAACGGAAAGAGGGCATCGAGACGAAGATCTGGGATTTTGAATCACCTGATTCCGACTCTCGAGCGAAAAGAAAAACGAAAAACAAGATCAGGGCAGAAATCACGATCGAAATAATCGCGGATAAATACCCCGAAAAAGAAAACTGATGAACAGGCTAACGAAGGAACGTTCGCTGTCTGCGGCTAACGGATGAAAAGCGTTCGTTAAAACAAACGTACGGGCGAACGTCCGCTAAATAGCTAAACCGAAGAAAACCGAACCGATCTAAACCAAAAAAAACGAATCTACGGTTTTACGAAAAGAACCGATCGGTTTAAAAAACCGATGGCTACCTCGAAATCGGCGAACTCCGGAGGCAGCTCCTGCGAAGATCCGGCGGCGGCGCCGGCTACTCCGGCGGGCTAGGCGGCGGGGTTCGGCGAAGGGACGGCGGCGCGACGCTGCGGCGGGCGGCGCCGGCTAGGCGGCGGTGCGGCGCGGCGGCGGGAAGTGGCGGCAGTGGCGACTAGGCGGCGGCGGCACTAGGTCAGGGGCGGGCGAGTGGGCTGGCTCCCACGGGCCGGGAGCGCGACTTATAAAGCCCAGAGTCCTGGGCTAACACGGCCCGGAGTCGGTTTGCTCTTATTTTTTCTAAAAGAGTCCTGACATAGAAAAACTAACGAAAGAAATACTAAACGGACTCCAAAAATCCCGAAATAAATTTTCACCGTCCTCTAATAATATTTAGGACAAAGTGAACATTTTTGCCAGACCTAAATGCAATTTTGAAAAACACGCATTTTTCCTATGCAAATAAAATCGCAAATAAATCCAGAAAAAAAATCAAAAGTGATTTTAACATTTTTCATCCAATATTTCTGTTATTTTGGAGAAGTCACATTATCTCCGCTCATATATTGTATTTAGAAATATTTTTAGGAGAGAAAAATGATTAAAACCAACATTGTCCTCGTACCGGTATTCGAGCGAACTCAAATACAAAACGGTAGAATTCCCAACTCTCTTCGAAGGTTCTTGAGTTGCTTAGAATTTCGAGGAACGCCATGAACAAAAAATGCAAATAAACATGCAATGCAGTATGATCTATGTATAATATTCCAAATTGAAAATTTGGGATGTTACAGTTCTTGTGCACCCTTTCATGCATCGATTGTTCGAACTTGAATTATGTGCATTAATGCCTAGGAAATGCACATAATCCCCTAAATATGGCTAATGAACCTAGAAAAGTGCCAAATTTGAACACGGTGATTTGCAGGTTGTATGTTCATCGTAGAAAAAAACTCGTGGACAAAGGATAAATGAAATTTGGATCCCCTCCAATCTTGGTGATTTCCCCCTCGAAACCATGAAACTTCCTCGGTGATGGTTCGATATGATGAAAGGCGTGCATCACGATATAGGAAAACATTCTCCTATTTTTACCAGGGCATGGTGAGGCCATACCATGGCACCACGCCAGGCGTCATGTTTTCCAACCATGTGTTTCATTTTTTGTATAGTTGTTAACCCAGTAAACGACACGTTTATTGTTGACTATTGGCACACATTTCCTTGAAATATCTGCCCATTCCTTGTAAAAGGCATGAGAATGTACTAAATAACACGAGCATGGTTTTCCAGACCGTTCTTGTGCATGTTTTCATGCACCGATTGTTCGAATTTGAATCATGTCCATTAATGCCAAGAAAATGCACATAATCACATAAATATGGTAAATGATCACGGAAAAATGTCAAATTTGAACACGTTGCATTTAAGGCGGTGTGTTGACCGTTGAAAAAAATCTGAATGACAAACGAGGACGGAAATTTGGATTCCACTTCAATCTTGGGGATTTCCATCTCGAAAGCATGGAACTTCCTCGGTGATGGTTCGATTTATGAAGGGCGTGCATGACGACATAAGCCAAACCTTCTCTAATTTTTACCAGGGCATGGTGAGGTCATACCATGGTACCATGCCAGGCGTCATGTTTTTCAAGCATTTATTTCATTTTTCCTATAGTTGAAAACCCAACAAACAAACATTTGACCGCCCGCAAAACGTTAACAAGTCGTTCTCACTGGGAAGCGAGACAACCTTTGACATAGTTGTTATTTTGTACATAGAGCATAGATGTTCTGCAGACAGAGCATATCACATATTCTTATTATATTGAACCATTTTTGTTCTCTTGTCTCAACACAAATAGTGCACCCGAGTGAACCGCATGCCGTATATCACACACACCTTGATCTGGCTGACCGTTTCTTTTGTGTTGCCTAATCACAAACAGTTCATCTTAGTGAACCGCATGCCGTATATCTCACACGTCTTGATCTGGCTGACCGTTTCTTTTGTGTTGCCTAATCACAAACAGTTCATCCGAGCGAACTGTATGATGTATATCACACACACCTTCATCTGGCTACCCGTTTTTTTTGTTCCTCCTCATCGCAAACAGTTAATTGAACTGAACCGTATGCCCTACATCGCACACGCAACTAAAATCTAAACCGTGTTTGATGCATCCTCCACCGCAAACGTTTTGCACCTTTTTTACGGGTTTTTTACACCGATGTTTGCAATTATGGCATAGCACACAATTTCGTCGAAGGGTCTCTGGTCGTAGTGTCGCGTTAGCAGCATCCTGCAATAGTGATACCACATCACCTTGGCAAGAATCTTTTTCCTAGGACGCTCGCCCTCGACATCACCAAGGTCATCGCGGTTGATCTTATAGCGCAATGCACCGCATACCGGGCACGCGTTCAAATCCTGATACTCACCGCAGTAGAGGATGGAGTCATTAGGGCATGCATGTATCTTCTGCACCTCTAACCCTAGTGGGTAGACACCCTTCTTTGCTTCGTACGTACTCTCGGGCAATTCATTGTCCTTTGGAAGCATCTTCTTTAACATTATCAGCAACTTTCCAAATCCCTTGTTAGATACACCATACTCTGCCTTCCATTGCAGCAATTCCAGTGTGGTGCCCAGCTTTTTCTTGTCATCTTTGCAATTCGGGTACAACAATTTCTTGTGATCCTCTAACATGCGCTGCAACTTCTTCTTCTTCTCCTTTTCACTTGCGTAGTTTCTCTTTGTGTCGGCAATGGCCCAACCTAGATCATCAGCGGGCTCATCTGATGCCTCTTCTTTAGTTTCCTCCTGCATTGCCGGCTCAGCTTCTTCCCCCATTGTCGTACCATCGTATTCAAGGAACCCATGGCCAGGATAGCAGTCGTCGTCCTCTTCTTCTTCATTGTCTTCCATCATAACCCCTCTTTCTCCGTGCTTGGTCCAAACATTATAGTGGGGCATGCAACTGTACTCAAGCAGGTGGACGTGAATGGTTCTTGACTTAGAGTAATTCTGATCATTCTTACAGCCATCACATGGACACGGCATAAAACCATCCGCCCGCTTGTTTGCCTCAGCCGCAAGCAGAAAAGTATGCACGCCATTAATGAACTGGGGTGAGCATCGGTCATCGTACATCCATTGCCATCTCATCTTCATTACACAACACCGAAAAGACTAAATTAATACTATTTCATACACACTATCAATGGCATATTTTCATACATAAATTTCTTACATAAAACAACATACAAACTCTCTAGCTAAAGCATTTAAATGCGACAACAAATTCGATCAAGATCGCAACTAAGGTAACAATTGAACCAACAACATAATGATACCAAGCCTCACTATCAACGGCATATTTTCTAATCTTTCTAATCTTCAAGCGCATTTTCTCCATCTTGGTCTTGTGATCATCGACGACATCGGCAACATGCAACTCCAATTCCATCTTCTCCTCCTCAATTCTTTTCAATTTCTCTTTCAAATACTTGTTTTCTTTTTCAACTAAATTTAACCTCTCGACAATAGGGTCAGTTGGAATTTCCGGTTCACATACCTCCTAGATGAAAATATCTATGTCAACTTGATGGGCATAATTTGTCATAAACACCAAATGCAACAAATAGTTATAAAAGAGAATATACCACATCTCAATCATAAACCGGACGAGGGCCGACGGGGACGGATATCAAAACCATGGCACTATGTATAAAAAACAACGTATGGGTAAGAAAATTATACAAGTAACTATATATCTAAATCACACAAACATGATTTTTTTTATTAAAAAAGATAAGAACAAGTGGCTCACCACAAGGTGGTGCCGACGACCGGACAGTGCAGGCGATCGACGGTGGTTAGGACGGAGACGGGAATGCACTAAATAAACCACACCTACATATTCAAACTAAGAGTTATTTTGACCTCAAATTGCATATAAATCAAATACTACCACATATAATTCCCCCCAAAATAAAACCCACAAATCACTATACTTATAAAGCATTGTAAGAGCTAATCTAGAAATGAGAGATGAAAGGACAAAGTTGCTAACCTTTGTGATCACTTGGATGGATGGAGCGCCTTCAAATCTTCACAAATTTTGGCAAAAATGGAGTGTGAGCCCAACAGGAAGAGGAAGAAAACATAGGAGAGGGGAAAGGGGAAGAATAGAGCGCTCGACTCAATGAAGGGGCTTATATAGGATGACCTTTAGTACCGGTTGGTTATACGAACCGGTACTAAAGGTGCATCTCTAGTCCCGGTTCATATGACCAACCGGTACTAAAGGTGATGGTGGGCCCCCAGCCTCACACAAGCCTGCCACCACGTCTTTAGTACCAGTTCGTGGCACGAACCGGTACTAATGATCGCCGCCCGCCTAGCCGTTGGAACCGGCACTAATGATCACATTAGTGTCGGTTCAGTTACAAACCGGGACTAATGTGCTTCACATTAGGCCCTTTTTCTACTAGTACATAATGAACTCCTTTTGCATAAATGATCCCGCCTTTACGGTATATTGGCTAACTGGAATCTCTCAAGATGAATAGACATTGTTTCCTCTACCTCATATACTAGGGGTTTTTACTTGGAAAAGACAATGTTTCATACTAAAGGATTCGGGTCCATAACCACGAGTTCCAGTGCACTAGATCTTGTGGCACTTAACAACGAGGTCCTATCCATTAGTATTCCACATAAGAAATCCATTCTAGAAAATAATACAATTAGATTAACTATGGAGCTTGCAACATAATTATGAAATATCAAGAAACGCCTACGCCACAAGCACTAGCAAAGTTTGCTTCAATGGACATTGTGTACTTTGATTTATAGCCTTCAATAGTGTGATTTCAAGAAATTAGTTTTTATCGTTGTTCGTTTGTGGAATGATATGTTGTTGGTAGTGGCCACCTAATGGTCTTATTTCGTAACATTGTACTTGGTAAATAATATTTGCTGAATGAATTACAATCTTCAACAATGCACAACACAACGAAGGAATTGTTGGTTGATAAGCATTAGTGATAACAATAACCACGTGATTCATTTTAAAAATGGGAATATAAATCCCTCTTTAATTAACACTAATTATATGTACTCACATGAACGAAATTGAACCGAATCGGACCCTCACTAGTAGAAAACAGGGCTTTGGTTCGGGCCTGGTGAGCCCATTAGTCCCGGTTCATCCACCAACCGGGATCCATGGGTGCATACGTCCCGGTTCGTGCAGCCAGGGGGCCGGCCGGGCCTCGTTGTGCATCTGTCCCGGTTGGTCTGGGACCATTTGTTCCGGTTCGAGGCACGAATCGGGACCAATGGGCGTCGCTCCTGGCCCAGACCCATTGGTCCCAGTTCGTGTGTAGAACCGGGACAAATGGTTGACCTTTAGACCCGGTTCCTGAGACGAACCGGGACCAATGAGTTTCCTATATATAACCCCTCGCCCACCACTTCCTCTGCTCTATTTTTTCTGGCCGGCCGGGGGGAGCTGTGTTGCTCTAGCTAGCTCACCTCCTATGTACATGAGGTGTTCGATGAAATGCCCGAGTCACACTAGTTTAGCTTTTCTCCTCTCGAAGCTCGAACTCCAAGCTCCATTTTCTCCGAGATTTGTCTAGGTTTAGCGGTCCATCACATCCCGTCCCCGTCTTCACCGCCGTCGATCGCCCCCGCCGATCTCGTCACCGGCACCATCATGGTGAGCCTCTTGTTCTGTCCATGCTTTTCTTACTTTTATTGTTGCTTGTTATTATTGCTTTAGATAGATATTTGTCTAATTTTCTTACGTTTATTATTGCTTGTTATTATATAGTGCGATGGTTTTAATATCCGCCCACGTCGGCCCTCGTCCTGTGTACGATTCGGATGTGGTATATTATCTTTAATTTATAACTATTTGTTTTACCGTTTATGACAATTATGTCGACCAACCTGACATAAATGTTTTTATATGTCTAGGAGGTAGTTGAACCGGAAATTCCAACCGACCCTCTTGTGGAGAGGTTAAATTTAGTCGAAGAGGAAAACATTTCCTTAAATTTAGTTGAAGAAGAAAACAAGTACTTGAAGGAAAAATTAAAAAAAGTTGAGGACGAGAAGATGATATTGGAGTTGCATGTTGCGGATATCGTTGATGATCACAAGATCAAGATGGGTGCCATGCGCTTGAAGATTAGAAAGATTAGAAAATATGCCATTCATACCGAGGCTTGGTATCATTATGCTGTTGGATCAATTGTTACCTTGGTTGCGATTATGATCGCATTTGTTGTTGCGTTGAAATGTTCTACATAGTTGCAATGTATGGTTTAATTAGATGCTCTAGAGATATGCATGTACTTTGAATGGCATGTGATGATGAACTTATATTAATTTCATGAGTTAATTACACATATAGTACACAAACTTGCATGGTATGTACATATTCATACAACAACTTGAAAATTGACACAAACTGATCCACTAACTTGAGTTTCGGAAACATTTTCATACATTTCCGTTACTCATCGTCAAATGGTGAGTTAACTCTGCCAGTCTGCGTATATCGCAGGCCGGCATCACATTAGTGGGCTAGCCAACCAACCAAAACAAGTAGCTGATGAATAACGATGCACAACTTATTTTATATCTTGAGAACAGTTTATTTGCTGTACCACTTATCTTTTTTTGCGGGAATGATGTAGCACTTTTCAATGTGGGATGTAGAAAGAAATAAGCAAGACACCAGATTTACATTGCTTGGTCAAATGAAATGGGCACGGACCATGGTCCTTGTGTTTGCATGCAGTTTGTGAGAAGATTGGTGTTAAGTTGTGGTTGACGGGCTCATTGGAGCCTTTGAAAATAATAATCAAAAAACATATTTAGAAATAAAAAAATGTGAAAACATATGTGGAGCCCGTCTCTCAAATGCCATACGTATGCATTTAAAAAAAATCCAAAATATATATGCATGCACATATACATGTAGACTACATATGTGTGAAATTTTATGTAATATACTTTCAACGTGGCGTTTAAAAATAAGACAAATGTGTATGTAAAAAAGGGTTGTTCTTTTGCAGTTGGGTCAACAATTTTTTTATGTGAGGCTCATAAATCATTATATGTTTAAACAATTTTTTACAGATTTGTATTGAGCACATACAAGTGTTCACAAAATAAATTATTTGAAACTTTTAAATATGCTTTTAGAAAAATTTAAAAAAGGCTCCAGGTAGCCCGCCAGCCATAACTTTGCACTCCCGTTTGTGCGATGTGCTCATCAAGTGGATAAAATAGTTATTATGTGGGATGACACGTTCTGTCGACTGCGAGGCGTCTATGATGACTTTGTAAAATCTTAAGATGTTATGCCGACTCACTCTTTTGAAGGTGCTCATAAGGGTAGGATATGCGTGCGTGCGTTCATAAGGATGAGTGTATGTTTGTGTATCTGAGCGACTACGATTGTACCGTGTTAAAGAAAAACAAGTGACCCTAATAAAAACATATGAACAAGCGTATGCTCATGCCTTCCAGGGTGTCTCCGACTCTGAATGCATGTACGTACCTGTAGCTTTGAGAAAGCAGCGTACACTACCCGCAGAAGAAAAAAAGAAGCGGACACTACCAGTAAAAATAATACAGTAATGAAAAAGAAAGCAGCGTACGCAACCTAAAAGGATATAATCGTCCTCGTATCATTGTTTAACCGAAACAAACAGGCGGAATTTGTAGTTAGCACCTTTCTAGTTTGAGCGGACGTCTCTGGTTCGAAACTAATTTCTCTCGGTGGCTGACAGCATGGACCCATGTTATGATAGATAAGAGAGTGTGGGCTTGGTGCCACGCTGGCGTGCAATGTAGACGAATATAATAGAGCACTAACAGTAACTGACGGAATTGTACTGTAATGTTGCCGAAACTCAAGTTATAGGAGCAATTTGTGTCATTTTACAAGTTACTGTATGAATTTGTATGCACCGTGCAAGTTCGTGTATGATAGGTGTAATTAACTCTAATTTTATCACTTATCTATCCATGATGTTCTGTAATGGTTTTGTACACGAAGTGCATCCAGTTTTTGTCGTAACTCTCTCTACTTTTTTGTACATGCTATGTGGGTGAAATGATGATACCATGCCAACCTTAAACATTTTCAGAGTTCATTTGAAATGCTTTTCAATTTCAGGGTCATTTAGCTCAAAAAAATCAGTAAATGCATGAAAAATAGCAAATGAAGTCAGAAATGGTTGAAAATTGATGATGTTGCTTTGAAATGTGCATTTTGAACACAGAAAAATTCTGTAGTCACTACTGGAAACAGGTAATTTGCCGTCTGCCAGGGCGGACGGCAAAGGCATGAACGGCGGACGGCAAAGGTCTTTGCTGTCTGCCGTGGACGGCAAAAGGCTCCGGCAAAGAAAGGACCGGCAAACAGCTACTGTGCCGTCTGCTTCGGACGGCTGACGGCAAAGGGTCCTTTGCCATTAGCAGCGGACGGCAAAGAAAGCAGACGGCAATAAATGCACTGTTACTCCGTTAGGTGGTTAACGGCAGGCCTTTGCCGTCTGCCGCTGACGGCAAAGCCTTTGCCGTCAGCCACTATAGGCAAAGCCTTTGCCGTCAGCCATTGTAGGCAAACTGACCAAATTGGTCAGCCTCCCAGGAGGCACATTTCCCTGCCACACGTGGCCTCTTTGTCGTCCGCTGCTGATGGCAAAGGACCCTTTGCCGTCGGTGGCCGATGGCAAAGAGCCTGCATATTGGCTCTTTTTTTTGTTTTTTTTTTGAATCCAACAATTTTCACAGCAAATATATATGACATATATATATATATATTTCACAGGGCTATTTAACAACAATCTTATCACATATCCAACACATAAGTTTCATCCATTCATACATAAGCAAGTTCCATCCATACACATTGTTCCATCCATATACATAATTACAATGCAAAGTTTCATCAAGATAGAAAGTTCCATCATAGCAAGCTAGATACAATGCAAAGTTTCATCAAAGAAAAAGCAAGCACTCCATCATAGCAAGCTAGCTTCCATGAAGTGAATGATATCTGCAAAATGGCAAATAAGAAAGTTAGAAATAGGTAACTAGAACAAGAAGAAGACTAGAACAAGAAGTATATGTCATTTATGAGCTAACTTAGGTAAAATGGATCATATATGAGCTAACTAAGTTGAAATGGGTCGTTTATGAGCTAACTAAGGTGAAATGGATCATTTTTGAGCTAACTAAGGTGAAATGGATCGTTTTAGAGCTAACTTGGGTGAAATGGATCCTTTATGAGCTAACTTAGTTGAAATGGGTCGTTTATGAGCTAACTAAGGTGAAATGGATCGTTTTTGAGCTAACTAAGGTGAAATGGATCGTTTTTTAGCTAACTTAGGTCAAATGGATCATTTAAGAGCTAATTTAGGTGAAATGGATCGTTTTTAGCTAAGTTAGGTGAAATGGATCGTTTAGGAGCTACTCTAGGTAAATTGGGTCATTTTAGAGCTAACTTGGATAAACTGGATCATTTATAAGCTAACTAAGGTAAAATGGGTCATTTTAGAGCTAACTTAGGTAAAATGGATCATTTATGAGCTAACTAAGCTAATTATGCAATTTTTGACATAAGTAAGCTAAGTACAGACCATTTTAGAGCTAACTTAGGTAAAATGGATGGTTTATGAGGTCAGTAAGCTTATTAAGTCATTTTGGAGGAAAAGAAGCTAACTCTAGGTCATTATGGTAAGCATATTGGAGGAAATAAAGCTAAGTCTAGGTCTTTATGCATTTGTTAAGCAAAACACTAGAGAAACTTACCGTGATCAGGGAGGTGTAGGAGCGGGCTGGCTCGTGCCGGTAGCTGGAGAAGGATTGTGCGATGCGTTTCTGGAGTTAAGCTGCACCAAAGATCATTTCCAATGTCTCGTTAGCATTATGACACTCAAATGTTAAGACTAGAAAGTAATGTCCATTCAATTTAAACTAACCGTGCTCCCAGGAGCAATCACTAGCATCGGCGGAGCGGTCGGACTGGACTTCTCGCACACAGACTGCACATTTGGTTTTGACAACAGAGTCATACTAGTTAGTAATGAGACTCAAATGTTAAGACTAGCAAGTAATCTGCAGAAGAAACTTACCACAAGGAGCTCGTACATGGCCCTTGCCTGCATGTCATTCCGTGCCCTCTCCTCCTCCAACATCTTTGTCGTCTTCTCCTCCAACTCCCGCTGCCTCTCCGTCGCCTCCGCCAGAAGTTTCTCCGTTCTATCTCTCTCACTCTGTATAGCAACCTGCAACACCACTCACATGACCATTTGTAATCATTGATGGAAGCGCACACAATGTAATGGAGAAAGATAGCTGAGTACGTATAACTTACCTCTCCCCATCAGGGTAAATCAACCACCTCTGCTCGCGGGTCGCCGTCACGGACGGGAGCCGTGTACAACCACGCTGGTAGACGTTGCCCCCCTCCTCCTCATCAGTCGGCTCCCCGTCATCATTAGCATGGCCACTCGGCTCCTCAGGCTGATCTGGCCAGGTACCCCATCCGGACGTGTGCTCCTCCGGGGTCTCGTGGGCCGAACTCTCGTGGGCCGAAGGCCCGTCGACCCGAGGCTCGTGGGCCGAAGACCCGTGGACCGGAGGCTCGTGGACCGGAGTCTGTGTAGCGTCCTCCTCGGACGAGTCCACCCTAACAGTCATGTGCTCGGGTGAAACAGCTGGGGGTGGCGGCGAGGAAGGCGCCGCAGCAGTCACCCTACCTCCTCTCCCGCGACCACGTGCTCCACCTCCTCTCTTCTTCTTACCTCATCCCCTGCTGGGCACCGCGGTCGACGAAGAAGGGCCCGATGGTGTCGCCATACTGTCCAGCAACGCTCGGCGGAGAGGTCGTGTGGAATGGAAGACCTCACACCACGCGCCGACGAAGAAGGGGCCTCGGCGCGCTCCCGACCAGCGCCCACCATCTTTCAACACCTGCCATGAAAAAGAATAAACAAAATTATTACAACATAAAAAAACCGACATGAATAATAATATGTATATCACTTAAGTGTATCCTCATCAAGTACAACATAAAAATATATGACCTAACTAATAATTCACAAATATATGACCAACATCATTAGACTTGTTATGCATGTTTTTTTTCTTTCCATCAAAGTATTTGACCATTTGATAGGTTGTCAATCTATTCGTAGGAGAAAGTGACATGTTGTCATTTTTTAGGTTTTTAGGTTCTTGGGAGCAACCATGGCACCATGAAATGTCTTGCATAAGATTAATCATGAAGATATAAATTGATTTTTTTTATTTCAACAAATACTGAAGCTTTCAGGTACAATATAAGATTAGTGCATCATTCAGAAGATTGGTTATTAACTGATTTAGTACATGTACTCTTACAACTCATCGTCGATATATTCCTAAAAGCTGTATGAAATAGCATATATTTAGAGTAATACAACCTATGTAAATAAATGTAAGATGCAAGTCTCTAAAACGTCTTACATTTATTTAAAGAGGAATTACCTGTTAAAAGTAATGATCCTATTTCATTTGGCACCGTGTCATTAGAATTCTCAAGATGACTATACATAGCAATCCGGCCCCACAAACAACAAAAGAGAGAAGGCCAATCAGACCTGGTCGAATCCCACCTCTACTCGACTTCTCCATGCTCAAGCAGCCGTTGGATTGCTGGTTCACGAATGGCTAAGATTAATTCATCAAGTACAACATAATTCTTCTTTTTCTTCTTCTTTCTTCTTCTCCTTTTTCCTCTTCTATATTGTTCTGTTATTCAACTTTCTTCTTACTCTTCTTCCTTTTTTTCCTTTTTCCTCTTCTTCTACTTCTTCTTTTTTTCAACTTTCTTCTTCTTCTAATTATCTAAACCTAAATCTAGCACTAACCTAAATCTAGCACTAACCTAAACCAACCACTAACCTAAACCTATCAATAACCTAATTAAACCTAAACATCAAAGAAAAACAGTAGAAAAAAACAAAAAAAATGCTCACCTCTTGGCTCCGGGGGCAGGGGTGGTGGACGGCCGCGGCGGCGGGCCTGGCTCCGGGGGGGGCGCGAGGCGGACGCAGGGGGGCGCGGCGAGCCTGGCTCCAGGGGCGGCGCGGGCGCAGGGGCGG